>BOPP01000037.1:2634884-2684267 GCA_017312745.1 Gryllus bimaculatus
ATGGGCACTTATTTAAAAGTATTTATTGTAACGTCCGGTGAGGGATCTTACACCACAAAGGAACCAGACACGAGTGAGTATAATACAAGTTTTATTTACACACTGTACATATTTCAACATCCCTACTCTTAAGGCGGTTTGCCAGAGCTACCACTGCAGGCCCTCCTCTCCCTACGTGCGCCTTTGCGGCGACGCCTACGACCAGCCTGCAAGGCCGGTTCGCAGATCAACACCTGGTGTGCCCCGGCAGATTGGACGATCTTGCCCGAATGTGTTTGAAGAATCACATCCACGCCTGTCCCGAACTCGTCGAACACCACGTGCCCTCGGCACCCGCACCAGCCTGGGCCGGACACCTAGTTTTTGTGGTCTAAGCGCACGAGGAAACAAAATCGTTACCACCGCGCGCCGTCTCGCCACGGCGGTCTTTATAGTCCACAGGTCACCTGACCTCCCTACGTCACTAACTACCCACCCCCTTTTGCTCCGCGGTGTGTAAATGCTTTCCGAGCTGCGCTGGCCGCGCGACGGCCGATTCTGTTTCTCGCGCAAAGTACCGCGTCTTTGCTTTGTTCGGGTTATATCGTGGTTCAGAGGTTTCCCGCCCAGCCTCTATTTCCTTCCCCTTCTGTTCGTCGGTATTTGTCTCGCTGCTGCGCTTCCGTTAGCCTTCCGTCGCACGCCTACCAAGACTCCTCTACTGTCTCGCCGGGAAGAATTTTCTTTCGCAGGTTACAATGCACAGGAATATAATAATCAATTGAAACAACGGGTCGTCTCATCCCACTACAATGTTTTTACTGCTTCTCCATCGGACCGTACTCTCCTTTCTCTTGCCTACATCTTGTGTGCTCCCCTCTGTTGCTTTTTTCCTTTCTACACTTCTCCTCTTTCTTCTTCTTTTGTTTTGTCTTTTGTCGTCCTTTGGCCGTTCTCTGGGGCGTCTCTTCCGTTTCTTTCTGCCTTTTCATTCGCCCGGCTGTCTTCTGCGCGCCTGGGGCGCCCTGGCGGTGTGCGGTGTGCGTGGGCCCCGGGGTTGCGCTTCGTGCGGCGCGTGTCGGCGCCCTTGCGTTGTCGGGTCTGGCGCTGCTCCGGGCCGGGCCCTGGTTGGCTCCCGTGCGTCTTGCTGGCGTCGGTCGCTCGGCCCCGTGTGTTGCGCCGTGCTGCCGCTGGGCGCGGCTTTGTGGCCTGGCTTTCTCCGTTTCGGTTCTTCCGCCCGTTGTTCAGCAGGCTCCTTCCCGGGTGGCGCCACTGCTTGCACCTTCCGTGCTTTTTCCGGCTTCCGCGGCGCATGCGGGCGTCCTCCACCGGCCCTGGCCCCGCGGCGCCTTCTTGTCCTCTCCTCACCTCCCCCTTCTTCTGTTCCTCCCCTGGGGCGCCGTCGGGGTTCGCCATGTCTTGCTCTGGAGGCCCTTTTGGGGCTCGCTCCCCGCAGAATGTCAGGTCGCGTTGGTCTATCTCGGGGAGTCCCGTCCGGCGCGACTCCTGATCTTGCCATTGCCTTCCGCGCTTGCGCTCCGGCTGCGCCTGCGCAGCGTCGTTTTGCCGGCCGCGGGGGCTGGGGCTGGGGTCGTTGATTGGTTGGTTTCTCGTGCTGGGGTTCGGCCTCCTCGTTTTGCTCTGTCGTGGGGGTCGTTCCCGCTGTGGCGCGCTGCGGCCTCGCGTCCCGTGCTCGCGTTTTCCACCACGGTATTTCCCAGCGGGCGTGTCCGCGCTACCTGTAAGCTTTACTGTTCCTCATGTGTTGGTAGTGGCGTGCATGTTCGTGTCAGTGTGTGTGTGGTCAGGGTGGGCTCCCGCCGCGGTGGCTTGGCGTGTCCCTCGTCATGTTCGGGTTTTCCCTTTTCCCTACAACCGTTGTTTGGGTGGCCAGGGGGGGTGTTGATTGGCGCGCGCCGCCGACCTGATGCGACGGCAGGCTCTGAAATTGGCCGACATCTTTGAGTCCGCCGCCGGGTTGCAATCGCCATTTAGTGGAGGAGCTTCCCATCTTGCAAGTGACCTTCGAAGAAAGTTCACAATTATGATCAATCCTCGGTTTAAATTTAATTTTCGCCCTATTTATTTGCTATAACTGTATTCATGTCCCCAGTGCACATCGCTGGTTAGCGTGCTCCGTGTCCTCGGCAAACCCGGTTCGTTTCCGGGGGGCAAATTACAACTGTGACTTTCCCTACAAATGTCTAATGCTATTCGTGGCTGGGGGGGACGATGAGAAGCCACTAGGTTATAAGGACAGTATCTGCCTGAAGTGATGTCTTGGTGCTAAAACATGAATCTTATCCCCAGGCAGAGATGCTAGGGACCTGAAAAGGTCGTAGCTAATTGTAAGCACGGCTGACCGACGGATTAATCTAATAATAAATGAGAATGGAGTTTTTTTCCAACGCTTAAAAATATTATATTTTCATTATTATTTAATCCAGTAGCTCCAATAATTCTCTATTCATATATTCTTTAATATATCTGTGTTTTTCCTTTAGATACTTATTTTTGGTATGTATTGATGTTTGAATAAATATCTCACTGGAATGACTATTAAAGTTGTTATTTGAATAATTTTCCAGTTCGAAGCCATTCACTTAGTTATCCCAGTCGCAAAACAAGTTTTGCCCGTTTTTCATTGATTATTGTGATTTGCAATATTAAGAGTCCTCTTTATTCTAATGTTTATGGTGAATGCATAAAAATATTCGATAATTTTTCGAATTGAGACAAATTGGAACGAATTATTAATTCAAAAAAAACGCATTTTAGACTTAGCTCTGATCAATAAAGCATATTCAGCCGGCAAACAATTAACGCAAACTGAGTGGCAGGTCGGTTAGCCGAGCGGCGGCTGACATGAGCGGGCCGACTGATGTCCTTCCTGCCTTTCTCCTTTTTTGATAGTGCTAGTTCTTAAAATCGTTCTTGAAGCGTAATTCGTGCAGGATCTCGATACTAGTTTTGTCAGTAGGTGATTACTCCAGCTGGTAGGAGAAGTTCTAGCGGCCGGCTGTCACTGGTATTTTCCGTCATTCGTCATTTTTTCCGTTTCTCTTGATCACCAAGGTGATTGCCGCAGTAGAAAAATGGAGCTTTGAACTTTCCCTATTTCTAGTTATCTCACACCATAATACACCTACATGCAACACTGGGCTACCCAACACACCACTCACTACCACATGCACTACACTGCACACGCGGGAGACCGGTGGGAGCTTTGGCCGTACGGTGGGGGCGAGGGAGGTAGCTGGTTGGGGAACATGCTAGCCGGCGAGGAAGCCCATTAGGATTAGTTGGTGTAGTTAAAGGCTTTAATAGTTGACGTCGCGGATCACTAAATTCATCGTAATACATCAAGACGTGACGGAATGAGGTGCTTAGAGAATTTCCGGTGTGTGGTTTCTTGTTTAGAATACTGTTTTGGAGATAAGATTCTTTAAGCGTAGGTGAACGTTAGAAGCTTAATGAGCGTTTTCAACGAGGATAGAAGATGGAGAATCATCGTTACCGGTTGAGATGGTTCATGCAGCTGCATCTGTGACTGGGGGGGGTCTAGGTTCTCGAGTCCGTAGGAGGCGGATTATTGACAAGTAAATCAATCCAGCGCTGTCTGGAGAGAACGCAGCAGCAAAGAAGTACTTCATTACATCATTTGTACAAAGGCTATTGAATCAAAGCCCAAATATCCTCCGTACGTTACAACGTCTACGCCAAATGCCGTTGCGGGATGAATCGACAATTGTTAATGGATGGCACTAATTTCATATTTGCATGTAATAACCAGTAAGCGCTCACGACCCCCATTAGGAGTAAATTATGTGCGGCACTCATGGAGAAAACCGCGTGCAGTATTTAATATTTCTTGTGTGTCCCCGCTAGTTAATCGCCCTCCAAGCGCGAACTACTAATTTTGATGTGTGGAGAGGGCTGGAGAGGCTAGGTGGCTGTAGACCTCAGAAGCGGAGTTCAGTCTAGCAAATGGCTGATCCGGAAATAACTTGCCGCGCGCGGATCAGTTATTCGAGATTGTGCCTGCGCGATTGTTTTCCATCTTTTAGAATAATTCGGAGAGTTTGATACGGAGCTCAGTTACCGGCATTTTTACGACAACGTGAGTGGTCGTTTGGAATTAGTAATGTCTACAACCGCTTTTTCTGAAGAATGGTTCTCAAATTTTCTTATGAAGATAGTTTAAAAGATAGAATGAGTTTTATGCAGGATGTTTGCGTCATTCGTTAACTTCAGCATTTCATTTTGGTGTTTAGTTAATATTCATGACAAATATATTAAACACAGCTTTCTTTATTGATTGGGTTGCAATTTAAATAAGTCAACCGTTTACAATAAGCTTATGTACGCATTCTAAAAATTTTACAACTTAAAAAAGGAGGTAATACATGTCATTAAAATTCAAATTTCTCATTTTTGGTAGGCATATCAATAATAAAATTGTCTTTTATAAATAGCATGCATATATTTTTAACCTACAATTTTACAAACTTGCAAATTAGGGATTTGTTTTTTTTTACATTTAGGTGCTTTATATAGCAACTACTCGGCATTGCCTTTTTTTCGGATTCATCTTGAAAAAGAAAACATACAATGTCTCTCTTAGCGCTAATTCGTCTGTCCTCTAGTTGTTCTAGTTGTTCTCTAGTTTCTCTCTAGTTGTTCTTATGTCTCTTAGTTGTCTCTTAGTTGTCTCTCCCTAGTTGTCTTTCTAGTTGTCTCTCTATTGTCTTCTATTGTCTCTCCTAGTTGTCTTCTGTTTGTCTCTCAGTTTGTTTCAGTTGGTCTTCCTAGTTTGTCTCTTAGTTGTCTCTTTCGTTGTGTCTTCTCGTTGTGTCCTCTCGTTGTGTCCTCTCTCGTTGTGTTTTCTCGTTGTGTTCTCTCGTTTGTGTTCTTTGTTGTGTCTCTCTCGTGTGTCTTCTTGTTTGTGTTCTCTGTTGTGTCTCTCCTGTTGTGTTCTCTTTGTGTCCGTGTCTCTCGTTGTGTCTTTCGTGCGTCTCGTTGTCCTCTGCTCTGTCATCTGTCGTTGTGTTATATGTCGTATTTTCTGAACTTTCTCTTGCCCTTTGTTTTTCTATGTCTCTTCCTCTTCGTCTGTTCTCTATTTTTTTTTGCCCGTTCGGCTCCTCTATTCAGTGTCTTGTCTTCTTGACTCCTGTTCTTCTTTGTCTCCGGACTATCTTCTCTGTTACAATGTTTCTGTTGACTTTGCGGGATTATGTCGAATTTGGCGCTTCCCGTCTGATGTTTTTTAAGGCGTTCACACAAGGACAATTATACATTTAAACTTTTGGCGCCTCGAGATAGTTAATTTTCTCAAAGCCGCGCCGAATTTCCTTCTCTGCCGATCCAAACTTCATTTCTTCAGCAAATTCTTGAGTCGATGAATCAACTTTCTTTTTATTATTGGAGCGAACCAATGATCGGCACCAGCTCTTGATGGGTAAAAATCCCGTAAAAATTGGGCATTGTCGAAATGTTTATCGGCAGACCGGGTGGTTGTCAAAGCAATGGCGAAGCTGAGTAAAAGTCGTTTTTGAACGTTTCAAGGTTTCCCAGAACGTTGCAGGCATGATGTAGTAGAACACGTAGTAAAGACACGGATTCTCGTAAGGAGAGTTCGTCAACGAAACTGACTTGGGACAGAGGTAACTGTGAAAACTTTTCATATGTTACTTCTTTCTTCAGTACAATCTTGTCATTGTGTGTTTCTTTCGACTCTTGTCTGAGAAAAACAACTGTAATAAAAGAGATGTTCATTGCATTTCATTAACATGCTCTCAACTTTCTTTAACTATTGCCCGCTGAACAGTTTTCTTTTCTCTTTCTTCTCTCTCTTCTCTCTATCTCTCTCTGCTTGTCTGTGTTGCCTGCTGTCTCGTTTCTCTGCCGGTGTATCGTTTCTGTCTGACTTCTCCGCTCTGTGTCTCTGTACCATCGGTTCTTATACTCTTTGATTGTTTCCTCCCGGTCTGTCTCTGACATATCTTTTCGTCTGTATCTCTCTCGCATTCTTTTCCTGCCTGTTTGTTTCTTGTTGCATCTTGTCTCTTTCTCCTGACTTTGTTCTGTCTGCCCTGTTTGCCTTGGTCGCCTTGCTACTTAGGTCTCTGTCGTCTTGTTCTCGGTCTGCTTCTTGTATTTTTCTCTCTCTCATAATTTTCTGTTTATTCTCTGTTTGTTTTGGTTTGGTTTTGTCTTCCCTGTTGTAAATGTTGTCTCCCTGCTTCTCTGTGTTCACAGTTCTCTCCTCTCTCTTCTCACTGCTATCTAGGCTCTTACGTTTGCGCGAAGAGTATCTCTCTCTCTTTCTCTTACTTACGCGTCCGTCTCTATCCTCTTTCTCTGTCTGTCTGTTATCATCTATCTATCTATCTATATCTATCTATCTATCTATCTATCTATCTATCTATTATCTATTAGTTTATTATCTATCTATTATTATCTATTATAGTTTTCTAAATCTTGCTGTGTGTTCTATCATTCTCTGCTCTGTCGCCGTGTCTCTCTCGTCCCCTTTGTCTCACTGTGTTTCTCACTCTGTCACGGCGCGCCGTTTGGCTCTCTGGGCTGAGTTGCGTCAGCGGCAACGCATCAATGATGTGGATGAGTTTAATGAAAATGAATTAGAAGAAACGCATTTTGTTTGCCAGCGGCATTTATTAGAGTACATAAATAACGAGCAATAACTCCAGTGAATCACGTAATCAACTTTTCATGGAGAACTCACTTTCATGCTTACTGCTTAACTATACAAAACCATATATATTATGCCAAATGCACTTCCGCGAATGCTTCATCGACACCGGATTCAGACTTGTTGTGCGAAGTGGGTAAAATAAATGTCCAATCTGTTCGGGCGAAACCAAATAAAATGATTCATTGAATTGCTTGTAGTCCACATGGACACGCATACTAAGTGTATTTTGTTATTGTTTTTAATAATTTATTAAGTAAACACAAATTTAATAATAATTATAAATCAATTGTGTCATTATGGTTATTACGCAAGTGGATATTACGATATAACGAGGAACGAACGAGTATCTAAGCTAACATGGTATTAATTCCCGAACATAAGCTTCGCGCTCGATTTCCTAAAATCTTCTCTATCCGAGAGCCGTCGTGAGAGGCTGTTGCCGGTAGCAAGATTAATGTTATAATAACCATTATGGGGCGGCGATGGTGTAACAGTTAGCGTACTGGCTGTTGACAGAAGTTGGCGGTTTCAAACCGCTGAAGCGTGGATTTTTAAGGGCGAAGGAAATCTTCGTACGCTTCCTTGGAGGGGAAGTAAAGCGGCTGTCAATGTTCGTAGATTACTTGCATGTAAAAGACTCAAGCCTAAATGAATAGCCTCTGAGCTAATTCAATCGCTGTTCTGCCCAGAAATACTCTTTCTCTTCTAGTTGGTGAAAAGGAGGTATGAAATTTGCGTTGGTCAGACGGAAGGCGGGCTATGGCGATCTGCCATGGGGGCGAAATAAGCAATTCAATCAATCATTCAATTACATTACATGAGTTGTACTTTTCGGCTTATGGTACTTTTTATATAGGTTAAACGTTCATGAATCGTTGTTGTGGGATGCAGTGGTTAGCAAGGCCACCTAGCGGACTGCTAAATAACCTCATATGCTGAACAAGTGCTTTTGTTACAGTCGCCTCGAAGGAGCACTGGCACTAGACAATACGATCAAAGCGAAATTTATTTAATATATGATTAATTTGCCATATTCGTGTAACCTTTTGATTGTCAAGAATTTACTATAATGAAATCTGTATAAGTAATAGTATAGTAGGTATGTGTAGTATATTAATTGTAGGATCATCAATAGAGAATTAATGAAATGGGCGTGAAGAAATATAATGCCTCATTTAATAAGACTCAACAGAATAAAGAAGCAGAAAATCGGCAGCGACCCACTCGACATTACGGAACATTGATACAATGAGCGGTAAATACCCGCTAACAATGATGGAATGACTGTTCGCCTTAAGGAGGCACTACGGGCCTAGTATAGATTTCTAAGACGAATAGCCAGCGAAAGAACCAGCAAGGCGATCCATACAGAGTGGTCGGGTCCGGGGTTATTTGGCAGATTTTCAAAGATCAACATGGGCTCGACGCTCGTGCAGGCGAAGCCCATAAATCCATGCAGGCCCCGGAAAGCGCGTGTTGCCCAAGTGAGGTGAGCAGAGCGACGGGGGCGCGAAACGCGCGCACAAGTCCTCGGCGACGGAGAGGGGGGAGGGAAGGGAAAGAAAACGGGGAAAAGGGCGGGGTGACTTGTTTGTAATATATGAGATAAAATTGTTTGAACCCAGTCAATCTTAGGCTATTTCCACAATTTTCCAACTTCTGGGAATTTTACATGATCTGATACATACATAAACGCATACTGAATAACAATATGCTACATAGAGCAATAACAGATTACAATACATACATAAACAATACAGATTACAATACATACATGTTTTTACAGCTTTTCAATAATATCTTGCTGCTTCTTGATGTGGTCGATATATACAGATTACAATACAGATTACAAATACATACATAATTTTTAACAGTATTTTCAATAAATATCTTGCTGCTTTCTTGATGTGGCTCGATATTACAGATTATAATACACAAAGAATATATATACACTGATTTTATAGAGTTTCAATCACTTAATTTTCGCAATGTTATTATTTACACAACAATTCTTTACTAAGTTCCATTTACATAACCGATATCTTGAAGGTGATTCTATAATATCAATAGGAACCACCGAAGTGCAACATTTATATCACAAGATCAGTTCAGGTTCATTAAAACATTGCGACTTAATGCGTCGGCATTCCGTTATCCTTACCCTTTTTTGTGGCAAATTTTCGATTGTCATAATGTGTAGCATTAACGACCATCTCCAATAAATCTTGGTTATTCCAGAACAATTCCCTCAGGCCATACTAATGGGTTATGATAAGTTTCGTCTTAATTTTCACCTGCCCATCTAAAATAATACCACAAATTTCTGCAATCCCCAAATTCTTGCTGTACATTCCGCTCAACTGTACTGAAATTGTTTTCTCTACATCCGTCAGTTTTCTACTCAAATATAGAACGGTTTTTTCATTACCGGTTCTAGTCGGTTTGTGCTAACACTACAACCTATACGCTCTCTGACTTGCATCACACTGTATTGCGAACTGTTTCGCGAAATCAGTTGCTTTAACACAGGTTCAGGCAACATAAAGCTTCACGCAACATTTCAAATGCTCTTTCAAATTCCTGGATTCCAATTGTACTGCGCTTGGCGTTCTTCCCCCGTAACAAATCGTATAACGGAGCTGACATCTCGCCAAATCTTGGGAATAATATTTCCGGTAATGACCCGCAGCATTACCGAGGAAAAACATCTGACCTGTTTTTTCGTGTTCGCCTAGGAATCTCCTGAATCGCAATGCAACCTCGCTTCTACCGGGGGCGCATTTCTCCGCTTCCTAACTATGTATCCTAAATATTTAAGCGCAGCTTCCTAGCGAACATACATTTGCTGGCGTTTCACATGTAATTTTGCGTTTGTTAAGAATTGGAAAAAACGCTTTTGCATTGTTTGTAATGCTCTTTGCCATGTGTTATGGAATAATGGCTATGTCATCTTATATACGGACTGGCGTATTCACTGCACGGCGCTAAAGTGCGCCATCATTCTACTGCATTGATTATGGCGCGTTTCTTTAGCGCAAATGGCAACGCAGTGGGCGATTATGTCCCAAGAAGATTCGTGACAAATGCAGCTAGCCTCTGCGCTCTGTGCGTTAACCTGATTTGCCAGTAGCATTTACTAATCAAGAGTGGTGATTATTTTTGGCTTGCGCCACCGTTCGGGATCCGCCTCTGCCATATTAGGTAGTGAAAGTATTTCTGTTTTAATTAATTTGTTTAATCCCTGAAGCAATAACCACGGGCGAGGCTTCCGACCCGGTGCTTCTACTAATATTCATAGGGCGACGTGTATTCGCTATCGCCCTACTTCGATAATGCCATCGCGAGGCATTTTTACTAATTTCGTCCGTAATATCGCCAGATTGTCCTAGGCGATGTACGCATACGGAGCACTATCGCACGGGCGTTGACTCGTCTGACAGCTCAATGTCCATGTAAAGCGCATCCGTTAGTCCAGTGTTTTTTCAGAAAGATATCGTGGTACTTCATTCATTAATTGTTCGAGTTTGTCTCTGACACTCGGGCGGAGATTTTGGTACCCTTGCCAGCATTTCTTGAAAATTAAAATTTCGCATCGCATCGAGGGTGAACGGCATATCGGTCATTTCGTCTCTAACTGTTCGCAGCTTTCAATCGGTGTCGCCACGTAGCTTTATGTCTCAGTACGCTGATTACTGTTTCAGCATATTTACATGGTTACACTCGTCCTCCTTTTTTGCCCGGCAGTAACACCACATAGTTTGTGTCGGAGACTTTTCCTTGATCTCGCCGGGCCCTACCCACTGTACTGGCAGGTTTCGGGGTACGATTTGCGCTAGGACCAGCACCTTGTCAACGGGCACAAAATGTGCGACTCACTGCTCTGCGTATACAGACCTTTCTACGTTCCTGCTCGTTAAAGTTTTGGCGTGAAGCTAGCTCCGAGATTTCCGTAGTCTATTTACGAGACGGAAAACATACTCCACGACGAACTGGGCTCTTTTTCCTCGCTTTCCGGGCAATTGTTCTCGTATAATAACTGAGGGAGTACGCAAATATTTCCATAAACTTAACTCCGCTGGAGTGAAATCCTAAACCTTCATGCACGTGTGCGCAAAGCAAATAGTCATTGCAGGTAACTGAAAGCTCCCATTCCTTGGCCTGCTTCTAAACACAGAACCTTCAACAGCCTGTTCATTAGTTCGGTGCATTCTCTCTATGGTTCGATTGAGGATGTACGGCGAACTTCTTGATTCATACGATCCGAACTTCTGCGCGAAAATTCCGCTGTCAGAACGCTCGTAAACAAGTGCCCTG
The DNA here is from genome assembly GCA_017312745.1 of Gryllus bimaculatus. Taxonomy (NCBI): domain Eukaryota; kingdom Metazoa; phylum Arthropoda; class Insecta; order Orthoptera; family Gryllidae; genus Gryllus; species Gryllus bimaculatus. Next base: position 2,645,896 of record BOPP01000037.1, read on the forward strand.
ATCTGTTTTGTAGTTCCTTGCGGAAAAACCATATTGCCTTACTAAAGAGCTCTAAGAGCGCGCTGATCACAGTTGTTATCTCAAATTCGCGTGATTGGAATCGCCTGCCGGATCATCTCGAAACCATGCACATTGCAGTAAGTATGAGCTTCTTACCCGATTCGCTCTCTTGAAACGGTCCGCACGCATCAATATTTATACGCGAAAACACTTCCCCTACGGGTGTACCCATACACTAACGGGTGCCTTCTTTTTGTCTCCCGAATCTGCCTCCTCTCTCATACGTCACATGACCTGACGTACGTTTTCCATTTCCTGGAAAACATCTTTGGCCAGTAAAAATACTTCGCCCAAACTACTCTTGCTTTTCGTCGCAACCTAAGTGTGCGTTCCGCGGGTTCGTGGGCCACACCTTTAGTAACCGTGCCCTGCGAACGAGCCACAGGGGCACGGAACTACAATCAATGTCAATAACCGCTCGCCTTCTTACTTAAATCGAGTGCTGAAGCAAACCATCGATTAACGTAGGAAGTACATTTCTTTCCCCTGGTCTGCGGGTACTCGATCTCGCATTCTTTATTAACATTTCCGCGAGAGTACTGGTCCTTGTTTGTTCGAGAATAAACTCATCTTTCGAGATTTGAATTAATCTCTTACAGGAAGCCTCTATAATGCATATATTTTCATTCTCGGCGTCGTTTTTTCCTCCGTCTGCCTACGCCCACCTGTCTCTCAGCCTAGCTATTTCTGCTCTCCCCCTCGTCGCTATTCTCGGCTAATCCGGTCTCGACCCTTCCCCCGGCCACTTCGCCGTGGCTTCGACGCTTCCGCCTCGGGCGTCTGCCGCAAGCCCTGCGCGCGTGACAACTGCGCTCACGAATTTGCGGCTCAATGAAGCCTTCTCGAACTTCCTCGAAGTAATGTGCTGTGCGGTTGCTTAGCAAGTAAGTAGCCGAAATCACAGTCGCACTCACTACTGCCGACGCGTGGTCACACTCCCGAATGGGCCTTGCAATCTTAATCTGCGCTACGGGGTACGATTCCTCGGTTTTGAAATCTAAGGCTTGAATATACCCATTAAGCTTTCCGCTGTTAAATCCGAAGTCCTTCTATTGAATCGCTCGTTCACGCACGGTCAAAACTCGTCACGAATCACGCAATATCTTCGGCCGGTCTATTATTCACGACTCCGTGGCTACATAAAAATGTTCAAAGAAAGCTCTACCGCTGCCTTCTCAGCTACGTGGCCTACCCTTTACGGCCTTTCTCCCCCTCCCGCTTTACTCGGGCAGTCAACGGTGCGAGATGCTTCGTCGACTCCGCACCCGAGCTATTTTCTTCGCTGGGTTTTATGCGAACTCCCTCCCTGACCGTCACGTCTTTGTAAGAGGTTCCCTGCGACTGGTACCTGCTTCTGCCTTTCGCCAACGGCGGCAACGTTCTGCCCCTCCGGTCCTTCTCTGAAACGGTTTTCGAGAAACTACGCTTCCATCCGGCCTATTGTTTTCATAATTGTCGAGTTTCTTCGCGAATTCCAGTGCATTGCGAAATTCTCCCCACTTAATCCGATAAATGTTCCTTCATTTCCGCAGAGAATCGCCGTTTCATTTGGCTCGGTTACTATTAAATCTAGCAATCGCTCGAGAAGTTGATATTCTGAGCCCGCAACCCATTCCTTACAATAATTGTGTAATTCGCGTGCATACAACGTTCCACGTGGGTATTCGCAGATTTCATATGCCTCACGAATAACTGGCCTGAACTTTTCAGCATTGAATTTGTACATTTCTAATAATTTAGCCTTAATGTCCGCCATAGTTGTCATCGATTTCCCCCGTCTTCTAATGTGAGCCATGAATTTATTTGAATCGGGGAAGCAAGCCCATAAGATTGGAACCAGTCTTCCTCCGGCACCACCGCTAACGTTCTGGCTTGGCTTCTCAAATACGCTTAAGTAAGTAGTTATGTCATCGGTTATGCACCTGAATCTGTTCCAATAACATGATTCAACGTACGTGTGTTTGCGCCTTCGCCTTCATTTCCGAACTTGCGCTTCCGTCGGCGTTTGACTCGCTATACGGAGTTTCTCTAGTTCAAACTCGCGATCTACGTCTAATTTGTTCCTTTGTTCGTCTTCTGATTTCTAAACTTTTCCTTATTTGTTCTTTGTTGCCTGCACAACGCCTTAACGAATTCCTCATCATATTGACTGCTATTTAATATAATGTTACGCAAACTTTACAATTGCTGTCGTCTTCAGTTGCCGTTTTCCCGCCAACTCGCCTAGCAACGTGCATAAGGCACTCTCTACTAAACTGACGCCAAATATGCCATGATGCCTGATAACGTGTTCCCTGATAGCAGATGGCTGCACTTTACGTGTGTGTGGTTTTCCGTGCTCCTCTCCTCCCGACGCGGATGGCGCTGGTATTCGTCCTTTCCTGTCAGAGGGTGCTTCTTCTTGATGTCGCGCCTCAGCCCCCAAGATTGACTTGCAACTATAATTAAAAAACTACCTCGTGTAGCTCAGCACAGTCTACACCCCTACGTTCTCGGACTTCTAGGATGCGCACATGTTTCGCCGTTGATTTCACACACGCCCGCCCGCTACGCACTCTCGTGCACTGTGGAACTAGTTCGTTGCACTAAGACAGAATGTCCTTACCATATTTGAACGCTGCACCATAGACTGTGTGGGAAACACGTCCGTTTACGTTGCTGCCATTAAAAACTATGGGCACCGTACCCCCGTGGGGTTGTGTTAACCGCTGCCACCAATTACAACTACAATGGCACACTTACCCCCGTGGTTTTTTAAACCGCTGCGCACCGATTAAAAACTATGGTGCACGTACCCCCGTGGGGTGTTTAACCGCTTGACCCACCATTAAACTATAATGGTGCACTTAACCCCCGTGGGTTGTTTTAACTCGCTGGCCACATTACAAAACTACCTCAATCTGTAACGTCGTGTGTAGGGATCTTACACCACAAGAAACAGACACGAGTGAGTATATACCAATTTTATTTACACACTGTACATATTTACATCCCTCACTCCTAAGGGCGGTTTGCCCAGAGCTACGCACTCGCAGCCCTCCTCTCCCTAGTGCGCCTTGCGGCGACGCCTACGACGCAGCCTCGCAAGGCCGGTCGCAGATAGAACACCTGGTGCCCCGGCCAATTGACGATCTGCCCGAATGTGTTTGAAGAACACATCGACCCTGTCGCGAACTCGTCGAACACCCACGTGCCCTCGCACTCCGCCCAGCCTGCCGACGTTTTTTGTGGTCTAGCCACGAGGAAACAAAATCGTTAACCCACCGCGCCGTCTCGCCACCGGCGTCTTTATAGGTCCAGGTCACCTGACTCCTACGTCACTACTTCCCCACCCCCGCGCCGCTGGACAAGCTTTCCCTTGGCGCTGCCTGCCGCGCGGACGCATTTCCTGTCGGAAAGTCCCGTCTTTGTTTGGGCGTCTATCTTTAGATCCCCCAGCCCTCTACCTTGCACTCGGCTGCTGCCAAGCCGTGACGCTACATTATCTCGGGAAACCCGAGAATCAATAGCAGAAACTAACTGATTACGTTTAATTTAAATCATGTTCTTATTTGATCATTGAATACTAAGTAATAATTCGCAATAATTTCTGTTCCCGGTATATGATGGTTACGTTGAGCTCTGTTGTTTCAGACGACGCAGAAATTACGTCCAGAGGCGATACCTGCACTAATTCATCTATCACAACAGTTGTTGCACGAGCAGCTGCATATCAACGCGGCTGGCCTTCTGACCGTTGACAGAACTCTTTTGTTAGCAGCTGGAGGATTTGTGGTCACAAACATCCTCATTCTGCTTCAGTTCATGTAACACGGCTAACAGATAATATGATAAAAAAGACTTTGAATACCAGGTTTGTGAAGACGTGTGTTTTTGTGTGTAACCATTAATAACTGATACCGTTAATAATATTATTCCACAAATTAACTCCTGTCTGAAGATGGCTCTTGACAAAAAAAATTGAATGATCCGTATCCCTCGTTTCCAAAATGTGTTATTAAACAATATTCGTATTTACTCAATTAGTAATATGCGCAGAGATGTGTTACGATGCCGTATTAATGCCTGCTCCTGTAGTATTTTCTGATTTTCTCTAGGGCATTGCTAACTTTGGTATCAAAACAAGTTCGCAGGAAGGAAACTCAGATATCTCAATGTCTACCATTAGCGTAATTTAGGGCAACACATTTAACATTTTGCCGTTTGAAAATCAACCGCAACGGACCCCCTGAATTAAACTATACATCTTTCATAAGCAATATAAAAATCCTCTTTCATATACACCATGCTTTTGTTTTGATGAGAGGTGATGCGATTAAAAGGGTGTAATTTTGTACATGATCAGTAAAATTTGTAAGAAAACAAACTGTACTTTGGAAAATTATAAAATGTGGAAAGTTGTTAAAATTGTAAAATGGCACTGTTTGGTAGGTAGGAGAATTCTGGCAGGTGGACTCTCTGGTAAATAGTTTTTTTCTCCGATTAATACCAGACGAATTGAAAAGCAGTATCTCAACAAACAGGCCACAGACAGACCACGACTTTTTCGTATTTCTGAATTGTTTTCGCTGTGTTTTGTCAATTTCTAAATCACTTCCATCGCGATGGTGAATACTTGTGTTTGGATTCAATTTTTCAAATTCGCGACACAAGGGCAAAGAAATTGATATTTCAATACACCATTGAGTTACTATATTTTCGTGATCTGCACTCTGCACTAAAATTGGCAGTTTAGTTACTGAATTTTACTGCATATTGACGATTTTTGATTTTAAGATTGTATGATTATACAACTAAATAAAACTGGGTAGGAAAAAAATTAGTTTTTTCCTACTGCTTCGAAAATTACCAAAGCATACAATGTTGACAACTACAAAATTAAAGATCAAGATTTTTCCTTGAGATAAAACTTGTTCTCTATAGTGAGTTCTTTCAATACGTTCCTGTACATTTTTTGAAAAATTTAGTATTTTTCGCGCAATATTGCAAGCAATACAAGACATTTTTTTAAAAATTACAAAAGCAAGATTTTCTCAAATAGGCTCCAAATTTGTTCTTTAAACTTTTGGTAGGGACTGTGTTAAACGTACTCTAGAGCAATATGACGTTTATGTTAACTCATATTCTTTGTTTTTTCAAAAATGTCTAACTTTTTTGACTCGTCTATCATGTCGTTAATATTTACATTATCGGCAACTGTTCACATTATTATGTTTAATACTACATCTGCTTTAAATAATATAAGACAAATTTTCTTGAAAACTCGACTATTTTCTGTGAAAACTAGCTCAAAATTTCGCATTTTCAGATATGCTCAAACGCAATTTTCTAAAAAACGACTCCAAATTTTTATTTCAAACTTTTTGAACGGATAGTGCTAATTGCACTCTTTAATTCGACATAAAGTTCATTCCGAGGTATATTTTTGTTTTTTGAAACACTTCTCAAATATAACTTTTTGAAAAATCTCTCACGCTTTTAATTTGCACACTTCCAGCGATTTGTAAATACTATTACATTTGTGAGAGGAAGGGCTTGAAACGGCTTCATATAAAAGCTTTCGGAAACTCAATAGTTTTCTGTGAAATGAGGTTGAAAATTCGCATTTACAGTAGCGATTAAACGCCATTTTCTTTATAGCGATTATATTTTTTTCAAAACAAAATGCTTTTTATGTCAACTTTTAACTGTTCTTTAATTTTCTTAAAATAATATTTCCGTTGGGACTATTATGAAACCGAAAAATTAAGAATTTAAAAAATGTACTTTGGGCGGCAATAGATAGCAGCTGGCAAGATAATGCAGCAAGTTCTAGTAGCTAGCCGAGATAAAGATATAGAAAACTTAATGCCAGAAAGTCTGTTCCGTCCTTTAACACCACTACTTAATTTTGCATCAAAAAGGCTCATGCGATGAGGTAACTATTCTTCCTACAGCACTATTTTATTTGGAGAACTATTCGTGACATTGTGAGATAAAATACATGAAATTTGCAGTGTAAAACGTGGAACGCCACGTAGTCATACTATATTTTCTCCTTCGCAGCTTTCTTGGAGGTCTTGAACGTAATACAGTAACTTCCATTTATCTTATTTAAACGGTAATGGAAATGATACAAAAAATCACATTGGAGCAAATTCATGACTGGAGCTTGAAATCTATACGTGTTTGAGCTGGCAGGTGGTAATAGATGCATCTACGCGTGCCGCCCGGCGTGTGCATCGCTACTTTTGTGTCCTGCGTCTTTATGTAAGAGCCACAGAAGCTGCCCCCCCCCCCCCTCACGGAGGCGAAACTGGAAGTAACAACGCCCGATAAACGTGTCGAGGCTCGGCCATGGGCAGAAAGGATTCTTCACAGACAATTCGTCGCCCATACTAATCGCCCCCTGGGTTTACATAGGGTCCTCCTTAATTTTTTGTGTCTTGCGGAGGTATTTTCAATGCCCAGTGCCCACTTAATGCGCGATGCCTTCGATGAAAACCAGTGTTGCAGTTTGTTTCGCTCGGTAGTCAGCCCTCGCTGCTAATTTTATTCCGTAATAATTGGGGCCAGGGCAATACCGCTACTCGCGCCCTAGTAGATAGAGAAAATATCTATGAACTGTATTACATTAATTCTGATTTGTACAAAGAAAGTGTTAATAATTTTATTTTTAAAGAATTAATGAATTATACATCTATTACATTACATGTGTGTAAACCCCTTGGACACTGATAGGCAAGAAAATGAAAAAATGAAGAGAGACTGGAGGCTTTGCAAAAGACAGGAACAAACAAGAAAGTTTCGATAGACAATATTTTGGTGTGTGTGATTAACTCAGGAACTAATGTTTTAAGAATACAGAAGTTGTGCAGTAGTTCCAAGTAGTATTTGCGACAAGAAATGACTCGGGAACTTCAGTAAATTCAATTAAGCGCTGAAGTTTACGAGGAGGAAGGCTACATAATAAATGTGAACGGAGACCTTGTGAGAAGGATTCAAGACAAGTATTAATACGAAGTGAAAGGAGAACAGTGCTATTAGTGTAAGGAGAATTAAAGACTGCCTTAAACGGCTGGGAGTAAAAAAATAATGTAATTTCTTTTTCTGTCTCTTTTTTTCAATTTTTCTAGTTCATGTAAACAAATGAAGTTCACACAAGTTCACACAATTGTTTATTCAACACAGAAGCGTATGATTTTTATTTTTAGGTATAGATTTTTTTATATTACAGTTTTAAACCATTTTTGTTTACAATTTTGTCCAATGTTTTCCGTAAGGAGAATTTTCAAGCATAAATCCACGTCATAAAGTCATGCCCTGAAAATTAGTAAATGGTATTATTCTGGTGATGTATTGATGAGGAAAACACGAGCATATTAAATGGTTCATTACGATACGTCACTCGCCGGCACGTTCGTTAGAAGACAAGTTTATGAAAACTTGTTTGGCAATCTCGTAAGGTAATTTTTCCTAAGGCAATTCTAGATAGCACTGTGAACTGTAGGAAGAATTCTTACGTCCTTAACATATTTCTGATCTTGTTAATAAAATAGTGTATTTTGTAAGGGTATAATTTTTTGTTGTACATTTACATATTTCTGTGTTTTGCTCTGCGTGTGTGTTCCTTTTTTTGTAAAGTGTATTCAAGTGTGTACGATTCTAGTAATTGTAAATATTTCCTTTGAATCAAGGTATTTTGTTTTCTCCTTGCTCACCTATTATTATATTTTCCCTGAGATTATTATTTTTCTTTTTTTGTGGCCAAGTTCAAATTCTGGGCCATAAGCCACCGTGGTAATGCTACACCCTTGCTTGTAGTAAACCACTGTGTGTTGTCTGAAGTTCCAACAGCATACAGTACATACCCACCTCTCGGTAGCTGGGTCGGTGCAAGAAGTTGCACTGAAAGAGTGTGCTTAGATGCACACGCACCGAGGGGGTCACAATATCTATTGTAAAACCCTTAAATGACTGTATTCGGAACAGGAAAATACAATTGTTTGAGCCCACACAGAAAAGCAGGAAAAATCATACAGGACTATCTTGTACATATGCTTAGCGGACAGAATCCGTCCATTCGTTTGAGAGTTACAGTTTCCACACATGAAGCGCTCCACACGCACGGCGAGCCACGTGACGTCACGACACGTCGGGATTTATTAGGGGATCGCATTATGCCACGCTCAGGCAACCGTTCTAACGAACGTTCCAACAGCGGCGGCGATGGTGCAACGGTTAGCATATCGGACTGTTATACACAAGTTCGCCGGTTCAAAGCCGTGGATTATTGGGGCGAAAAAAATCCTTTGTACGCCTTCATTCGGAGAGGAAGTAAAGCCGGCTGTCCCATGTTAGTAGATTTACCGTATGTAAAAGATCCTCAAGCCTAAATGAAGCCTCTGAGATAAATCCAAATCGCCTGTTTCATCGCCCAAGAAATACCTCCTTTCTCCGCTAGTGGGTGAAAGAAGCGTAGCGAAATTTGCGTGGTATCCCGGCAGAGCGGGCCTGATGGCCTGAGTCTCGTCACGTAAAATAAGACAACACTCCTATTACTCGCGCAACTTTCCTTGTACGATGACCTTCCCTCCCCCTCTCTGACACAATAAACAGACGAAGACAAAAGCTCGCAGGGTGCACTGATGACAACATTTCAAACACGTCTTCACTGTCGCGAAATATAAAATAATTTATGTTTAACACGAGAACTTCTATCCGTGGTTTTCTCCAAAAAATCTAAAGAAGTAACCGAAGCAGGTGAAGATTCATGACAGGAGATACCTCGAACTCTTGCGAAAGTTAGAACGCAAATTATTGAGACAGTTGCGCAGGCATAACTGATTCTCCAGAGATTGGCATTGGTTCATAAAATCTAGTGGCCGATTACCTAACTAATACCACCACTCTACCCGCATTTCTTCAATTCATCGCTCAAGAAACGTTGCGCGAGTAATATTTAATTCAATATTCAACTGCCTAAAACTTCTAGAAGCTTCTGGAACATTTTAAAATACTAACTGGCTATTGCCCACCCCTTCCATGTACCATGCGCGCAGAAGATTCTCGGCGCTCCGTCGCCGTTAACGAATCGTCAGTTTGAATCGAATACAGCACGCGTGTGGACATCTCGCGTGCGCTGCTTCAGGTTGCGTGAGGTGGTAAATTTTACCTCATGAAAAGTTTTCTCTAAATTTATTGAGTAAGGCGCGAAGCCTCCCAAATTTTTGAAGGCTCATGAGCATAATTTTTTTACGTGGGCATAACATATGGTTGTTAATCACCAGTTCAACTTCAATTGTAGGGTAACGTAACTCTACATAAATTCTTTAGCGTTCCATAAAGAACATCGTAGTGTAAATATACATCATGTGTAACCTAACTGTGTATTTGTGTACTGCAACCAGTAACTTGTGTGGTTAAGAATATACATGTTGTGCAAAACAAGTGTACTTTGTTTGGAGCTGGAAGCAGTCCTGGAACCCCAAATCTGTTGCTACTGCCCACACCTGCGCCGTCAAAGGGTACTCACCGACTTGTACAAACCAAAATAATTCAAATATTTATCCTGCGGTGCAAGCAGGTTTGCACAACTATTTCAGTAATAAATAAATAAATAAAAAATATATGTTTATATATACATATGTGACGCTTTATAGCATTTCATTCGCAAAAGACTAACAATTTTGGATTAAAATTTACTTTATATTAGGACCTTAGAAGATTATCCTCTGCGTGTCTGGCAAACACCGGTACACGATTGAGGTGGCCACCATGCTGTTATAAATGTCACTAGTGAAAATTCGTTACAAGAGATTTCCAACCACATGTTCGTTTCCAAAAAGTGATGATCTTTGATCCCCAACAACGGAAGCGATGTTTCTCACATTTGTTCTCAGCTACCTTCTGTATTGAATCCATGAAGACGAGCAAATGACTCGTGAGACCCGAGTTCAAGAACGGCAATGGTCAAAGAATGTAGGTACTGTGGCGTCGGGTCACGCTCGAAACAGACAACCACGTGGAAATCGGCGAGCATCGCCGGATGTTAAACAAAGGGCGGAGTGATGACGCACTGGGCCTTTCCGTGGACGTAGCGGGCCCAGAGCGGCTTTGGGGAGGAGGCAATGAGGGCGGCGGGTAGCGCCAAAAGGCTATATAAGGTCAGTAGAACAATGCCCCAGTCTTCTTGTTCTAGCGGCGTCGGCGACAGGTGAAGCGCGTGTAAGTACACTAGAGCAAGGGGCCGGCAATTCAGCTATGACTTGCGAGACGCATAGATGGTCTCAAAGTAGAGCTGCTCCATAAGGGAACATCGGTGGTATGTTGTGGTGTGGTAGCCGTTCTTAAATTATCTCTCCTTGTAGTGGGTCTATTTTTTTAGTTTATTGTGAGCAGGGTAGTTGTTAAATTGGGACTACGGTCTAGATTGTTAATGAACCTACTGTTTTACAGACCACTCTCGTCTGTGTTCGATTACACCCGTATGACGCCACAGTACGCAAATTATCTTCAAAGCCAATTAGCTACGCTTTTTATGGGGACGCGAGAAACTTTTCTGCCAGTTTCAATGCGTATAATGTATGGTGCGTTGAAAATCGAATATTACTCTAAACATTTTCCAAGAGTGTCAGTGAATCTGAAAAAACAGTAAATGAAGTGAGGACAAGACTGTGAAGGAATTAATTAATGGTAATTGTCGCGTCGTCACTCGCCATATCTCGGGGGGCGCAGTCACCCTCATTCTTCTCCGCAGACGGAGACTGATGAGTATTAGCACTAGCGCTCGCTCCCTGGCCTTGCGTTTTCCCCCCGTTGCTCCATCGCTACGTCACGTCGTCTCTCTCTCGCTTAAAGTCTACTCTCTTGCTGACACGTAAGTAGTTGAGAAAATACGCCTAAGTTTATTATAAGACACCATTACTCTGTATTTGGACAGAAGCCTTTCTTCGCCCACGAAATGGTATGTGATCTCCCTCTCTCCTAACAACCCACAACGTAATTTTTGGAGGGATATGATGGTATTGGTTTCTAACAAGCCACATGTTTCTCCCTATATAAGAAGCATATAGGCGCGGGGCAGAAATTCAACGTCCGATACAAAAAAAGCTATTTGTGCGTAAGAAATTGTTCCAAGAAGTTCTAACTTACAAGATAGGATTAATTTTCATAAAACATGTAATTGGTAGCCCCATACATTTCAGCATACACCTACTCTGAATAACACTTTATACATCTGATTTCTGTAATCGTAACTGGGGCGTCATAAGCAACTCAAGCCGAGATGTTCTGGTCTCTCAAACAATGTCTGAACCCTTTCCTTGCCGGAAAGCAGCTTCCAGGCCGAGGGGCCGGTTCATATGGGGGTCGTCGTCTTCCTGAGCGGGAGGAACCCGTTCCCTCAAGGGGATTTAAAAGTCACTTGCGCTTTGAGTAGCAGGAGTTCCTTTAGCCTCGTGTGTGGTTCTCCCTACAGTACCGGCAACGTATAAGAGACTGACAGTTCTCTCACCACATGCTGTGGTACGTCATGTGACCTGCTTTGAAGCAATCCGCTTGGGAGGATTTGTTTACTTTCTTACAGCCACGGTTCAGCGTTTCCGCTCATCTGACACACACGAAGTCGCGTTCGGCTTAGGCGAAGGTTATGAACTTGATATCAAGACGTTTCATAGCCTATCAGCAAGTGTTAATGTTTTGAGATTTAATTTATCAGTGATGTAGATGGTGCGATGTTCATAGAAATGTGTAGCAACAGCGCATTGAAATGTCAGAGTCGCTTATACGCTGCCGGTACTGAAGGCAGGTACGCGAATGAAGGAGCTAACAGCTCGGCTTCCCGCACTCCGGTACTCTTTGATATCGAAGTCTAAGAGACTTGCAAGTCGTACCCGAATTTCTGCCATTCCTGAACTGTTATAATAATGATTTTGTGAGTAGGCAGTGGTTTGCCCAATGATGGGGAGGGGGAGGGTTCGTGGGACATCAGCCCAGCTGTAAGTCTCAATAGTTAAATGGTGACAGTTACGTTAACCATGACTTCCCATCGATCGCTTCTTCTTGGAGAAACAAAGGCCTTTCTCAATAACAAAAAAATAACAATCTCTTTTCAAGACTTCTGTCTTACAGTTTCACTAGTGGCCGATAAAATATTAAGCAGACCTTAGTATAAAACCACAATCCCGTTCATCAGAGAATCTTTCGAAGGAATATGGGTCGTAGTTTCACTCTGAACAAAAGCTTTTAAAAATTTGAGAATATTTTCAACTCATCTTAAATAACGTTGCGAATGTGTACACTTTGAAATGTGTTTAAAAAAGTTAAAAGGCAATTATGAAATGTGTTACGTTCTCGTGGACATCCTCTGTGTAAATTATATGCGTTCAATTAATAACTCATTCATTCTCACAGAACACTCACTTTGCCATAGCAAGAGGCACCGAACACAATAGTCCCAATCTGTTGATTTGTGCATCGCGTATTCAGCAACGATCACGTAAATTACTGTATAAACTGGCCCAGAGTCGCTTCGAAGGAGGCTTAATTGTATTAAGAGACCAGAGACTCAGCACCTTCTGCAGGGCAGATAAGGCTATGGAAAGACCGAAGGTGTCACTCGCTACAAACACTCCTCACGTTACCCCCTCTTCAGAATTCCATCTGGGTGTGAAATGAAGCCACCGACAGTTGATGAAAAATACACGAACATCATTATTTTTGATGTACTACCTTAAAGGGCGATACGTTTTGACGACAATAATTAGCTTACAGATGATGACACTTAGATGATACTTAGTGTTTCAGAAAATGGAAAAAGATTCCCAAAACATGCAGCTAGTACATTATTTATAATATTCAATATGTTCAATATTCACGACTTTGTAGTTGATATCAATTCGATTTTTAATCACTGAAGATGTTTGGCTTATCAGAAATACATTATTACCATTTTTATCAGAAACACATTATTACGGTTTCAGAGTGCACCCAGCAAGAAGGATATCAAGAATCGTGCAGATGGACGTCGTAAAAACGATGGAGGAACCAGGAGCCGCGTGGGCGTTGGCAGCACTGCTCCGCGCGTCGCGCCCTTTTGGCATGGCGCCAGTGACCTTCAGACACGGAAATCGTCCTCGCCCTAGTCTCCCTTGGAGGGTCTACTCTATTGCAATAATGTTGTGCTATACAGTCGCAGCTATTTGGGGGCTCACGATTGTAGGAAGAAATTTGATTAACATAACTTTAAAACCCTTTCACGTCGTGTGTTATATCATTTTATTCCTACAAAGCATTTGTAGTCTGGTCACACTGACGTGTTCTTGGTGGGACGGTGGAGTTTGGATGCAAAGTTTCAATGATCGACTGTCTAGTGTTGATCGCAATCTGGGTAAAATTGGGTACTATGAGCACCTAAAAGTACGCAGAATGACAATTCTGCAATTCGCTATAGTTCTATTAATTTCCAGTTTATGCTTCGTTTTTGAAATTGTGTTGGCACCGGTATTTTTTCTTACTAGTTTCTTTGTCAGTGTTTTTTTATGTGACGTGTTTATTATTCAGTACAATGCAGTTTTAATTTTATTGAAGTATCGCATTATTGAACTGAATAACCGACTTGCATCAGACAACTGGCAGATCGATAGATTCATACCAGACAAGGGACAACTCCTTGACTATTCTCCCATAACACACTTTTTAATCCCGATTACAACGGCAAATACCGTAAACAGATTATCCGAAGTACACAGCATTATGCACGATATCTGTGAGGATCTAGGAATGCGTCTAGGAATCCCTTTGCTGGCGCATCTACTCAATTTCTTCGTGGAAATTACATCGTGGGTATTTCTATCGATAGGCAGTCCGTCATGGTTTTCTATTGAGATGTGGTCACACATGATCGTGAATATCATCCTTCCAGTGCACAGCGTAGTTATGCTGCTGTGGATTGCGATTCAGAGTCACAGTGTGATGGCGCAAGGAAGACGCACTGGCCAGTTGGTGCACCGGCTGCTAGTGCACACAAAGGTTGGTGTGACGAAAGCGATGTGTTCTGTACTAGGTTACATAAAAATCGGATAATCTCCGTTTTCTCATGTGCTCATTTACACTTCTCCTGATTCGGGACAAATGAGGTATTATTCGAAGCTTTTTGTTTACTGGTAAGAACTGTCAGTTTTTTTCGAATCCGAAATCCTTTCAGAACAATCTGAGAAAATTTTCGAAAAAACTTTTTAAAAAAGATAATAAATAAAAAAAACTTTTAAAAAAAGAACACATAACTTAAGTTCTTAGCCTTACAACCGTGTTTTCAGAGATGATTAAGGCATCTACAGGGGTAATCAAAATCTTATTGGATTCTTCGAATTTTTGAAATTTTTGAACATTCCAACTACAACATTGATGAGAGATATTTTTGTGAGATGAGATCAATGATATATGTTCAAAAAGAATATATCGTTTACAATTACAATCATGTACAATTTTTTTAAAATCGTTTTTCCTACATATTGAAGTAACAGCAAATAAATCTAAAATTACGGCATGAAATCTGGTTTGAAACATATATTCCTCAGATTGAGTAAATGAATATTAAAAGGTCTAATTTGTGTTGTTCTCTCTGAATTTTAGAAAATTGCAATATTTTCAAGTAATAATAATAATAATAATAATAATAATAATAATAATAATAATAATAATAACAAAAATAGTAATAATAAAAAATAATATACGAGTTAAAGTAACAAGTAATTTTACAAATTGGTACTGCCTACCACCACCACCACTGGTTAAAATTTTCATTAGGAGGCCTCAGATTTTTACCCACGATATATTCATGTCCCTCCATAACTTGCAATATTGTTGATCATCCTCTGTTGCTGACCAATTGACTGATGTACCACCGTACTTTCACGACAGAGAGTTAATAAGTAACTGCACTTTCGTTATAATTGCCTCTAGGTTGACTGTGCAACATCGAAAATATTCAACCCATAAGATTATATCGTTCAGTTTCCGTATGTTGGGTTTCAGTGTTGTCATCTAATGTTCGCTTGAGTTTTTGAGACGAAAACATGACTCGACAGTAGACTCTCTGATTGCACCAAACGCGTTATGACTTTCGTAATTCGTTTTTTGAATGTGTACCAAAAGCTGAAATTCTTATAATAGTTTCAGCACAAAGTGGGTGCAATTTTTTTCTGGGGAAGAGTTAGCAAGTGGACTGATTCATATAAAAGCAGTCAAACGAGCATGCAAGATCAGAAAATAGCAAGATATCCTACCTCATCCGCTGCTGATCTCAAAATTGCGCAACTCCATGCTCTGAGTCTGAATAGCCGATAAGTGACTATTTAAGAAGTGGCACACCATATGCACATTAGTCAAATTCTGCAAAAGAAAACGCTAAAAACGTTGTCAGAGCATCCAGAATACCGTTTCTATGTCTAAATACCATCTCTTTGTTTCACTTAAAAATACTTTAAAAAGCCGAAGCTACCTAAAGTGGGGAAGCAATGTTTACATAACTTGCTGCTTACTTGAAATACTTTTTTTTTGAGGGTATTGGAAATCTGTTCTATGATGTACAATCGCATGGTGCCTATGTTGTAAAATTGTCTAATGGACTAGTTCTGTAATAAATTATGGACGAATATTGCACATTTTAAGCAAGAATTCGTAATATTTTCTGTTCTCCCAGCATACGATAGTTACGTTGAGCTTTGCTGTTTCAGAAAATGAAGAATTCGCGACCAGAGGTGAATGAGGCGGTATCTGCACTGATGCATCTGTCACAACAGCTGTTGCACGAGCATCTGCAGATCAATGCGGCTGGCCTTCTGACCGTCGACAGGAAGCTCTTGTTGGCAGCTGGAGGATTTTGTGTTACCAATATTCTTATTCTGCTTCAGTTCATGTAACATGGCTATCGTACAGATAATATGATCAAAAAACTTTTGTGTACCAGGTTTGTGTACAAAAGAAGAGGTCTGTCTGTGTAGAAGTCATTGGTCATTCATCTTAAGTATTTGACTTCGGAAAAATTACGTAAACACATGATTTTATTCACTTATATTGCTCATTTCCTTATCACTTCAACAAAATATCAAATTGTACTAATGGTAAAACAAGTTGTAAATTATATTCTCGAATTTAGGATTCTTGATACATCTGTAGCTGAAATCTAAAATGTGTTGTTTTTCTTCAAAACCTCTGTACGTATGTGCATACTACTAGCGGTTAAACGTTTCATAAGAGTATCATCAAAATTGCCCCTCATTCAATTTGAGTGACTCGATCTCCTTGAATTTAAATGAATATTTTAATTTTGAGGAGTAGATTAAACGACCATTTAATTAAAAGTCTTCAAATTGTTTTTTCCTTTAATGTTCTACTCAAAAAGAGATGTTTCTTTTATACCGTGAACATCGTACTTGTATTTTGAATCAAACCTCTTGAATTTTGAAAAGTGAAGATTCAAGTTTTTTAAAACTTGTCGAGTACATTTAATCATAAAACTGAGAACTTTTTGTGAAGCCGATGTATTTCTCAATACTATTTAAATCAATTATAAACAGAGTTTTAAAAATGTCGATAGTTATCGCTTAATTTTGTGTTCAAATGTACAGGATCATAAGAATTAAATACATTTATTTAAACAGCAATTTGATATAATCCAATTATTACATAATTCCATGGTCCTAGGGTTCAAGTCCCATTGATAGCAGGATGTTTGACATGAGCTACGAACCTACGAGGATTCTGAATCCGTCTGGAGGAGAATTCTTGCGGCTGGCAGTTCTAATCCATAGATTTCCGAGGTTTCGCGGATCAACACCAAGTGAATGGCGGAGCTGTGCCCTACCAAACGAGACATAGACTGCGCGCGATCTTTTCTTCCGCTTCCTTGTCCTATCCTCACCGCTTACACACACTTACACTTACACTACACCACCACACATGCCGGGAGACCAGTGGGGATCTTAGAGCTTGTCCAGACGGGGCGGTGTCCCGCTGGTGCGAGATTCCTGGTTGTGGGGAAAGGCCGCAATCTGACAGGTAGGTCGGCGCCTGATCTCGCTATCTAACGTGGAAAATCACGTTTTCCCCGTGATAAAACTTGCACTACACATACGGGACTAAATACCTTAGCAGTTGACACGCCCGGAGTCATCAATCCATCAATATTATACGCCCTAAAACAGGAGCGTCTCCGTTGTGAGAATGACTCAAAAGGGGGCGCGTTCTCAGTTCTCAGCTGTAGCGCCCCTGAATCGAATACCATCCCTAAAAAAAAATTTGAATTTTTTCTAGGGATAGAACTAATCCAGTTCAAAGACAAGCCCATTTTTACTTAAACTTTTGAAATTTCAATAAAATAAAGACATGCATGTTTATCTCCGGCATTCCGTTTTGTTAGGAATTTTTAAGTGATGAATGAAGTGTTCTTGAGTTAAAAGTTTCCATATTTTATGTAACATTTACCGATAAAAAAAGAAAATATGTGAGATTTTTAACCATAATTTCACTTTTAGGTGATGGAATAATTTTAATTTTACGTCTTTTTTTTCGAATTTCGATTTCTATTCCGAATTTTGTGTCTCTTATACCATATATACGAAGAATTTTTTACAATCAAAAAGCAAGAAATTTAAATGAGACAAGATGAGTAATCTAAAATGCGAAATAAAAATGAAATGCTTGGGTAATATTCCTAGAATAGAAAATATAATTCTCTCGCCTTGGAAAAAGGTAACGTATACGACTATTCCATTATACTCTCGGAAGAAAATACGCCGCCATTTACCGGGACCACTTAACGTACTCTGAACATCTGGTGATTATTGTTCGGTTCTCGCGGCAGTTATTTATGCACATCCATTTACGTTTAAAAGGCAATAAATCGATTAGTGTTGAGATTGACTTTTGATGTTTAATTCCGCACCGTTTTTCTAGCGAAGCAGGTTTTCGTCCTTTGGAGTAACATTCTCTAGTAATATTTGCATACATTCTCATCCTCATCGTTATTAAGACTTAGGCTAAAACAATTTTGTTGAAATAATTCAAAATATTATGTAGAAATAATTTTCGAAATAATTTTACACAAATAACAATGGAGTGATACATTTCAGAGGCATTTGTTGGCTAAAAAACGTTAAGATATTAACTGCAAGTGATCGCACTCTTTTGAGCAAGGTCGTCGATCTATACGAAAATATACATTTTCTAAGAACCGCGAAAATAAGCTGGCTGGATGAGTAATTATCTATATGTTCGAAATTACACTAATGTACAGGTAATAACATATTAAGGCGGTTCGCGAAAGTAAAGGCCTTATAGATTTGCTATGAACCAGGATGTATTCATTAATGTTAAAGAATAACAATTATTTTCCTAGAATGAAAATGTTGTATTATTGAATTATTTTGTATAACGTTTTTACGGGTTAAGCTGCCATTTCAGTTTTGTTAATGTGTTTTTCAATGTTTTACAATCATCTTTTAGGTTTATATAGTAAACTGTAAAATAAACTCAAATAACAACCAAATTTAATTTTTCATTGTTAGTAATTAATTCACAGATGGTTCATCAACTCATTTGTAGATGGGAAGAAACATGTTGGGAATATAACAATCTGATATTATGAGTTAATATATTTTAAAAAATATAAAATTTGAACTTGGTCTTAAAATTTAATTTAATTTTTAGTACAACTAGCGTGGTTGGTGGGGGGTGAATTGCTGTATCCTTGGCAGCAAATATTATTTTGATGCATTCCATTTGAGAGTTCATGTAATACTCAGATATTTAATTAAAAATTCCTTGTTCTTGTTTATATGTAATGATAATTACTAAAATAATGTTTAACAGTCAAAATATTTTCAACAGGTATTCAGTCGTGACCATTAGCTCCTCCAGTTAATGTCAACTAGGAGATAAAGTAGTTCCCTCCTGAATAAAATTATTTTACTCTCTTGTAACAAATTACTACATACCTTCCAAATAAAACAACATTAATATTGCATCAGTTCTCTACTCAGTGTCGCAATGTGTTTTCCAATGCATGTTATGTTCTTTTTTCCCTTCATATCAATTTTTGCATTAACATTTTACAATATATAATTTTCAGTAGAACTTCTTACAAGAAAAGCACATATATTATATGTTAAGACACACATTTATTTTAAATTTTTGTTATTGTAACGATCTAGAACAAAGAAATAATGTCACAAGAGTTATCTAAATCATTCCTTACAACAAGACAATACACACAAACGAAGGAACAGCAATAGATAGTTGTTCTCGCAGTGACGTAACTAATGAAAATAATATATCAGAAAAATAAATATCTGGTAGTTCATTGGATGAGTTCCCAAAGACAAGAGTAATTTAAAAATAAAATTTAAAATCTATGGAGTTTCCGTAGCAGCGTGCGAGTGATTTGTTGGGGAAAAAATGAATTGCGGTTGCATTCCCGAGTCGTCTGCGGGAGAGCCTTCATGCCACGAACTGCAGCAGAATGAGCATGTGGGTGACGAGGCACGCGGCGGCTCCCAGCAGCAGGGTCCTGTTCAGCGGCAGCAAACCGGCCGCGTTCAGCTGCAGGCGCTCGTGCAACAGCTGCTGAGACAGCTGCCGTAGCTGACCCACCGCGGCCGTTTGCGGGTTCTGCATCTGTCGCATCCGCACATTCGTGTTAGTGTCAAGGTGGCTATGCACACTCTACATTCGACTAATAGCGAGCGACTACGTGCAGAATCCCGAGTAGCTGATGTGCTCGGTGAATGTTCAGCTTCCTTTGATGTGTCCAAACTGCCAACACGCGTTGGGTACGGCGTGCGCCGAATATTCGTCGCTCGGTATATAGCAAGCAACCCTTCCATAGTACTCGGGATTCGACGAGAGTCGTTCGCTACTCTCCGAATGCCGAATGTATGGAGCCGCCTTTACGCGAGTAAGCATAGAGACACTCTAGTATAGTACGAGTATAATGGAAGTGCATGTCCAGGCAACGTCGGCCTATTTATCACAATATTTTATGCGATAGAGATAAATAATAAATTTTAACCGTAGAGTATATTGGCATTGGTTTTATTTTACTCCCAACGCCGCTCTCGCCGCCTTCTCCTTTCTCTGCTTCCCTACACCCCTCCCACTTCGTTTTGGCCCGCCCCACTCTCCACACCAAACCTCACCTTCACTGCTATGTCCCGCCATCTCTTCAAGCCTCGTGGTCACTGTTCCGCCCAGCCCACCAGCCCCAGCCCACCAGCCCCCAGCCCACCAACTCCAGCCCCAGCCCACCAACCCCAGCCCCCACCACTGTATCGGAGTTCAATAAAATATGATTCACACAGTACTAGTTGCATTCAACCAATGTGTATAAAAACATATTTGATGTGAAATTTTGAGTAGCAGGCCTAGCTTCTTTTTTGATTTTCCTCTCAAAAGCAGTCTTGCCAAATTTGCGATAAACTACTCGAGGTAGTAGCTGAAACGTTTTTGTGGCGCACATGTAGAAATTTGCACTTCTACTACATAATTGAGTCGACCCTTGGTTGTTCGGAGGATGTCACCTCTTAGGGAACATCTACTTACTTCAGGACGAAATGCGCATATCCACTTGAAGGTCGTGGCATTTCCCAAACAGCCAAAATGTACACTCTGTTAGCTTGTTTCGTACAGTGTAAATTGTAACATAAAGAAGACATACTTTTCGTTGAAAGACATTGTTATTGTCGATTTTCAATGAAATTTGGTCGTAATTGTGAAGCTATTTAATTAATATTTGATCTCGTGTACTAATTACCCGCTTTCGTTTTCTTCACCTCGTAGAAAAATCTTTAACATTCAACATGTTGGGAAACATCAAAACCGACTTCACAATTAAAAAAAACAATATTTTTAGAAAATTAAATTTAAAAAAGTTGGTAGGTGGAGAGACAATGAACACACACATGCCATAAAATTAAAACAATTTTAAATAATCTTAAGTAAATTCTTGTTTCTTACAGTAAAAAACAATAGAACGGAATAGAAGGAAACCAGTATATTAAACATAATGCATAAAAAAGGAAGTTCAACCATAGTATTCTACCTCTACTCTACCCATTGTAGATCTACTGAAAGCTTCATCAACTGAGGAATTTTGATGTTTTGCGAGGTGGTTTCGAATTGTCGACGCCCAATAATAACCTTTTTCTTCGCACTGAATTATAACACTGTAACTCTGTTCAATAGAAAAAAATAAATTGATATAGCAATACTTAAAATACTTTATCAATCTATTACAGGACAAGTCTTACGTTGTAAGGACGTCCCCTCTAAACAAATATGTGAAACACTCAAAGAATATAAAAAAATAAGAGATCTCGATAAATACGACACACTCAAAACTTAACTCCTTGACAATGATTGATGGGTGTTTTCGAGTGTGACAACTTCTGAGGTCATTAGTCCAGTAAATATGGTGCATGTTTTATCGCAGGAGGATGTGGCGTCTTCCCTCCGCTGGTTGGCGAGAACTGGCTCTGTCCTACACGTCAGTTTACGGAATTTCGCCAACCAGGTGTCTTCCCCTGGCGGAACACCGCTCCAGCCGAGAGACACCACGGAAAACTAGCGGTCTGAGCAGCCGGCCGCTATAATTTTCCTCCAGATAGCTACTGAATCCGATATATTTTTTAAAGTAGTATCGAAAATCCCGAACCGAGAGCCTCCTGGTCAGAGGCCCTGCAGTGGCATCAGTTGATGCCCTGAGCCACCTCTCCCGGTCCGTGTTAATGAAATAAATAAACAAACAAATAGGGTGTCCAGGCAAAAACTAAAATTATGGAAATTTGTTTCATGTAAGAATAGCTTCATATTGTGACCCCTCTTTTGAATTGCCAGTCATGGACTGTGCGTTTTACCTTCAACGGCTGGTACTAAGAGAAACCTTCCGATACAGAGGGTAAATATTTTAATAATGTTAAACATTTGTTAATAGATAAAATAAGAACCGGCCAATTAAACAGAACAGGATAGAAGAGCGATTGGTCAATTATTATATATGTATGTATATAAAGAATTCGAGCTTTTGTAAGTTTATGACCACCGCTGGTATCGGCACCAGAAAGAGCTATGTGTCGCAAATCATGGAATATAAGATCCGTAAATGTCTACATTCATAATTCCTACTTAAAGAGCATATGCACCATATGATCAAAAGTATCCGGACACGTCCAAAATGGTGTTATGATGTGGTCGTGTTTTTCCATGGAGGAGGCTTGCATCCCCTGTTGTTGTGTGGTACTATCACGGCACAAGCCTACTTTGATGTTTTAAACACCTTACTTCCCACTGATTAAGAGCAATTCGGGGATGGCGAACAAGCGTTGAACCCGATCGAGTTGTTCATACTGCATGGCCTGTGGCGGAGTTATAACAAGGCAATAACATTCCTGAAATAGACTGGCCTGCACATAGTCCTGCCTTTAATCCTTTCGAACACCTTTGAGATGTTTCGGAACGCCGACTTCCGTGCCAGGCCTCACCGACCTACATCGATACCTTTCCTCACTGCAGCACTCCGTAAAGGATGGGCTGCCATTCCCCTAGAAACCTTCCAGCACCTGATTGAAAGTATGCCTACGAGAGTGGAAGCTGTCATCAAGGCTATGGATGGGCCAACATCCTATTGAATTCCAGCATTACCAAAGGAGATCACCACGAACAGGAACGTCGTTTTTAACCATGTGCCCACATAAATTCTTGGCTATCCAGGAGACGCCGCTTCGTTGGCTGAGAGGTCGACGTTTCGCCTGACATGTCGCAGGCTTCCTCAGGGCAGTGACGGTCACTGGGACGACGTTTCGCCTGACATGTCGCAGGCTTTCTCAGGGCAGTGACGGTCACTGGGCCGACGTTTCGCTTGACATGTTGCAGGCTTCCTCAGGGCAGTGACGGTCACTGGGCCGTCACTGCCCTGAGGAAGCCAGCGACATGTCAGTCTAAACGTCGGCCTCTCAGCCAAGGACGCGGCGTCTCCCTGATAGCCAAGAATTTATGGAATCGAGCCGCGGAAGCTTTCGTGTGCATGTGTCCGGAAACTTTTGACCACATAATGCAACTGGGTGCCTGTCACATGGACCTGCAGATGCACCAGCAGCCGGTGCACCGTCCGCCCGGTCCGCGCCGCCTCGGCCACCGCACCGTGCGCCGTCAGCGCCACCGCCGCCAGGTAGCAGGCGTGCAGTGCGATGGAGTTGCCGCCCACGGCGATGTACGTCGTGGAGAAGATGGGCGTTCGCGCCGCCGTGTACCGCAGCACGTTGAACACCCAGCCCACCTCCGTCACCAGGATGTTGGCCAGGTGCGCCAACATCGCTACGCCGAAGTAATCGCTGAGCCGATCGCCCGCCTCGCACAGTGCGCCGTACGCGCGACTCACGGCGCTCATTTCCTCGCAGGTGACGCGTTGCAAATTCGAGGACGCTTTTTCAAAATCGTCATGTAGAACATCATGTTCCGGTGTGGCTGCCAACAGATTCCGATTCTGCAACCCGTAGATTTGCGGAAGCTTCTCGTTTATGGTACGAAACCCGTTGCGCAGCAACAAAACGCAAGTGACGAATTGACCAATCCAAATTAAAACTATAAATTGTGCCAAGTATAGACAGATGTAGCAAAAGTATGGAGTGAAATACAGGTCATAGGCACACATCGCTCCTATCCAAGTTCCGAAACCCAACAGGCAGACGCAGCTCCACTGGCGCACAACATTGTTGCGGGGATTTCCTTCAGGAATAAGTATGCGATCGACGTACTTCAACAAAGGAACGACGGATGGAATGCCGTTTTGTGGAAGGAAAAATACCAGCCCCAGAGACAAAACAGATGCGATGTAATTGGTACAGACCAACAAGAAGTTTGATATGCTGTCTGTGAGAGTCGGTTTTCCAAGAAAGTATACAAAAGACTGCCATAAGTTGCAGCTTCCTCCTGAGAGAATGACGACGAGCAATACGGAACTGTAGAGAAACCAAACGCGACTCGTGCGTAGATTGTCACTTGGAGTGCCTGACAATCGAAATGGAGCCAATCCAACGAGTCTCGCAGCGCGCAACAATGGTTCCAATGTGGTCTCCACAGAAATATACTCCATGTTTATTCGCTGATGGTTCTAAAGATGCCAAGAACTTTCAAGGTAATGTTTAGATACAGGTAATAAAATCAATACCTGTAATTTAGCTTCGAAAAAGTAGTTTGTTTCTTGCAAGTATTGTATTTCAAAAGCAGTTTGTTTCTTGCAAGTACAGTATTTCCAAAACTATTGTCTCTTGTTACGACGTATATTGCCCAAATTTCAAAACGAGCATTCGTGTCGTGATCCAAGATATGTCCTTCCTTGCGCAGCAAGAAATGAAAGTGACCTCTATTTCTCGTCAAGTTTATTTTCGTGAATTTATTGTAGATTAAGCACTGCCGCGCTTCTGTTGAAATGCATGAAACGTTCTACAATACAATATCATTTATCATTTACTTTTTGTAATTGCATACTAAGAAATTGACGGTCGATACAAGAAGACAGGTGTCAAGGTGAGAAATATTGAACGAAACGTCGCGAGCAATTCTGAAGGTAATTTCACTTTGAAAGTATTAATTTTATGTCTTGGTCGATAAAACATCCATCAATTACTAAACGTATTGGTGTTGAGTTCAATATTTTTTATCATACAACTACATACGTGCACATATGATTGTAGAATTCGTAAATATTGAAAAAAGTTAATGAATTACTAATATTTTAATAAATACGATTACAATTTCTTATAATGATTAAAATGAATATATTAATAAGTACATCATTCAATTGATCAAATCTTGGATACCGCTATGAATATGTTCACTTTGAAAATTCTAAAATAATGACAAGTTAGAAAATTAAACGTATCTCCAAGAAATATATAAATATAATTGAAATTAGCTCAACGAAAGAAACAAGGATATATTGTAGTAGGAATGAATTACACATAATTGACTTTTAAATTCGCAAGGCCAGTGTAAACAAAACACGATTCACGCTTATGAATGTAATGGGAAGAGGAGAATAGGTAATCGTTATAATAGACTTTTAAAGATATGAGAGACAAGCTTGTCAAATTGCACCTGTACGAGCTACTTGCCGTCCTTGGGAAGCCCAGCGCTCCTGCGTGCATACGCAACTTCCCCTGACATCGCTCGCATTTACCCTTAAAATCCAAAAAGAAGTGTACCCGCGCGAGTTGAAAAGGGGGAAGGTGGGGAATAATGACTTTGTATGAGGTAAAGCGCCACGCTTTGTTGCTGATTGTAAATAATTGGAGAGGTTTTGAGTTTCAGATACGATAGCACTCCGCCCTCCACTCAGGTCCTGAGCAATTACATCACTTTGAGATAATAAATGCAAATCTGAACTTTTGGCACTTAGATCCATTTGCTTCACCACTCTACAATTCATATTATACATTAATTTTATGTACAATTCGCCTCATCAGCTATAATCGGTGTAAGTTTTGCAAAACGAAATTAACAATCAATAAAAAATCTTATAAGCCGTCCCGGATAGCTAGGTCGCTAAGGCTTAAGAGGCGTAGTTTCCTCGTGCCTGAAGGGTCGCGGGTCCTAATCCGCCCGGGTCATGATGTTTGTGTGTGTCTGAATGTTTGTAATGGCCCATTCATCATTTCATACCTCCTCCGCCCAGGTCTAACAACCTTGAAGTGTAAAAGTGGATTCAGATTTCATAGAAATGCTGATCCCCACAAAAACTCACGTGCACCTACTCCCGGAAAATATGACTGGGCCTCGGTGTGTACACTTACACGTTTGCGTAGTCCTAATATGACCAATTCGCGACCGAAACGTCTAAAGTTTAAAGCCAAGTAAAATCACATTGTCCACTTTTAATGGATAGGAGCAGTGCCAAGCATACACGTGCTGCAAATGTAACGTGTATGAATGGCCATCTATGCACATAAACTAATAGTCATATCTATTTAAAGTGAGTTTAATACTAATGGGAAAAGTACCAAAGAGCAGCAACCACATTAATCGTTGAAGAATTCATCATCCACAAGGTCACATCAGCCAACCGCTGCTACATGCCAAGCAGCAGAGACTAAATTAAACTACATAACAAAAAATTTTACACTTTATTGTTGTTCATTCGCTGCAAAATCAGGTCAAAAAAGCTTTTATATAACGCAAGAAGTGATGGATTTCAACCAAATGCAACTGTCCATTCTGATCAGCAATATCTATTTACTGGACAGAATTGCATAGATCAAAGTTCATTTTATATTCGTATTTAGACTAAAACTAAGTATTCAGATTACTAATATTTCCAAGCTTAAATCCAAATTACGAACAATTGAACTTTCATATTCATAGATAATACTTATTAAAATCAATTAGCTGCATGTCTCATCGTGTTATAAAGAAGAATCATTGAACAGAAAAAACGTAGTTTTTATTAAAGTAAGTACAAGAAAGTACGTGAAACATTTGAGTTGGATTTACTTGATGTAAAATATATTTATTTTAATGTGGGTCATTCAATATTTCTTTCAATGTCTTTTTGAGCTCTCCTTCTCTTTCTAAGAATTAATTCACAGCCTTTAGTAACGCTTTAATGTGCAATTCATTTAGTTTTGGAGTGTTCCGCATTGGTCTCAATGAAATTAGCTATCAAAGACTGAGCAAGCGGCAGATAAACACCGTGATTCTCGGTACATACATCAGTGACCGAGAATACTTGTAGTATACAAGGTGAAAATGTGGAAAATCTACTTTCTTAAAGTACTTAACTGAACAGTCTGCAAACAAGATGCCTGATTTACCTACAACTGAGTGATTTAAAGAAGGTAAAGAAAAAAGCAATAACAATAAAATATTAGGACTAACGACAGCGTCAATGTCAATAATAAACTAGCTTAAAAGAGACCTTGAAGTGATGTATTCTTCATGTTCGGCTCGTATTGTAGTTAATTTCCTGATTTCAAGTGAGTATTGCAGAAGTATCATGTTGTTCCGAGTGATTGACAACATTTTGCCACTTCTTTAAGGTGATTAATCTGTTTTTTGGAAGGGTGGGTAGACCTTGGGTCCCCCTAGATGGAGCACCTTCCGGCATTCCTCGAAGCAATCTCGTCGACACTTCGAACCGTTTTCAATTGCGATCCTTATCAGAATTTCTCTACTGAATATGTGTATTGGCTGCAGCATGCAGATAACTCTCCTCACGCAGCCTTCAATGAAGTGTGATATGAATAGTCAACTCAATGAATCTACTAATTCATATAAGTACAATTTTATTTCAAGTTCACAACCGGAACAAACACAAAGCTATCCAAAGTCCCCTAAAATGCAACGCAGTGGCTTCTCCGCCCTTGTTTCTTCGCATAGGGCCTATAATGTACCAACAAGCAGTATATTTGAAGATCTAATAACTGAAGCAACAGAAACAACCGGCGAAGAGGCTAATGACATTCATATACCATCAATTTTCATACACAACTGTAATAACCATTCGGGCTTGGTATCAAAATTAACAGAAATATTACAGCATAACAAATATCTAACTAAAGTTTATTTTTCATATGATGCATTAGCTACATTTTGTTTCCCATTCAACTCTTCAACTCTCAAAAATATTGTTGATTTCGTAACCTTCTTCCAAAAGCCTCGCAGGCTAACGCATGTAAATATTCAATTAAAAACACCTACAGTTCAAGGAATACACATAAAAGTGCTTGTAGCAGTCGAGGATTATTCTCACTTGAGAAGCAATTATCATCACCGAGTTAACGAGGGCACCCAACCCAGAAGAATAAATGACTGACCTTCCGCCATTCCTCGCCGGTCACATGAAAGCGACGCTGACGGGATAAGACCGTCGTCGGACCTGGCGGTGGCGATGGCAGCGTCGACCAGGCATACCCCAGGGCGGAAGATGGCGTCCTCGAGTACAGTACGCGCACACGATTTCCACCGCCAGGAGCAGCAGCGCGCCACCCGCTCCCACCGCCAACATGGCGAACAGCGGCACCACGTTCAACAGACGCACCGCCACGAACTGCTCGTCCGGGTCCCGCGACTCCCACGGCTTGCTGAAGTACTTCTGCAGGATGCCCGCGCGTCGCAGGCAGTTGATGCTGCGTGGAACAAGTGTCCAATTGCTGTTCGCAACGCCACGGAACGTACCGCTTATTCATTAGAACAGCGCACGCACGAGCTACTTGTCCGTCTGGCATGCCCGCCCTCATGCAAGCACAGGCAACTTCCTCTGACCTCGTTCTCATCTCATCCCCCTGCTACGCCCCCCCCCCTACTACACTCATGCCCGAGTTACTTGTCCGTCTCAGCAACACCTGGAGACGGGCCGTTGCCCCCCGCCAATCCGGTCCCGCCACGCGGAGACACCCCCCCCCCCCGCGGATGGCCAATGACGTGCCCGGTAGACCATCCTTTTTCCGATATTTCCGCCGTTCCCTTCCACACATCTTCCAGGTGTCTATCCTGTTCAGTGTTCTATTTTCTACCCTTTCGCGCCACTCCCCGTCCCCTATCTCAGCTGGTCACCCGCCATCGCCCCCTTTCCTTCTCCGCCAATCACGGGACACCCGCCCTCCTCCTATTGGCCGCCGCTGCACCCAGTCGGCCCACGCGCCTTTCCTATAAGATGAGGCTCGCCAACCTCTTGGCAGCAGTATAGCTCTGAAGAAGTTCGCATCAAGATGGCCGAAACGTCAGTCCAATTAACTGAGACGCGGCTCATCCCGGATAGCCAAGAATACACTCATCCCCCTCCCCTAATCCAAGAACGGGTGTACTGAATGCGCAAGTTTTCTAGATATTCCACAGCGGGGTGTGCGGGTAGAGGAGGGCTCAGGCTGTCACGGCTTAAAAAGGAGTACCAACTGTGTACATTAACTTAACTTGTCAAAGCGTGCCACGAGAAAGGCTACGATTGTTTTGAAAGTACGAGGTGGTTGTTGCCAACATTGTAAATTGGTACGTGCCGTTCCAAGTCGAACCTGAATATCACAACGGGCCGTGCTATTCAGCGCTGGGTGAGGACTAGGGAGCTCGTGAATCAAGAAAACTTGCGTGAGCAATAGCATACGTACAAGGTGAACCTGCGCAAGACGTGGAAGAGTTGCATTATACAAAATGTGTTTGCTAGTTCTGTTCTATCAAACCGTCGAGATTTGTAGTTATTACTATCTATTACACTTCCGTTTGTATTTCCTTTTCTATTATGCCTTGTACAGACATTTCTGCCAAGCTGCAGAAATATCTGAATAATGAGTTTTTCTTTGTTCGCGTTTTGTTATGTTTTATTAAATCATTTAGTTATTTTTGTACTCAACAATAAAGTGAAATAAATTATCAAGTTTTTGTAAATTAAAATTTCTCACTTGAGGACAACCAGCTCTTTTCAAAAACAATAATCTTTGTGAATCTCTCAACCTTTAGAAAGTTATTTCAGTTATTGCTCTCTTAAATGTAAACACGATTACAAAATCAAAAAACCTTCCAATTCAAAATATTTAATTCAACTCTTTGCTTAAGTAGAGGAAATGGGAATTAATAGAGCTGCATTTGAGGAAATAACTGTAAACTGCAATCTCCAAACAATCATAGGCTATATAGCGATTGACGAGTTACCATTCTGAAACAATTTGTCCACCCCTGAAACAACCCCAACTTTTAAATCACGCACCAGTTGGTCTGGACCCAGTGCCCGAGACCTCCAAGAAACTGGTTACATTGCCCGCGACCTTAACATGCCTGTTCTAGAACGTCAGAAGCGCTAAATTTGAGAGTACTCAACAAGCAAGCTACATCTGCAAAAACATCAGTTGAATTATAGTTTTATTCTAAGCGGTATTTCGGCAGTTGTTGACGTGTATGTGACTGTAACCTGCTTTGAGAAGAACAACTATGTATCAGTTGTATCTTAAATTAGTTTTTGTTACAGTTGCGTCATTGTTCTATTGGATGGAAGATAACCAAGTAGAGCGTCGACTATTTGGGCGTCAATGGTCTGGAGTGATCTTGCGTTTCAGATTAATTTTATTAATTAGAGTACGTACTCTCCACAAGGGTAAGGGAAACATTGACAAATATTTGTCGCACTCCTGCTTGAAAGAGAACTATTCGCCCTCCCCTTGCTATTAAATCGCAAATTTGAGTTTATCTGCGTTTGAATCAAAATCAAGTAGATATTCGTCCCGGTGATATAAAACACCATGATTGCAGAGGTTTACAGAACATCGTATCACGTTAGTGGAATTTTTACTCTACTACTTTATTAAAAAACTCACCTATTTATCAAGCAATTTAGCATTTTACAAAACAAATCTACAAATCATTTTTCTATATTACAATTATAATGTTCTTGACGTATTACACCGGTTAACTATTGAACAAATTAAGTTAGGATTTCAGTGACTCACCGATAATTGAAGAGTCGTAAATATCGCCGATTTGGTGCCCAGAGGAAGGCCACGTTCAGGTTGACGTGGGCGCCTGGGAGCTCGACGGGCAAACACTGCGACGACTGGAGGAGAGTCATGTTGTAAATCAGGCGGTATCTGCCGAAGAAAGCCCAGTTGTCCTCGCAAAGACGACGTACTCCGTGTCCCGTGCTTCGAACTGTGTCTGGGGGACGCGGGTATCCCCACATGTTTGAAATTCTGGTCAACGTAGGGTCCTTAGAGTTCTGTGTAGGAAAAGAAAATACATTTCTTACGGCGTTTTTCAACACAAACAAACAAGGTACCAATCTATATAACTTGTTTTCTTCAACCACATTCGACCAGAGGTCGGCAACCAGTGACTGAGTCACCCTTTAAAGTAATCCCTTTCAGTTGATAAAATTACGTTTACACATAAAGTTCATTAATAGTAATGAACCAAAATTTCGCTTTCTATTTATTTTCTAAAATTAAAAAAAATCAGTTATGTGTAGAGCTTAAAATAAGCATATAATCTAATTATATTCTCTATGAAAGTCATCTTTTTATTAGCCATAAAATGCCATTGTCTCGAGACATCATAATCTTTATATATTGTCCGATTTTGACCTGCAGCCAAAACAGTTCCATTAGCTCAGTCAAATTATTTTACCAGAGATTAGCATTTATTAATTTGAGTTTTTAATTAGATTTGTAGGATAGAAAAAATTGTCAGTTCCCCACACCAAAACGCGTTCAATGACACCTAGCTTGCCCCAAAACATGTACTGGAAGTGGTCATACCGTAAGTGACGGCGGACAGACGCTGTCTGGACATATGCAAGTTACCCGATTACTTTATGCAGGATAACAAATATCTAACACGTCAGGCCGATTGTGACCATGACTTTACATAATACCCAAACATAAATAATGTTGTCATACCATCAAGTTCACTCTCTTCGTTGTAAATATTGAAATAAATGTTTTGTATTTTTGAATGGAACGTCCTCCAGAGCTTACAAAACGCCTTCAGAACATTCTTGCCAGGAGACGATTTTTCGACAGATTCAAAAACAAAAATTGTTTTGTTGAGCGTCGGTGCAGTCCACTGCCGAGGTGGAGGGCCAGTTGCAAGAGTGACGAGTGATTTAAAGTGTTCCAATATCGTCATTAAAAGTAATATTATAGAATTTGATCAAATCACACCGAAAACCAGCTGACAATAAGCATGCGTGTGAATTTATTCATCACAGATGTATTCGTATATGCTATAAATGCGGAGTTTTAAAGAGTCTGCATTGTTCGCCTTCATCATGGTATTGATATCGAAACTCATGGTATTGAAACTCGAAAAAATACTAATTTTAATCACAGAATAATGTGCCTGAATAATGTTTCTTGAAAATAAAGTTCTGAGATGCACCTCTCTTGCATTCCCGTTTATATATAATCTTGAAAACAGTCGGTGGAATGATCCGAATAATAGGGAGGAAACAGAATTTAGCCAAAGTTGTGAATTGAAAGTGAATCATTTCTAAGTGCTAATCACCGGTCACGCCCCACAATTTGTTTTTGAATCTATTAGTGTAAAACCCACTCACATGACTGAACAATCAATCAGTCAGCGAACTACTGCCTTACGAGAAGGACAGACATACCATTATGACGCACTTCTCGGCGCTGTCCTCCGCGAAGGTGACTCTGTGACCGGGATTCCGCAGCAGGTGCGACACGCTCTTGTACGGCAAGGGCATTGGCTTCGACGCCAGCGTCGAAATGATGGCGGCGGAATACGCGCCCACCAGCAACATGGCGGCCAGGTCGAACGTCACCACCAGCAGGTGGCTGGCGCGGCCGTGGGGCCGCATATCACCACCTGGTTCACCCGTGAAAGAATATTAGCTAAATCGTCGCTTTATACAGAAATAAAATTGTCGCTTTATACAGAAATCAAATTGACACTACATTTACCGCGGTACCGTATAGATTTGCTTAGCGCATTGCTGTACTTGTCGTCATTCAACATTGTGTTTAATTGATTCTTCAAAATATTCCTTTCCTTCGACTAAAGATAAAATTTAATAAACATTCCAACTCCATTACCATTCAAAATTGAATGCGATAAATACCAGTCCTATTTGATGGTACTACATGTATTATTATTATTATTATTATTATTATTATTA
The DNA here is from genome assembly GCA_017312745.1 of Gryllus bimaculatus. Lineage (NCBI taxonomy): Eukaryota > Metazoa > Arthropoda > Insecta > Orthoptera > Gryllidae > Gryllus > Gryllus bimaculatus. Next base: position 2,678,609 of record BOPP01000037.1, read on the forward strand.
TTATTAATTATTAATTATTAATTATTCAGTCTCGCACTTAAGGCAAGGGGCTAATAGGACTTTACCTCTTCCCTCCAGAAGGCGATAACACATTTACAAATATAATTTTTTACTAATTTTCTGTAGTAAGAAAAAGCATGACAAAAATCACTGAATTTTGGAATGTGTTATTTCGGGGTTTTATAAAAACCACCACAAAGTTTGACAGAAAAACATTGGAGAGTAACCATAGAGGTAAATATGGACGAAAAATTTAAAATATAATGAAGGCGAATTGTGGGAAGTGTTCAATGTTATAAATAAGTGGAAAACAAAGTGTTTAGTTTTATATGAGGAGTCGTGAGGACTTTACGTGTATGACAGTATAAATAATAAATAAGAAACGAAGCGTGACAAAGAATAAATACTGTGATACGTGAACAAGTAATAGTAGGGAGGATCACAGATACTGAACAAATGAAGTGAGATGCGCCGAACCAGAAAGAAGAAGCGGATTAGAGAAAGACGCGTTTTATTCAGAATATTCGAGTAGTGATCATCAAACGTGCGCTCCTAGTTAGAGCAACGTGTTATGGTTTTATACTATAACAACTGTTTTGCTAAGATCGACATTCGTGCGGTGATGAGAAGGTACATGTTGAAAAGTGTATAGATTGTACCACAAAAGACAAAATCTTAACCGGCAAACTTCTGAAGAACGAACAATAAAGATTAAGTGAAGAATAAATGATAAAAGAAGTATAGACTCTTAAAAGACTCAAACGAAAAATATTGTTGACAAAGGAACTGTATACAATTATATTCAGCGATTCCAAATACTCACGCCAAATACTCCAAATACTTCACAATTTTTCACTTGCTTTCTTAAAATTTTTCTCTATTGGTATTTACTTTCTTGCACACGCACGTTCACGTGTATAATATATGTAGTATAAGAGAAAGCTACAAACGCCTACAAAAAACAACGTCAAGATTTCGGGTCTCCTGATGCTAAAAGGTGGTTTCATTCGAAGTCTGTCCGACTATGAAAAACATTCCGGCCTAAATCATTAAAAATATTTCATTTTCCAAAACGAAATTACCTTTTCATCCTACAAATCTGAATCTTAATTATCAAGGGTAATTCATGAAGCCAAACGACTTTTTTACATTTTTCAAAAATTGCTCAAAAATTTAATTTTTTTACGGAATATACTGAAATTAGATTATAAAGATGGCACATACTTTCTCGTACTACTCGGTTTTCCATTGTTTAGTTTGGGCTAGCTTTTTGGTTGTACCCCTCCCTCTTCCCAGCTGTTAGCTATCGGTACCTAAAAACATTTTCTCTCACATTTTCACCCCCTTTATAGTTTAATTGAAATATGACTTTAAGAACATCACAGAAAATGAAATCTGCTCTTACATGCAAATTTTCATTCAATGATTTGGAGACATTTTGAAAAAAAGTTTTAGCGTTTCTAAAAATGCGCTATTTTGAAATCCATTTTACAACAAAATTTTAAGTTTTCAGTAAACGTCTACATTGAATCGTTTCGTGGCAGTTGATATGCAGGATTCAGCCAAGGCTACCTAACAGACAGCTCCTTACCCTACCTACCCTACCTGTGGCAGGCAGCTTTGGTTTCCTGGTTCGCCTGCGAGAGAGTGCAAAAGTTGAGACAATAATTCCAACGGGTCAAATTTCGTTTTTTCTCTTATTTCTGAAAGTGACAACTCCACCTCTTATTCACAAGATATTTTAAACTAAAGAATTGGTCAGTTTTTAAGAGCAACTACACGGTAGCAACATATAACACAAAATGACTTTCTTTCTGATCTTCACGTCAGTCAAACGTTTCAATAAATACAACTGTGCGAGTCAAACAGGATCAAAGTGAAATTACGATACAATTTATTTTAAATAATAATCCACGTAAATATTCCTAATAATAAAAGAAATTAAAACTGCCTAGCAAAAACTAATATTCAAAGCAATGTTAATGGATACAATTGAAATAAATATTAAGTCGAATGATTCTCAATGATTGTCAATATTTTGTAAGTAAACTCCTCAGTGATTTGTCAAGAACCTCTATCGCAATGAAATCTGTATCGTATTGAATGTCATTACGCAGCTGGTCGAAGCCATCAAATGACAGAATTATACAATAGGAGCATTAAAATATATTTAAAAGACCGTAATGTAAATATTAACGACGTCAGATATTTATCAAAGAAATTACATTTGTGTCATGTTTGAGAAAACAAAAAGATACACCAAAATGGCGTTTATGTAATGTTAATCAGTGAGTTAAGCACTACCCGTGCAGAAAATATGGGCCCATTTTTATAAATATGGATTTTAATGTATTTAATATTGCCAAGATTTCTTTCAAATTCCTTTATTTTATTTAATGTTTATTTATTAACTTCATATTTTAAGGACATGCCTTCAATTAAAGAACTACTTGTAAAAAACAAATTTCATTTAAAGAAAAAATCTCCATCTTCTTTTCTTAGTGTTTCAGTATTAGGAAGAAGCCGAAAAAAATCATTCTTTGGTAATTTTCGAAAATTCATGGATAACCGCAAAAATAGGATCTATGCCTCCTCTATAAGAGTATTTCACACTATTCTTACAAGAAATTTTAAGAACAATTTAGAGGGATTCAGAGAAAAATTTGAAAATGTCCCAAAGGCTTCATGTTAAGTCACATAATCGCAGGGATTCAAAGTCGGACCAGATTGATGAGGGATATTCATTTCAGCAAAATACTTATGTGACGTAGTGACATGAGAAATAAATTCAAATAACAAAATAAAAATAGTATATTGAAAAGTTACAGACTAGTTACAATAAATTGCTAAATTTAAACACTCCGGCAACCTTTTCCTTCCTGTACCCTGCTTTACCGCAGAAAAATAAAAGCCACGCGTGATGCGAGCTGTCGGACTTCCGTCCCGTGACAATTACCGTCACATGGCCTGACGCCAAAATTTAAACCGGTCGTGGCGACCGTGTGCCTACAGCACGCGAGATCGTCTGGCCCTTACTCACCAGACATCTCGCCCACACTCCTACACTCCTTGTACCTATACGTACATCGCTCTCCGATGTAAAGTGAATGAGAACGCGGACGCAGATGGCGCCGCGTTAAATAGTTGAGGGCTACACCCCCCACCACCACCACTGTTCCCTAGATAGGCTCGCTTGCTGTCGGCAAGCGAGGGCTCGCTGGCTAGCATCTCGGGAGGGGGTTACGCCCCCACACACAAGATTCCCAGGTTGGCTCGCCTGCCGTCGGTAAGCGAGGGCTCGCTGGCTAGCATCCTAGGAGTTTACAACCTGGGTTAAGGTTATTTTTGGCTCTGCAGTTCTACCTGAGTCAACCACCAGAGCGCAAAATTCCGGAAGTTCAGGCTCAACACCTTCCTCCCCCGCAGCGCACTTTCACCGACCTCACGGTTCTGGCCCTCGTGTTAACGACGCCACACTTAAAACTAGTTTAAGCGTTAGTGTTATTCACAGACAGACGGACTGACATTTTATCAGCCCTCTCATTAAAAAAAGTGTATAGCAAAAACTAGTAGTGTTAGTACCTTGAATACAAAAAAAATGGCCCAAAATAAATCTTTTTACCTGGACCCGCCATCATTGAGGGAATTGTGGGCACGAACGTTACGCTACTGGGACAGACAGATGGATGGTACAAACAGACGGACGACAAACAGACGGACGACAAACAGACGGACTACAAACAGACGGACGACAAACAGACCGACGACAAACAGACCGACGACAAACAGACCGACGACAAACGGTCGGACAAGCGGTCCGCACAGAGCAGCGCTGCGCCGTGTCCTTCTTCCGCCCCACCTTCCGTGTTTACTCAATAACAGCGTCTCTATTGATCTGCGCTCCGAGCATGGTAAATAAGTGTGCCTGAAAGTGATATGCTCTGCGGAGAATGTAGGCGATCCGCTTGCGTCCTCAGCATTATCTACGACGCATGCAGTGAATCACGCGTCTCCAATCCTTCCCTCTCCCCCTTCCACGTCTTCTCTCGCACGTATGTCCATCCCTGTTCACTGCTGCTTCCGCCGGGGAATGCTCTTCCTCTGCTACGCCCCCGCTGTCCCCGCTTCACCCGCCGCACCCCCTGGGCCGCCACCGCACGCTCGTAACGGCGATGGCGAGCCCTCGACGACCCACGACGACAAATCGATGGGACATTTAAATTGGATAGGGCGCTCGCATTGCTCGGGGGGGGGGGCAGCAGCGATGGCGAAGGTGGTGGGAGCGATGGAGAGGGGACGTAGGAGTGATATGCGAGGAAGGGCACACGCAGAGAGGATGCGACGAGAGCGAGCCTCTCGAGGGCAAATGCGGAAAGAGAGAAAGTGTGGAGATGAGACTTAATCTAGAAGTGGGGATCAGCAATGAGAATGGGCATGGCGATTCGAACAGTAGCGCGTAGATTGAAATGGCATCGATGAGAACATGACGGACTGTTAAATAGAGTTCAAGTAGTGTTGCCTTTTGTATAGTGTAAATGTTTGTGATAATGCGATAACTGTAAAATATGTGTTTGTGATAACTGTAAAATATGTGTTTGTGATAAAATATGAACCTAAAACGAATTAGGATTAGGAGAATATTTGAACACAAAGTATTATAATTTCTTGTAGGACTGATACCGTAAATCATTTTGCTACAATGTTACCACAAATTTAGCGTGATGCTAAACACAAAATTGTAATATTGAATCGTTTGATGATGACAGTAATAACCTATTTTTGTTAACTATTTTTAATTTAATAAGACGGCTCTATTTAATCAAAAAGTCTTATTCTTCAAAAATCATGATTACTTCTGCTCTAATATCTGACAAGAGTATATTATATATTTCAGATATGAAATAAACGTACACTATTTATTCATATCGTTTATGACATTCGTATACAAAATTAAGCCCTTCGCATTCCCTTTAACAACACCCATAATAATCGCATAATTGCCCATAACATTTGGTCTGGGAGGTTTGTTCGTTTGTACATCGTTCCGCTATCATTTGGAGATTATAACATTCCTGATGAAAAACCAATTATTAAATTGTACAATTTTTTAGTTAATTAGATCGCTGGTGAGGTAGATACCTTCTATTATTATGATAAATAATATTATAATAATTTTTATTATTAATTAATTTATTATAATTAAATAATTAATTTTTATTATACTTAAATAATTATTTTTTATTATAATTAAATAATTAATTTTTATTATAATTAAATAATTAATTTTTATTATAATTTAATTATTAATTTTTATTACAATTAAATAACTTTTATTATTATATAATTTTATTGTTAAATCATCATTATCTATATTTATCATACTTTTTAGTTATTAAATATTTTTTATGTCACCGCTTTAAAATATTTTTTAAGTGCCACAATGAGCATAAACAAAAAAATCAAAAAAGGAAAAAATGTCATTACATAACAGTCCAAAGAAGAATATAAACAGTAAATGGTGACCCTTGTAGTTAGAAATATGGGCCATTATCCATTTAAGTGAGTGGGCAAATAATTTCGAAGAAGAATCATTGCCTTAGAAGCCCAGGCATTCAATATAGGCGCCACGTCGTCCCCATTGTGCAATGGGAGGCTGATC
>BOPP01000037.1:2684292-2755904 GCA_017312745.1 Gryllus bimaculatus
TTTCTTCCGCCCCACTTCCCGTTGTTTACTCAATAACAGCGTCTCTATTGATTTGCGCTCCGAGCATGGTAAGATAAGTGTGCCTGGAAAAGTGATATTGCCCTGCGGAGATTAGGCCGAATCGCTTGCGCCCTCAGCATTATCTACGCTGCGGCATTGCAGTGAATTCAAGCGTCCCCAACCTTCCTCTCCCCTTTCCACATCTTTCTCCCTGCGCATGTGTCCGGTCCTTGTTTCATTGCCGCTTCCGCCCGGGAAATGCTTTCCTCTTTGCTACGCCCCCGCTGTCCCGCTCCACCCGCCCACCCCCTGGGCCGCCACCGCGCCGCTCGCTAACCGGCGATGGCGAAAGCCCTCGACGACCCACGACGACAAATCGATGGGACATTTAAATTGGAATTAGGGGCGCTCGCATTGCTCGGGGGGGGGGGGGCAGCAGCCGGATGGCGAAAGGTGTAGGAGCGATTGGGAGGGGACCGTAGGAGTGATTATGCGAGGGAAGGCACATTACCAGAGGAGATGCGACGACAGCCGAGAAAGCTTTCCGCAAGAAGGAGGCGGCGGCGGATGCGGCGATTGTCACGTTGGACAACAAGTTGCAACAATGCGGCGGTGACGACCGAAGAAGCGCGCCACAGCCCAGCACTCTCTCGCGCCCGTCTTTGCACCCCTCAGCTCTTTCCCGTCCGTCCGTTCGCCCGTCCGCCTCGCCCGTCCGCTCGCCCGTCCGTTCGCCGCCGTCCGTCGCCCGTCCGTTCGCCCGTCCGCCGCTCCCCCCCCACACACAAAGGCCTATCCCCCACTTACCTGCCACTTTTTCGCTGCTCTCGCGGGCAGAACGTTCCGGCTCTGAGTGTTTTTAAAATACCTGAGAAAAGCAGGGTGTTGGTAGGGCTGTGGCTAAATGCTTCTGAATAACCCAAGAGGTGAACGTTTGTTCTTGTTACTATATATTTCACCAATGAGTTATGGAAAAGGGGTAAATTGAAAGAGGCAAGAGCGCACTGACTGTTTGGCAGAGCGCCGCCGAGCCGTGCGACGGCGGCGGCGGGGCCACAGCGCGAGGCCCGGGGCTTCCCGCGGCCGCGCGGCCCCCACGCCCGGCCTCCGCCGCCCGCGCCGCCGCCCAGCCACGCCGCCCCGGCCGCCCGCCACGCAGCGCCAGCGCCCACCACAGCCGCCGCTGGAAGGGCTGACGAAAGCTCAGCCACCGACATGGGCCGCCAGCCCGGGATGCCGCACGGAACCCACGCCCAGCCTTGCCCTCCCGCACAGAACCCACCAGCCGCCGTTCAGAATTAGCGCGTCTCACGCTACTACAGAACCATTGGCGGATCCAGGCCATGAGGTCCCCCTCCCTTGAAAACAAAGGCTTACACCATTATCGGTTGTTACGTTCCTTTATTTTTGAAAAAAAACTGATCTTTAAATATTATTTATTTTCATATTATTTATTTAAATAGTGAAATTTGTTTAAAAAATAATATTTGTATATATTATGTAACACACTACGAAAATAATATATTTTAATTAACAAACAATTTATTTACTTAATACTTCTACAGTGGCCCCCTCTAAAAATGATCGGCTAGATCCGCCCTTCTGCAGTACCGGACAGACGTAATAAGCGAACTGGACAGTTCTACTCGCACGTGCTGAGGTTACGTCATACGACCTGTTCTGGAGTATTTCCGCTTGTAGAATTTTCTTTACTTTTCACGCCCAGCATTCAGCCTTCCCGCTCATCTGACTGCGTACAGGATGTTCCAGAGGTGAGAATTTCGGCTGCGGCCGAAGGTAATTGAACATTATATTTTAACAACGTTTTGTCGTCGCCTGTCGCGAAGTTGTTTAAATGTTCTGAGATTTTCACTTCATTTATCTGTCATATAAGTGGTGCAATGACCTTTGCCATTGCGTCGAACTGTCAGAGTCTCTTACGGTCGGTACTGTAGTAATTTATTTACAAGTTTAATGTGGGTGGTTTCATGTAAAAAATAGAATATTTATGATGTTGATAATAAATGTAAATTTTAAATATATTACAATTACGCAACTTGTCAATCTTAGAACAAAGAGTTAAACAAAAAAGAATGGTTTATACGTTTTTTTAAACATTTTTTTTAAAAAAATTAGATTTAATAATAGTCTGCCTAATGAATCAATTCGAACGATTCATGTTATTCCAGAAATACAGTACAGAAATTCATATCAATTTACCTATGTAAGTGCATGAAACAATAAAAATCACATACTCTTTTAGCATTCTTGATAGTATTCTAGAGATGTATCTGACTAAGAATAGTGTCAAGCAATTCGTATTGTAGAGGGGTATCGAATGACCCACTGATCACATGTGAAGGTACCTTAAATCCCTCAAAACGCGTTTTAGTTGGTTACCCCCCCCCCCATACAGGTTTTCAGGAAATCGCTTAGAATACTTTGGATAGACAAAAAATGTCAATTTCCAACCAGGAGACAGAGACGCGTCGAAGTGCACCAGTTTTGTTCCGATTGGTGGACCCGAAAAGGTCGAACTAGAGGCGCCCAGAAGGGAGGCTGCCCCAGGTCCCAACTTCTGGGCAACGAACATTTGTTCATTTATAATAAATGGAAAATATATTAATCTCTAATTTAAAATTAAACGCTCTAAGTTATTTATTATGCATGGAGAAGTGTTTTTGGTTTATGAGTTGGGGAAGGACGAACGTTTTTGTTTGAAGAGGCCCCGTTTATCAACTGCTCCAGGCCCCTGGTTATTTCTGGGCGCCCCTTCATCGAACCTTGGATGGACGTAGGTCGTTCGATAGATAGTACAGGCTCTTAGACACGTCTTTTTATTACAAGTGGGTTTCCAGAGATCTCTCAAGCCAAACAATCACTAACATGAACATCGTCGATTTCGCACCAAAAATTGATATTTTGAAACCAATACGGCCGATTAAATGGCTCCGAATGAGAGCCACTTCTTCACTAGTGGTCAGTTCAAGATGCATGTATTGGTGATTCGTAAAATACATAAATACCTGGATTTATTTTGTTTCCACAATTCCCTATCGGGTTAACTAGATAGCTATATTATATTTTACCATATAACATTTTCGAGGAAGAAATTGTAAACCGTCATTATTCAAATCTAAATACGAATTGAAAATACAGCTCTTAATCTTTCAAGTAAAAATATAAAATTGTGGGGACGTTAGCAGAGTAATCACTTCAGTTGGCAAGCCTGTTGGCGAATCAATCTCGAGTTCGTGAGTTTGATCTCCAACTTCGTAACTGAATGTGGGCTTACCTTTCAACGTAGAGAGGCGCACTGAATGGAAATGGAAACGGAATGATGATGATATCGGTGATGGCAGCCTGCCACTTGCCAATGCCCAGGCTTGTTAGTTGACGGTCTGTCAGGTTGGTTACAAAAATTGTTGAGCTACACAAATAAACAAGGATACCTGAAGTCAGTATTGCTTTTTTATTCTCATATTATAGCTACTTTTGTGTTAAATACTATTATATTAATTAATAATCATTAAATGAATTCAATAAATAACCCAATAAAATAATAACAATAATAATAATAATAACGATAATAATAACGATAATAATAATAATAATAATAATAATAATAATAATAATAATAATAAAATCAACAATAATGTCATATTTCTATCCAATATTGAAATTCTAATGAGTTCATTCTGGACTACAAATATATCAGTTCAACTACGCACTTAAATTGCATGCATTTCATCAGGGTTTCCCAGACGCAGCCCATTATACCACCAAGTCGCTTCCGTTTTCCTCCACGCTCGTCCGAGTATACGGCGTTATATGGGCCTTTCTAGAATAAGAAAAAAGAAACATTAATAGAAAAATAACAGAATTACCGTAAGCTAAAACAAATACATGTTAAAATGTACATTCTAGTTCGATAACATCAGCTGCTCTCTGACAGTTTTCCATACATCCCTGCAGAACATTAATATTGCACCAGACTTGTCTCCCGTTCAGGTCTCACAATCAGAAGAGTTGATGTGTGCACGGGGGGGGGGATCTGACAATTTTGAAATACGAGGGTTGGGGCAGACGCCATGGCAACTTTTTTTTAAGAAATGTTATCGAATCGCACAATTTTATTTGTAGCCTGTAAGAAATGCTGCAGGAAGCGTGTTCACATTAACAGCTAGCTCGTCAGTGTTTCTATTAGCACAGACAGCAACGTGAAATAATTTGTCCGACTGCCGCCATGTTTCACATTAACAGATACCTCGTCAGTGTCTCCATTAGCACAGACAGCAACATGAAATCATTTGTCCGACTACTGCCATGCGAGATGACTGCCGCCATGTTTCGAGCAGCGCTCATATTCCAAGACAGACGTTCTGCTTAGATGAAATGCCCGAGAATGTCACAGGAAATTGGGGAAACCTCTTGAGAATAATGCGCTTGCATACCGGAGAGTGGCGGGATGCGCAGGAGAGTTTCTGGAACGGTGTAGCAAACAGGGATCAGTAACGCACGTGACAACCTGTGAGAGGGTGGACCGATGTGACACGTGCGCTACTCGAAAACCAGACCAACTGAATCTTTGGAATGGGCATGCAATGCTTTTGTCATGCTGTGAACTAATTCACGCTAACATGCTTTGGAACATCAAACCAGTTGTTTGAAATACCTTAATAAATGTAAGAAACACAATTTTAGTGTTCATTAAAATTGTTCATTGATTGTTAGTAATTCCGGGCACGTCAACTAGGGCCATTATTCCCATAAGTGTAGTGCATGTTTTGCTAGGTATGTGTCGGTAGTCTTCCCCGCTGTATGGTTAGATCCGGCACCGACCTACCATAGATTAGTGGGGTTTCCCCAACCAGGTATCTCCCACCAGCGGGGCACCGTCCCAGCCGGGACAAGCTCTAACCTCCCGAAGGGTCTCCCGGCATGTGTGGTAGTGAAATGCATGTAAGTGTAAGTGCGTGTAAGTGCGTGTACGGGTGAGGATGGGACAAGGAATGGGGAGGAAATATCGCGCGCGGTTCGTGCCTCGTTTGTTAGGGTACTATTCGCCCGGTATTGATCGAAGAAACCACGGAAAAGGGCCGATCAGAGCAGACGACTGCTAGAATTTTCCTCCAGACAGCGAGTGAATTCGACCTAGCTCAAAACCTAGAGTCAAATATCCTGTCACCGTCGGGACTAACCTAGGACCTCCCGGTCAGAGTCACTCTAGTGACATAAATTGATGTATTAAGGCATCTACCCCGTTATATGCCCACGCACTTAGTGAATACATTGCCCTTTCATGTTATTTCAAATTTTCCACACCTGCTTGCATTCTCATAAAAAAATAATTGTCATGACATTTCTTCGTAGTTTTATGAAATAAAAACAATATTTCCGTAAATATATGTTTAATTCCTGTTTCCCCCATTTTAACATTATTTGAGAAATTGTTACAAGATTCCACATTTCAGTTATTGTGTCTTCGGCACGGCCTGAATTGACAGCCTGAGCTGAGTAATTGAGAGCGACGCATACGTTCCCCAAGTGTACTGTAGCCTAAATCCTTTGAGAAAGTGCATCCTTGGCCGTTCCAGAAACAATTTTGACGGGAGAGACACAACATTTTTGAATGGGAAGTGCAGTAGTTTGAAAAGGGAACCGAATGCTATGGATAAATTTAATGTATGAGAACCTTATAATTTGTTAACATTTTTAAAAATTTCAATCACACAAGGCAATAAAGATAACATTTTAAATTTAAAAAATATATACGTTTATTGATAATTTTAAGACTTTAGAGATACATTTATAGATATTTTATGACTCACATCGAATCATAGAATATGTTTTGTGTACTATTGCACCCTGTAGGCTATTCGGAGGAAACATATTTGGAGACGGACTTCAAAAACTCTGTCAATGGGTAGCTCTGAACATCCTGCAAAAACATCGCGCCCAGTGTCACTAATCCTGGGCAGCGCCTGCAGACAGCAGCCATTTTCAAGTTCCATGTGGCAAATCTCACAACTCCAAAGCAGTGAGCTTACGGCAACACCATATTTGGCTACACTGTAATAGGAGACAGTTCTCGAACGTTCCTAATCAATGAAAGGAAGCATGTAAAATGAAATGTCGGGTTTTTTGAAATCCAAAATCGGAGAAAACGTGGCGAACAAGTACGTTAACATCAAATACTAAAGAAAATCTTTCCTTTCAAAAGGTGGATGTGTATTATTTGGAAAGGCATTGCCTCTTTAACCTCTCTGCTGTAGCCGCCAGTGAAATGCGTTAACAAATATTTAAAAAAAGCATTCTCTCACATTTCTGACGATTACGTCCAAGTCCGTGTTCAGTTTCTTACGACGACTGTAGAAGGCGGTGTCGGTGTTCCACGAGAGGAAATTGGCGTTGATGAGCCATTCCCCGAGAACTTGCGTTCCATTGGTGGAGGGATGAAACTGCGGAGAGACTTCTCGAATCGCACACCTCTTTCCGTTGGACGCGCACGCTGCCTCCAAGAACAGACTGTCGGGATAGGTGTGCCAGGTAGTGTTGCTCGCCTTCAGTAGCAGCCACGTGAAAGGAACGTGCTGGGTTTTACGCACGTCCCAAAACGTGTCCTGGAAACGGTTGAATGAGAGAGTCAGTATTTCGTGTTTCCAACCACGTACTCTACTTTAGTCAGTAGTCCCCTGAGCAGTGGCGGCTGGTGCCCTAACCAACAAACTGGAGGCTTGCAGTTCCAACAAATGACGGGAATGTAATTTCCAAATGTAGGATTTCACGGCCGGTTTCTACATCATAATTAGTAATTTTCGGGTTTGTAGGCCGTGGTCCAACGGAGACTGGTCCAAACGTTTCGCCTGCAACTGTGGCAGGCATCATCAGTGGTGTTGCTGGCGGGGGGGAAGTACCCTTCTTGGCAGCACCGCGTTGACTGACGCTCCCGCGGCTCTGGGACCTGTATTCATGGTGAAAGGCGAGGTTCGCGCGCTCGCGTCTGATTGGGTCGCGCCACCGGTGCTCGCGCCTGAACGCCATAAACCAAATAAAGGTGTTGAACTACGACTTCATTTTATCTCTTGTCAAAATTACCTACTTGTTAACCGAAATATATTCGTTTGGACCACGGCCTTCAAACCCGAAAATAACTAATTATAATGGAATTTCCAAAGTTAAAAATTCTAAAACTTTACTACAAAATGTATGCAATGCATGTAAATCAATTTAAACTGGATTTTAAAAAACTATATTCAAAATTTATTTCAGGACATAATTTTTGGTGTAGTGTCTGTATCATACGTGTTCATCTCACACGCTCATAGGTCTGGCGTTGATTTCAAGTGCTCCTTCGAGTTTTTGTATTAGTTCTACACTGAGACCTGCCAATATAATTCAAACGCAAGAACTGTATACAATAGATTAAAGTTCCCGTATATCGTTGCCATTGGCGAATACAATTGAATTTAGTGAAGCCATGCCACTGGAAAAAGAAAGATATTATTTTTCACGCAAAATACTAACGTACATTTGAATTAGGTGATCGTACTAATACAATTACATCGCATTTACAAAACATGCAACCCTTGCATTGGTACTGACATTAACCCAAAAGATAATTAACATTATCGCATCTAAAATGACATCCACTTTCACACTTTTAACTAAAAGAGTAGAAAATAAAAATAAAAATAAAAATAAATCAAAAATAGACAAAAAATATAGAAAAACGACCATAAACCAAATAAAGGTGTTGAACTATGACTACATTTTATCTCTTGTCAAAATTACCTACTTGTTAAACGAAATATATTCGTCATGAACGTTTGTGTACCGTGCGCCCAATACTAGTTTGCAGGCTTGAGGCTGTTTAATACACTGTGGTCGCGTCACTGTGCGGAAACAGCCTGAGGGCTTCCCAATTAGGGTGCGACATAGAGTTTCTTTTCATTCATAGAATGAATCTGCACACTACACTTGGTGAGTTTAAAACAGAAAGAACCGAGAACCCCAATTAAAAGCTTGGAATATTCTTAATCCTCCACAAATTGCACATTTCAGGCTTTAAGCATATGAGAGAAAATCATTTGACTTGTCATAAAATAATGACAAATGCAACTAGTGCGCCAGTCAGACTTGCATCCATCTTTGCCTCTGCCATGCAACTGCTCTTCTTACAATCGATGTTCAAAATTAAAGCGTTGATATTAATAAAACTTCACGCCAAACCATCGATGTTTTTATTACTACATTAGTAACTATTTAGATTCAGAGGGGGTAATTTTACATTGGTTGCATGTATTAATATTTAATTGAGATATGACAAAATACGTGAAAAATTATTAGAACAATCAATTTATTATTTGATTGAATTATTCAAAAGTAGCATAGACTTAATTTATAGGTGAAACGAATTTAAATTATTTTTCACTCTTGGCCACCTTGTCTGAAGAATTTCCAATTTATGTATCTCAAAATTATTACAAGTCTTCATTCTGATGATGCTTTTTTCCATTAAAAATAAAATATCAACCACTTAAAACCAACGTTCACAAAACGATATTAAAAAAATATTGGCTTCAGAAAATCAATCTCAAAATCACGGATTATTTTGTAAAAAAAAAAATCGATGTCGATGTTTTGAGTACATCGAAATCCTTGTCGCACCTCTACTTTCGAAGGCTGCGGATTTCCGCAAAATTACCTTTTCGTGAACTCTTAGATCGAGACACCACCATACCGGGTTGGGGGGGAGGGGGCTTTCATATCCGCATTGGGTACTTACGTTCACCATCATTTTCACGCGTTCCCTGATCTCTCGGTGATCGAAGGGCACAAGCACCAGGCGGCAGCACAGTCGCTCTCGCTTGGCACGGCCCCAGAGGAACACGCCGCGGAGGTCGCGCACGGAGGCCAACGCGTACCCAGCCACCGCACGGAACCATCGTACGGTCGCCTGTTGCTGCAGCAGTGGGACGACCGGCCTCGACTGGTGCAGGGCTAAAGGTGCATTCGCAATGTAAACATAAACATAAGCATGGCGTTAACATAAAAGTTACGGCTACGTTCTTAGGTGGACTCATTCACGATGCATTCGCCTGAACATAACTCGTAAGACGTTAACTTAAAAGCTTGCAAGCTTCAGGCTTCTGTGCTTATGCTTAAGACATAAGAAATTAGCCAATCACAGTACGGGAACTCAAAATAGAGTATCAAAATAGGATGAAACTCGATATTATATCCGGACGTTTTCTTGAGCCCTGGAATATCGACCTCCACTCCTTTCCCAACATTAGTTGCATTATGGGATCAATGATAGCAATGATTGTTGTGGACAAAATCTAGAGACGAATGTTTGTTCCCGTGTATTAAAAAGTATTTTGCATGAAAAAATGACGTAAAATTCCTTTAGTCAAAATAACCAAACTCCGCACTCCATTCTCATCTAGCGAAGCAAGGACTCAAGAAAACGTGCGCGGATACACTAGGGAGTTTGTGTTACCTCGAACGTTAAAGCACAATCGATCTTCTGAGCATATGTAGTTTAAGTTTATCACCACTTTAGTGCAACTGCGCATGCGCAGAAAATTGATAGTGCTGACGCTATGGCGAGCACAAACTCCCTAATAACTAACGCCATGTACCATGAGCCACGGACACAGTCGATACCTTGAAATCGATTCTCACATCCAACGAAAAGTAAACAAGAATGTCTCACAGCCAACAGAAACTCTTATTTTGCTTACGTTTATGATAGACATTGTAAATTCTTCAGTCTATTACTTATGTTAACGTTTACGTCTGTGGATTATGCTTACGTTTGAGTTTGCATTGTGAATGGGTCTTAATCCTTGAAAGGCACAAGAATCGGAAGACTGTGGGCGCGAGGGGACGTGTGGGGACGGTAGAGGACGGGTTTCAAACCCGCAAATATGTATGCGAGTTGGAAACTCACCTTTCGTGAATAACAATATAGCAATAGTGTTCCGAAACAGTACAGTAAGCGCTTGTGAGTGTTCCATTGATAAACGTCTCGGTGTCTTTCAAAATGAAATTGAAAAGTATTAAAGACAACACTTTCAAACTTAATTAAATAGTAAAAACCAAAACATTCACTTGTCAGTTGAATGTGAGCATTTATTACTGAATATCTTTGCTGAATGGTTATAAAAGAACCAAGAATCGTCGCACCTACATCTCATTAAAATTACAGCAAACCTTTACTAAAAAGAAGGATTGACTAATTTAAATTACCCCAGTTTAAACTAGTAAACTGTAGATTGTTTTAATAATATTTTGACCCTTCCTTCAATTACTAGGAACACTGCGAATTTCAATACTTTTGGCCAATTGAGTAGTATTGTATCAATTGCTAAACCGCGTTACTTAATGGGTTTGTCAAGGAGGAAGGAAGCGGTGAGATACACCTTGTGAATGTATTAATTGAAGGGCTTTTCGAAAAAAACAGCATTAGCCCAAAAATCTAGTTTGAGAGAAATGAGAAAAAACCTCCACCTTCCTCTCATCCTCCTAGCTCATATTTTTATTCGTTGTTTCCTTTGGGACTAATGCACGTTAGTCCGAGTCAATATTATCCTCTGATGCATATAAGTTCACACTATATGTGGTATCATTAACTTCATTATCTCAATTTTCACAATATTTCTCAATATCGCTGGTTTTGTTCCGAGAATACTTCAATTGACATTCTCCAAAACTATTGGATTCCTTCAGAATTTCTTACAAGTAGCAGTGCTAAAAACATGTGAATTTGTATTTCATTCAGTACCAGAACTCAATGAAATATACAATATGTTGTTGCATGGTAGTTTCTATGTGTTTTTCGTGATGTGTGTGTGTGTTGTCTATATATAATGTGCTTGTGTGTCCCCTGTGGTTGGCGCCAGGAAGGGTATGCGGTCGTAAAAAATTATTGTTTTATGATTATATTGATTCTATTAATTTTGGAAGTATATTCAACCATTTATAATTACCTTGAAATATCAAACTGTGTCCACATTTTCTCTTTTCATGCACGATTTAATCGTTTATTTATTTACGTCAAAAACCGTTAAAAACTGTGTGTGACCTGCAATGAGGAGAAGTTAATTTGAAGTTACATTTATGTCCAGAAGCAAAACAAGGGGCCACCTCAGTATTTGCTCGAGGATCAGGGACGAAAACCTGATCGAGAGGGGGGGTCATTGACTCAGAAGCTAAAGTGCAATACTTGTTTCAGGTTCTTTACAATTATACGATCCAAGTGGTAAATAATAAATTAAATGTCATTGTTAAAATTAATATTACTTTCCTTGTGGATGCTCGGAATAAATGGAAAAAAAATTGAGTGTACAGAAAATCAATAAAAAATGAGCCCGCCCCCATTAACGCCGTCCCTGTAGAAATGGAAAAATGGCGAGGATGAAAAAAATCAGGGTAGCAGTCTTTCGTCTCTATGACATCTGCGGAGTGTACAAATTCCTCACGCAAACTATCTGCCAGTGTAGCCCGCTACCTGTCGAGACAACCTGTCGGCATCTGCAGTGGACTACCGCGGGAAATCTGGTTCTAATGATTGCATTTGAGCAACAAAGTATTTTGGGTCACAGAATGACAAAGTTCTTTGTGACATTTTTCGTGCAAATTATGTATTGACTCATATCTAGACTACCTTTGTTAAGCATGTTCCATCACTATTTTTATATCTACAACATGTAAAACCAATTTTCAACTTGTACTTGTACAAAACCTTTCATGGACAAAATGACGTTGATCCATTTCCATTGGTATGTATCTTTATTAGCCATCTCCAATCTTTCAAACTGCCTGTTGGTAAACTTCGCTCTACGTTAGACAGAATCTTGTCATTCTGAGACCGCATTTCCTCAAGGAATCGATTAGTTTTCGTCCGGCTCGGTAATGAATAAGAGTCGCTTTTCATGTGCCAGAACAGATGTCGTCGCGACGAAAGCTGAGATGCCGACGTTTCGACCGTTATATCTTGTTAGAGTACAACTGTACAGACTGTACCCGAGTTATAAAGCGATGGAGTCCAAACATGGACATCATTGTCTTCGACGCAACGTTATCCTGACAGCCATTCTCATAACTGATCTTGGAAACCTACGGTATCAAGAGCCGCTTCTCTTCATACTTACCAGAGCTTCATTAATATCTTATGGGGCCCTAAGCATGGAGTTCCCTACTAATATAATGAAATACTATAGAATGTACAAAAATCTAACATCAGTACAGAAATAAATGCATGACGTTCAACTTACAAATTTAACATTCAAAAATTAAATTATCCATTCATAATAATTTTAAAATAACTTCATCTACCTTTAAGCTATGGTCTTTTTACTTATTGTATTTTTTAATTTGATTTTAATTTATTATTTCTGTAAATCCATAACAAAACCGTGAACAATTATTTTTACGTATTTATTAACAATAAAATTAACTAATGAACTAATTTTGTTCAAAACAAAAGAGTTCAGCTGCCGAAGTCAGCAACTACTTGGTGCCCGAGAGACGCCGGGCGTCTTAGGCACAGGTGTCAACGCCATTCTGCGCCCTTTCTCAGAGCGAAATGAGGAAGGTGACAGAATGACGATCGAAACGTTGGCACCTGTGCCTAGGACGCCGCCTCTCCCTGACAGTCAAGTAGTTATTGTTCGAAGTATCATTGAGGATCTCGATCCAGCGAGTGTTCTAAGCCCTTTCTTGCTCAGCTTACGTGTCAATCCACCTCCGCACTCACCAGGTATCTTCGGAGCCGGTGAAATGCCTGTCGCCTGAGGAAGCAGTGCCACCTCGTCGAAGTAGTGCCGAACTCGCAGTGCGCGCAGCAACTTCATCGTCTGCGCAGGGTCGAGCGGCGTCAGGAACCTGTCGCTCTGCGCCGACCTCTGGTGCAGCAACGTCTCCTTGTGCACTTCTTCCGCTGCAAACCCCTTGTGGGCCACCAGCACAGTGGGAGCGACGATCAGTAGAACCTGTTTCATGGAAAGAAATGAAGTGACGCAGATGTGAAAAATGGGCGATATGAAAATGGGTTTGTCGAAAAGAACGACCCTCTTAGGATCATCAATTGATGTTCAGCACTGCCCCTGACCAGGATATCCGAGGGTTCGAGTCCCGACAGTGCTAAGTTTTCGACACAAGTAGGTCGAACAAGCTAGGTCGAATTCAGCCGCTTTCTGGAGGAGAATTCTAGCAGCCGGCTGCTCTGATCAATAGTTTTCCGTGGATTCTCTGATCAACACCAGGCGAATATCGGAGCAGAACCCTAACAAACGGGTCATGGACCGCACGCGATCTTGCCTTCCTCTTCCTTGTCTTATCGTAACCCTTTACTCACATACGCCCTTACATGCAGTACACTGCTACATGTATCTGGAGAACAGTCTGGTGCATAGAGCTTGTCCCGGCTGGGGCGGTGCCCCGCTGGAGGGAGATACGTGGTTGAGAAAAATCTCGCAAGTCGACGGGTAGCTCGGCACGGGATCTTGCAATTACTCTCAGAGGTCGTAATGCCAACCTTAGCTAATTATGAGTCATGTGCAATATCATCTTTAAATAGCAATAAGCAACTAACAGTATGTTATGCAACTGACAGTGGAAACACAATTAAAAACATTTATCTTTGTTAATTTGTGTGCCATAATGAATACTGCTAACGGTAAATGTTTTGCAAGTTTAATTTGTTGTTCTCCCTATAAATTAGTTTTAGTTCATTGTTTGTTTAATACCTTCGATTTTTTGTTAGTGGTGATACATGAAAATGTAGCACGTTTTAAAATATTTACGAGTACAATTTTTTAAAGATTTAACCCTAATAATTTACCTTTAGTTTTAGATCAAGAGCTACACTAGTTAAATGTTTTATTTAGCTTTTGTAGTAAAAAATTGTTTGCGAGGACGAACGAAATAAAGTGCAGAGAGATATTAGCTCCCTTTTTATAAGAACAGGAGGAGCTCCATTCCTTAGAAAAGAGAAAATAATAATATTTCAATACACTTAACTACAATATATGACTGAAAAAACCGGTTGTATATGAAGTATGTAAGTTAATCTACTAACTAAATCGTAGGATTAATGTTTGGTGTATAAAAACATTTCAGAAGTTTTATTTAGATATTTCTTCGACTCTATCATAATCAGCAAGTTTATTAATACAATGAGCTGATAACATTCTTAATTTGTTAATGGGTCTTTTGTGTAGTTTTAAATAATGTAATCATCTGCCGGGATTCGCTGCGCGGATTACGTCATCTGCCGGCGCCCCTCCTTCCTGGACGGTTCCGGGCTATTCGCGAGTCGCGTGGAAAGGTGAAGCAAGTGCCGGGTGTGTCGAGACGAGCGCCGGCCATGTATAAATTCTCCACTGCCGGCGGCCGCTAGTTAGTGTAAGTAGTAGTCGGAAGTAAGCAGCCGCGAGTCAGTTAGTGTGTGTAATCAGTCAAGTACTAAACAGTCAGTCCGTCAGTGTGTCTGAAGTGGAAGCTGAGCTGTAAAGTGTGCATTGGGGTGAACAGTGGTGCAGTATGGTAAACAGCAGTGCAGTGGACCCTGGTCTGCGCAGTGAATGGTGGTCAGCGCAGTGGACCGTAGACAGTGCATAGGACTGTGCGATAGTGTGGATTGCTGAGAACAGTGTAAATAAATAAACAGAAGAAGTGAACAGTGTAAATAAATAATCAAGAGAACGGAGTCGTGTGTAAGGAAAGTAATCAAAGGAAGAACACAAGGACTCAGTAATCTACCTGTAAATAGATTAAGTAGTTTTAGTGTATAATTGTTTACGAATAAACTTCTTTGTTAAATAATACCTGTGAGTGTGTTTTAATTCACCACTGAGATTTAATAATGTAAATTGTTTTAATATTTATTTTAAGCACTTACATATATGTTTAATAAGTGTGTAATGTATCACGTAAACTAGATACTTGAATTATAACTTTACGTTAATGTAATTTAATTTAATTCTTGCTATAATTTAAATATATTGTTTATTGTAATCATTTCAATATGTTTTAACATGTTACTGAAAGTTACTGAAAACTTATTAAACTATTACTGTAAGTTAATGTGATTAAAAATAAGTCTTATTGTAATTAAAATTAATAGTTAGACTTCTCTTGATACTTTTCGTGTCTACAAGCAATTGCTTAGATGATTGGGAGAGCATTAGCAGACGAGAGAAGTTCTGTGGATCGCCTTGCTGTATTATCGTCAGACAAGAAAATTCTGAAGACACACAATTGACAAGATTAACACTTTGCAGCAAGAATAATTAATTATTGAAGAGATTGTCATGGTTATCTCTGGGCGAAAATAAACGTTATCTGTACGTTCTACATCATTCATGATTCGTGCTTGTCCATGCTGCTTCTTGCCGCGTTTCGAATCGGTGGTTCACGGAGCCTTCATGATAATGTTTGCTGCCAAACGTACCAACCAACTTTTACTGCGCCCAATACTTCTTTACACGATTGCTACGAAACTGCTCGCGTCTCCAGATTCTCAAACAATGCGATCTCGTCGCGTCTCATATGGAAAACTCGAATTCCAGGAAATTTGTACAATGTGCAAGCTTTGTTGTCGGCAGGCCAGGAGGTGATGCGATATACCGGTCACATTTGAAAGCAGTTAAAGGTCCATTCCAAAGAACTTCATATAAAATTTTTTTTTTTATTTTTGAGAGAATTTGTTTGTTTGTTTTTGTTTTTGCCAAAATTAAGCCATCTCGAACGCGCCAAGTTTGAAAAGTATCACCTTTTCTTCTTAAATACCTTCAAAGAGTAGCCAAACTGAACGGTCTCCAAGCGTGGCGCCAAATTTGAATTACTTTGGCCGCCTATGTCCCAACATTATTACAATGTGTTCTAGGGTTATTATAGTGGGGCACCGTATCTCTTTATGAAAGTGAAGATTGACTCCCGCCCTCTCAACTGAAAACACTACCTGTATGTGATTACTAGAGCCCGAAGTTCAGACCCATTTGACCCAAAATAGCAGCCAAAAAGACATTTATTTTTACGGAAATATGCATCAAGAAAGGCATTTATTTAGAGCTAAAGTAGGGATGCATAAAGACATGTAAACAATAAAAAAATCACATTTAAAAGGAATTATTGTAAAGAATCAATAATGAAAATCATTCATATTTTTATTTTAACTCTAAAATTTACGTTTGCACTTAAGGTGTACAGAGGCTATCTTTTCCTTGTAATCTTGATCCCACATGACTATTCGGTACGATGGCTACGAATTTGTTTTATTCGCGTCACTGTCTCTTCGAATATCGTGAACTCCCTTTTTAACCTTGAAAGTTTACCAGTGAATGTGAATAGTGAATAATTTCAACACAATTATATTTTCGTCCTTCGCACTTTACCAGCACTGAGAAGGGTATATCATATACAGAGTGTTGCCCTAAAAAGGAATAGAAAACTATGTTCAAAAGTAGAATGGAATTCCTCGTGAGCAAACAAAGCCTGTCGGCATCAATGGAAAAAAAATTGACTGGTATTATTTTTCTTTCCACTCAGGGTTTTAAAACATCCTCTGAGCGACTGAAAGACAAAACACGGCCGTGTCTTCGTGATCTCCAAGCTTGCATGTATCAGTCTTGAACGTGATCTGTTCTAAAGATAATAAGCAAAATAATGTAAAAGGCAGAAAACGGCAAAAGTGAACCAATTGGCAAAAATAGGCATCAGAAGGTAAAGTCGGCAAAAAAAAGACGTAGTGAAAATCTGCTAAAACACCTCCAGATGAACAATTATGTGATTGCTATTGTCAGAAATCAAAAAATAATGACAATAACAAAAATGCATTTTGCCAAACTTCTGGACTCTAGTGATTGCAATACAATGTATATTTTTTCTCTGCTAGCATCTCTGGTCCCTACTACTAAACTACAGGTTAAAACTGTCTTTCTAGTTTGCATCACAAAAAGGGGGGGGGGAATGTCAATTCGTTTTTTCAATTGTTTCTGATTTAAAAGCTTTTTTAAAAATTGATTTAAGTGTGAAAGAACACATTTGAATATTATCTTATTAATGCCTAGATCTAAATAGGTATCGTTCAAATATTTGAGTTTACCGCCTGTTGGGGACAGTCACCCAAATATGTGAAAACTGAAATAGAAAATTAAGCTATCGGTTAATGCTATAGTACGGTAGGACAGGATCTTGTTTCCTGAATGTATATCGTCTGAAATAATATCTATAGCTTCTTTTTTCTGAATCTCATGAAAAATTTATTTAGAGCAAGGACAATATAAATTTGGACAATACAAGGATATTATTTTTATCGGCCTGAATGATCAATATTTACTTACATTGGTAACAGGTGTGATTCCAAAGCACAGACACATTCCGTGTCTGTGCTTTGAATCTCCTTGGCTAACTGTTATTGGTCGTATTCAAATGCTTCTGCACATGACCAAACCACGCGCCCGGCATGGTCGTGATTGATGTCAATAAAAATTTTTGAGTTTTACATGTGTTGTTTTTTGCCAAATAATTGAGCAAAGGCATCACGTTGAATTTTTGTATAAGTGCATGGCCAAGGAAATTAGTCATGGAGTTAGATCCATCAAAGTGAGTACCTGAATCATTCTACTGTGTATAATGTTTACATGTATTCGTGTCTGCTACCACAGCAGTACTGTGTATTGAAACTGAAGAATGCAAATTTGAAACATCGAATTTTAATGTTTTAAGTTTTAACTGACATAACAAATCCTTTTTTAACAGTGATGAATTTCTTAAAGCAGGCATCATGAAAATAGAACATTGCCTGTCTTACATGCAAAGTTACTGGAAAGGATACTCAGCATCAGCTGCAAGGAGAAAAAAGGAATGGATCGAGTTGCTGAATGATTTGGAGGTTAGTTGAAATAAAAGCAAGGTGTATATTAGAATAGTAAGTACATAAGTACAAGTAACCTTCGTTTCACTCTACTAAAATGAATTGGTATAACTTGTTACAAAATAGCTGTAGACAGGTACCTAATGTTGTTCCTTGAAATCACAGTTCATTATGTGTAACATTCATTGGTTGCATGTTGGTTTGAAATTATTCTCTAAACCTTCAGAATTTGATTATTGTAAATTTTCTCTTTTACATCCATATAATTGTGATAAGCAAGTTACAGATAGCTTCAGTAACTGAATATTAACTTAGAATACAATTTTTTTTCTCATATTAGTAATATGTGGTAAATTATACCAACCTATTTTGTAAAGATATGAAAATTAGAAATTTGTTTTTAAATTTTACAAAATGTTATTTGATTGATGAACTAAATAGTCAAAATTAGTGTTTTGTTTCTGGTAAACTTCGTTTTATAACTGATGCACTAAAAAGCTTTGAAACTGTTTGTTCTATAGCGATTACCTTTCAAGTTCAGAATTAATGAACTACGCAAAGAAATAAAAATTATGTGGGACAAATGTTATAAAAGTGAGCAAGAGAGGAAGTTATTTACAGAATTTTATACAGATAATTATTCTGAAAGTTTACTCATGAAACATGGAGAAGAGCTGGAAAAACTCAATGTCTTTTACCTTCAGCACCAGTAAGGGAAAATGACGTGCATTGTATTTAGTGATTTGTATATCTGTGTAATGTGCATTAAATCTTTGTTTCTTCAGGGAACTGATAGACCTTTTACTAAAGTATGAAGAAATGTGTAAATGTGTAACAAATATACAGAAGCAGACCCAAAACCCTGAAAGGTTATTTAAAAATCGGGGGGCTCAATTACTAAAAGAAGAGCATGATAGAAAAATGATAGCTAGAGTAAGTATTATTATGTATTGAAAAAACTAAATTTTGGAGGGATTTTTTTTTTTTTTTTTTTTTTTATATAAGCTCAATTTTCAATTCTGAGAAAAGCCAAGGAGGATTGACTATTATTAATTGTTATAGCTTCCTCTTACAAGATAGTAGTAAGCAGCTACGTAATGTTTAATATTAAATCCAGAGGAAAAGTTTAGTTGATGTAATTTTAATCAATCACATGCAGAAATATTTTGTGCTTTGTAGTTATGTAAACCCATTGTGTATTTTGTTATTTTTGACAATGTAAACTATAGTTTAATTCCCTTACGAATTTCTTTTTGATTTACTTTTTATGTAACATGTAGGCATATTTAAGCATCAATAAAAGAAGATATTTATTTTTGGTAATTATATTTATACTATTTCTATCATATTTAATTTTGCCAAATTATTGCCCAAATTTTACTTTTGAAACCTGATATATTTTGGATTTTAATCAAGTAGGTTTCAGCTAATGACACGAGTACCGCTTTTGTATCTTGAGGCATTACCTAAGTGAGCTTAAAGTATTATTAAGAATCACATTACCTCTGAAAAGTAAGATAAGGTTGCTTAAATGTTAGAAATAACTTTTATCTGGCAAAAGAAAATTGTTGTCATCATTATGACACTGCTGTCTTTAAGCTCTCAAAAGCTTTTGCAAGTTTGGTAATTAAATATTTGTATTCTGTCATAGAAGAAATATTTTAATACAACTGTGACAACGGAAAAATAAAAAAAATGCAGTTGGTAGAATGAAGCTTTATGTAGATAGTAACTCACTTTTCAACAGTCACACTTTGTTCAATTTGTAGCTTATTTATATTATCTAGGTCAGTTATTGTCTTCACCTCGTGCAGAATAATTTGGAACATTTATACCTTTATTCACTTTTGGTTTAAATTGCTTTCCTCTTTTTTAAATTAAATTTACGAATTCAACTAAATAAGTGAATTTGTCTTATTTTGTTTATTATAAGCCAATTTTCTTAGTATTTAATGACTAAGCCAAGCACTGAATATAATTAAATAGAAATATATTTCAAAATCCATTAGTTGTGAAACACTTCTCTTAAACTAGTTTTACATTCTCTTCTGACATGAAAAATGCTATTATGGTTTTATTTTCCTTAGATTCCACATATGCAAAACATTATCTTGAAAGCTATCAGGAAAAAAGAATCAGAAGGAATAATATTTCTAATTTATGGTCAGCACTTCTCTGATGTAATAAAGCAACACAACACAAAAATAGAGGAGAAAAAGGCTGTTAAAAGATTATCGGTAAGTCTAGATTGTAGGTTTATTATTGTGAGTACATTTACTATTTACTTATTACATTTACTGTTGTGTTTCACATTTCCATTAGTAAAGGAAATGTGGTGATTTCCTTGTCTAAAAGGACTGGAAGATATACTAAATTAAAATGATAACTTTTGTCTTTTTCTATGGAAGGGGTAACACTTTACCGAAATAAAAATTAATATTATTAACCTTTAGATACCTACTCCTCCTGTTTTTTCATCCTAAAAATACTTCAGAATTTTTTGTACCTTTTGTCATTGAACAAAAAGGAAATATCTCCCTAACATCTTTTTTCAAGGATTGTGAAAGGACATTCAATTGCAATCATTTAATGAATTTGAACAATTAACAAAAGAGTAGTTTTGCTCCATGTAAATGTGTGAATTGATGTAAATAAAATGCATTCACATTTAGATAATACCACACACTTTGGAAACTTTGATATCTGTAAATGTAATTCTTTGTGCAGTTGTTTGCAAAATGGTACATTTATCATTCCTCCAAATTTTCCTTTTTTTAAGGGGGATACTTAACATGAAAGCTTCTTATTTGGCAGTGTTTACTGGAATTCACTGAATAAAGTCAAGTACTCAAAATATTAAGATTAGGCAATTTAAAAATGTATTAACAGATTTCATAAGAAACTGTCACAGAGGTACACAAGACTTCCAATATGCTTGTAGATTAATATTTTACAAACAACTTATGAATTTAATCCAAGTAGCACCAACCTTAGTTTAGTCACGTGGTGTATCAAGGGGAGAAACTGAATGTAAACAAATTCATGGTATCTGTGGCTATGTGTGAGAAGGGCCAATGTCAGTTTTTAGTAATTGAGTTCCTATAGCTAATGCCTGCTTTAAAGCCCCTTCTTTCAATACTAGATAGGCCGGAGTGAAAAGGCGATCATACCTCCTAATTTCACATTGATTTACATTGGTCTACTATTGTTCTGCCAGTTCGATGGTGTAAGAAAAAAACCCATTCAGTTAAACTTTGAATATTGACATTGGCCCTTCTTGCACCAAGCTACAGATTTGTATTATCACTACTGGTACATTCCTGGAAATTAGTGTTACTTTTACATTTGGTACAAATAGAACTTCACCAAAACATTAAATTATAATATATTTTAAATCACTTTCAATTTCAACTTGTGAAATAAGTCTACTTCAGTCTAAATTATTTTTTACCCAAGTCCATTGAACATGACCTATTGTACTTAACTTGTTTCAATGTGATTTTAGCTTGTAATAACGCAATTCTACAGTAGGACACATTCTTCTGTTTTAAAAATTCCGAGCAAATAGGCCTAGGAATAATTCATGTGCCATGGAGGATAAAGAGGGGAAAATATAGCCATCAGGGAGAGAAAACAAATAAAAGAAAGAATATGAAACCCATTTGTAAAAGTTGCTAATGGAACCTTTTTACAAAGTTTTACTATCAATTGTCTGCGAAGATTTTCAAGTCTACATTTTGTCATATGCTCTTACATACTTTAACTTCATACAATGCAAGTGGATCCAAATGGAATAAAATATTATAGGTACTAATGTATCATGTTGTTATTGTATCACTACACCACTCTCTCCCTACCAAATTATCCTTTTTTATATACTGAGTTCTGTAAGATGAACACCTTTTTCAAAAGCTGGAAACAATATCAAGTCAACAGACAGTATTAGGATGTACTTGAAAATTAATTACAGACGAAATGTTTCAGATACATTTAGATAGGTTTGTTGCTGGTAACAATTGTGATTCTTTTTACAGGTGAGAAGTGCATCTCTTAGGGGCTCAGTGCTGAAACGATGTCGAACAATGGATAATATCAGAATTTCTGATTGCTTGCCAAGGAAAAGTAATCATAGATCAGTGCAACATGCAGAAATGAAATGACAGATGCAAATAAGAGCAATAATTTTTTTGTAATAAAACTTTTTAAAATAACGTATGTTATGGCAAAAAAATAGTTTTGTCAAAATGTTGCCCACTATAAAAAAATGTTTATAAGATTTTAAGATGATTTCTGATCTCTTATTATTTATGTTTTGTAATTTTTTTTTTTGTGTGTAAAAAAATTTCTGTTAAAAGACATGCTTCAGTGCTGTCAAATTATTTCAATTTCATAAATAATTATTGTTAAAAGAATATTACATTTACGAGAGGTACCTGAGAATTTGTTATGAATTTGTAAGGTGATGATTTGGAATGGCAATATTTGTGACAAACTACATGAATCGAAGTAAATTTTAGTGTTTGGCAAAATTTCTTACAAAGTTAACTCCAAATATTTCAGGGAATGTTTTCTTTTAATCTCTTGTCTTCTTTTATTTTATGATCGTTCACTGCTCATTCATTTCATGTAATTTGTATTTGAAGTGTCATATTCCATTTGTAAAAATTTTACAAAAGAAAACAAAAATCCTTCCACACTGTCTTTGAACTGAAAGCCCTTCTTGAGGGGACTCCTTAACATAACAAAAATTGAAAAGTTTACTTTGGTAAATAAGAAAATGTAGATGTAATAAAAAAAATAACTCATTGAATTGTACCAAAGCACATCACTTATTGCCAGGTGAAGTGATGATTGTAGTGAGTGAATATTTCGCACATCCCCATCTCATTTATTAGTTATTTCCGTCATGTGTTTGCCTTCTAATTACTTTCAGGTCAATTTATGTTCTTGAATCTTTTTTCGTATTTTCTCGATGGATATTTGTCGGATTTACTTTCATGAAAATTTTTGAGAAGTTCCTTAAATCAGAGTGAAGAGTTGCAGAAATAATAAATGAACAATGTGCATCACATTGTTAATCAGTTCCTGTGCACAGTATTTTGGTATCTATGACTTGCATTAGGTAATATCTAACAGGTGGTGGAGTAATAAGACTGAAAATATATTCAATGGTTTTACATTGACTGAAAGTATTTCAATCCTTATCAGTTTTACCATGCAATGAAGTTCATAAAAATGTTTTTATGAAGTGTGAAATGATATTATTTTAACAATCCTTGCTCATTCATAAGTAGAACAGAGTAGCGGCAATATCAATATTTTTGTATTGTGTGTCATCATATTTTTTTGTTAAGCAAAGTTTTGACTCTGTGTGACTTCTCTTCTTGTATTGTATGGTCTGCAGAGGAATATTTAGATAGAATAGATTTGTCTCCCTATTTGTTGCATTTTTAATCTTTTACTTACAAATTCATTTTTATTGATTTTTTTTTTTCATTTCATTCTATTTGTTTTAGTTGTGATTCAAAAGTGTTTAGAGGAATTAAAATGTTTTCAAGATATTTCTAGTTTGTTTTTAATCCTTGTATATCCTTGATAATCCTTGTATATAATACTGAAATAATTATAAAAACTTGGTACTCTCTTGGGAAACAAATTTATTATGTAAAGTATATGAGGATTTAAATATTATGTTATATAATAACCTGGGATATCCAAAGGAGCACTTTGGCATATGCAGTCCTATATTCTATTGGTGTATTATGCGAGCTGAGGTCTTGCAATACTTTTCTGCACGTCTATGGCATTCAAAATCTGGTATCTTTATAATTGGATGCTACGTTCCATCAAACTTCAGTTCATCACATGATAATCACTAGAGCCCGAAAGTTTGGCAAAATACCTTTTTGTTATTGCTACTATTTTGTAAATTTTATCAATAGGAATCGCTTAATTGTACATCTGGGATGGTTTTAATTAATTTTCATTTTGACTATTTTGGCTCCTAATGCCTATTTTTGCCATTGGTCTTGTTTTTGTCTTCTTCTGCCCTTTTCCCTGTAATTACTAGAATTTCATTTTGCCTATTTTAGCTTCTGATTTCTATTTTTCTCATTGCATCTTTTTGGCTTTTTTCTGCATTTTTCCTCGTGATTTTGCTTTTTTCCTCCAAGCACCGATCAAGGTGGATGTATGCCTAGAACCCTGAACAACAGGAAGGAGCGATAGTGTTTTGTTTTTCCATGGAAGCAGAGACTGTGATAAAAATGTAAATGAAAAAGAAGATGATACCATTCAAGATTTTGTTCCCTCACAAGGAATTCCTTTCTTCTTTTGAGTATGGCCAACGATCCCTTTTGAGGATATCTCTGTGTACATTATTTCTCTTCTCCGTTTTCAGTGGTAGCTTACACTAGTGTGAGGTAAAAAAATATTCTGTTTTCCCTGATGGCATATCAAGATCCAAAACTGAGTTCACAATATCATTTCTAAGAGATAGCATTGCCAGTACATGAACTTCATAGCCATCATACCACTTCGTCTTGTGGAATCACCATTAAAAAGAAAATATAGTTTTCTTACATGTTAAGTGCTAATGTAAAATTTAGAGTTTGAGCAAAAATGTGAACACTTATTTTTCATGGTCCTCATGCCTTTTGCATTCCTACATTAGCTAGAATAAATACCTTTTTGCATGCCTATTTTAGGTAGAATAAATGCCTTAACTTCCTTGCTCTACTAATTTCAGAGGTCTTCTTCCTGGTCTTGTAGGAGGAATTCCATATTTGTTCATGTATCCCTGAACAATTCCAATACAAAACTTTTAGGAAAAACATTTATTAATCACTGGTGCGGTAACCAAGAATTATGAATTGTGACATTCCGCAGTCACAAATGTATCTTTTAGGTCTGTGTCACACGAGCGTTGCGCTGAAGCGAGCCACCTAACGCTGATGACTATGCCTATGAACAGTTCTCTTAACGATGTGCTTCAGTATATTCGAAATTTGAAGCAATTTTTCACAGATAAGTTTTGAGTTTTACAAAAACTTCATTTGAAGCACTTTAACTAACAAGTACAATAGTGTTTACAAATTGCTGTAACTGTGCATATTACCAGCGTGAGAAATATTTCAAAAAATTACATTGTATATTTTATTGAAAAATCAAAAAGAAAAAACTTCAAAATGAACTTTACGTCATATTATAAAGTGCAATTAGCACTATTAGTTCGAAATGTTGGAAGAAGAAAAATTGGAGTCGTTTTTAAGAAAATGGCGTTTGAGCATTTCTGAAAATGCAGAATTTTGAGCTAGTTTTCACAGAAAGTGGTAGAGTTTTCGAGAAACTTTATATGATATTATTTAATGCACATGTACTCATAAATATAATAATTGAACAAATTGGCGCTAATGTAAATATTAACGTGAGAGACAAAACAAAAATTTACTTTTTTGTAATTTGTGAAAAACTAAAAGAATAGAGCAATATGGCGTTTATGTCATTTCATAAAGTGCACTTATCACAATCCCTATTAAAAATTTAAAGAAAAAAATTGGAGCAGTTTTAGAAAAAGGTTTTTGTAATTTTTTTAAAATTGCACGCAACATTGCGCGAAAACTACTGAATTTTCAAAAAATGTTCAATACCATAAAGAAAGAACAAATTTTAATTGAGGAAAAAATCCGTTTGTAGTTGTAGGAGGACCCCGAAAAGAATTCAATATTTGAAAATTCATAGTTTACCGTGAAATTCGGACCTATGCCCCATTTATAAGGGCATTTTCCTCTATTCGTACAAACAATTTAAAGAATAAATTGGGAGCCGTTTTTGAGAAAATTTTTAAAATGCCCCAGGGGCCTCATGTAAAGTACCACCAAAAACTAATGATTTTCAAAATCGCAGAGCTTCGACTCAGGCCAAATGGACAGGGGTTTCTTCGGCCAGGAAAAAAAATCCTCAACATGGTTTAGGCGCTAGCGTTGTTCACATACACCAGATAGACGGACCGACATTATGAAGAAAAAATAAACAAACTTTTTCGTTATCAGGGGATCCCAAAACTTGCATTTCCGTTGAAATCCCGAAAACAATTATCCGCAGCATTACGTAACTTTCCCAACACCACGTATATTACTTCGTATATACGTAGGAAAGTAATAATAGGATTGATGTGGGGCACGCCCCTCCTCCTTTCCGGGATCCGCCGTTGTTGATTAATCTGTTTGAACTTTCTGAGCTTCATTCACGAGCCGCTACTGGTGGTCCCATATGTATTGTTTATCCTCACGAAAGATGCTCATAACTCGCAATGAATGTTTCACGTTTGTTTATTAATAAACACTCGTGTGATATTGAACGGTAATGAGAGTGTCTAGTTTTCACAATGGAATTTCGTGATAAGGGCTCCCAGAAGATTTTAACAAAACAGTGATGTATGATGAATTAGTTTACATTTGTATTGTATTTTTTAAAGACTTAATATGTTTTTAACGAATAATGTACTTCAGCTTCCGGGTCAATGACCCCCATCTCGATCAGGTTTTTGTCCAGTTTGCCTGATCCATTGAGCAAATGCTGAGATGGCCCGTTGTTTTGCTTCTGGACATAAATGTAGCTTCACTATGCGCACATTTTGTTGAACTCTTCTTTTGCTTGTAATGGTAAGAGTAGAGGTAAGGGCGAGTTGCGATTTTGTTAGCAATGCAGAAAAATCAAACTTGCAACTCGTGTACCGATGCAAATAAGTTTTCAATAACTCAGAAACCAAAATGACTATTTTTCAAATATTGTTATTCTTACGATTTTGTAAATTTCTCTATTTATGTTGAACTGGTACTCACTTTTCATCTATTAATAGTTAAAATGACGGAAAGGGATTCTGGAACACAAGAAAACGTGCGCAGATAATCTTTCCCCCCTACATCACATACAGTTTTTACTGTTTTTTGACTGAATAAATCTAAATCTAAAAAATATGTGATCAGCGGGTTGGGCCCGCAGAGTTTGAACGTCGCATCCATCCGGACGGACTGTGAGAATACAAGTGTTGATCCTTATGCCGCAAAATGTGAACGTCTTGAGAACGCGTGGGCAACAATTCGTAAAAACATATCTTAATTATGAGCTCAATCAATTTTTAGGAAACTTTGAGTTGGGTTGATCTTAATCATACACCTATTGCTTTCCTGGGGTATCAGCTCCTTAATTATACTACTCGTATCTCTGAGTATCTTAGGAATGTGAATAGTTGCATTGTAATTCCTCAGTTCACCGACTCACAAAGGCTCCCACACAATCAAAACTGATCAATATGTTAAAATCTAATCTATGTATCTATAAATCTAATTTATACAGATGCGAATGAAGAGCCACATAATGCTTGACATCAAACTCCTAAAATAAATAAATGCCCTTATTTTGATGGCGAGGCTCAGAACATTTAGCCTGTTCTTCCGCCTGACCATGAACTAGACGGCTAAACCAATTCTAATGGTTTTGAACAACGTCGGACAAATTGACCAACCCAGAATCTGATCACAACAGTTAATATGCTGTGATACTCAGGAGTGTGTGTTCAGAATTAATTTTCTTACGGGCTATAATTCCTTAACGATTGTTAGATTTTTTATTGCACTTCAGAACGAAAACTGTTTGTGAAATGAGATCTACTTGTGAAATATGGGTCTCAAAAAACGTAATAGTTACGGACAATTAAATCAGAAAAAGTCTGAATCCATTAATATCACTTTTGAATTATCTGATTGTTGTTCAACTCGCTGACCTTAGTGACGGGCGGACGGGTAGCGGGTATAACAAATTTTATAGCATTTCAGTCGGTCATTTTAGCTATGTGCGACCAATGATGTATTTACCACTATCGAAATCGGACTCATATTGAACACTTCTTGTAAAATTCCGTTCGTTCTTTTTATTGCGCGCGTTAGCTTAACGCCAGCGTCACAGCAAACACTTACATCACGGAATTTAGTAGAGCTTTATTCACTCTGAAGAAAAATTCTTCGCGAAATCGCGTTGGGAAACACGCCTTTTTCCCCAAGATAAATCTATTGTTACATAAATAACTCTTAATTCATTAGAAAAAAAACAACATTTTATGTTGCCAAAAACAAATAAATAAATGATTATTCACATAATGGATACATTTGAGAGTCGTGGTCAGTGGCGAAGGGTAGAACCAACAAATGGTTAAACAGCAGTACCAACCAAATATCTTTATTGCGTACAACTTGGACACTATAAACATCTTGAATTACGACTTTTTGCTTGCGTGTTGTAAAAACCATTCCTGTAGAACAACCACTATTAATTGTGACTATTACAACTCTAAGCTTCAAGTTTAAACGCTCTCGGACGGGAAAGACGTCTCCCAAAGGGATTGAAATGATGTCCCTTAAACCCATGACACTTCTCAATACTTCGTTTCTGTCGTAACCAGCAGAGAGCGAGTTAATCGCGCGCAACACATAAATACCCTACCCTTGGACTATCTAAATATGTCGGAAACAGGAGAAAAGATGAGACAATTGTTTTGAACAGTACATTACATTCGCCTAAGACATCAATAAGTTATGTGTATTGTACCAACAAAACTTGTGTGACAAGAATTGTGAAGTTCTGACGCAAAACAATGAAACAGAATTTTAGGAAAGAAACAAACAAAATACAGAAACAGGTAAGTTCATACCCGTTTCATTTCAATTTAATTTATATAATGTCAAAAATATTCAAAAACAGTGTGACGTTACATTGGTGGGAGTATAAATAAGCAACGTTAGCTTAGAACAAAACGTAATACACCTCGCTGTACGTAAGGTGGTGCTAAGGATTCCCCGGACATTGCCGATGTATACTGTCCAGTCTTCGGCTAAGTTGCTATGTGGAAAGTTGTTATTTATTTTATTTTATTTTTTTCTCCGAGATTACAGAGAGGAGATACATTCGGTTTCTACGCAAAAAAAAAAAAAATGCTGGGTAGCTCTAAATCTAAAATGAGTGTTGGTGTACCTCACCCGCTCAACCCGCTGAACGCGGGTTTCGGCTGTTCTCCCAAAGTTTCGGCAGCGATTCATATAATTCAGAAGACATTTTTTATTACCACCAACTCTGTAAGTAAGGTCACTCTGTTGGAGAAGCAGGTTACCGTGCGTTCGCATTGTAACATAATATTCACATATACGTCATAAATTACTTGCATGGGTTAAACAGATTTTCCAAGCGGTAAAACAAACTCTTATACTTTTACACGTATGTGTATGAAACAAAATAAAAGGTATTTCTAACGTCGTCATTAAATATTGCCCAAACCGGTTCTAGGTCGAATTCAGCCGCTGACTGGAGGAGAATTCTAGCGGCCGGCTGCAGTGTTCGCTAGTTTTTCGTTGTTTCTCCAATCCACACCTCCAACCAAGCAGAACCGTAACAACCGGCTATCTTTCCTTCCTCTTCTTTGACCCATCCTCACCCCCTTTCTTACACACATACTAATATGCACTACCCTACCACACATACCGGGAGACCGTTCGGGAGATTAGAGCTTGTCCCGGCTGGTGGAAGTATACCGGGTTGGGAAAAACCGGCTAGCCGACGGTAGGTCGCCGCCCGATCTCACCAACCAACTGGGGAAGATCTCCGCCACCTCACGAGGAAAAAACCTGCACCATTCTTACGGGACCAGTGATCATCATCATCATAGTAGTAGAAGACGCTCCAGGAAACACAATTAAGCAAACCGGTTAGCATGAGCACATCTTGGAGAAGTAGTAACTCAACGTAAACCTTGAGGTATCCAAAAACCCCGCGCTATTTCTGGAGTGTTAAATTTCTGCTGTGATGTGCGCGCAGAATTTCCTTGAGGAAAATTAGCCCTGAGAGGACAAATCGGGGTCTGTCTACTTTGACCGTCCTCGCTTCGGTTTCTCATGTCGTTACTGGCAGGGCGCCGACTCAGTGCGACTTCTGCCTTCCGAATTGAAGAAGAATGAATATTTTTCGAGTATATACGAGATCCTTAAAGCCCAAAAGGTGTAACTCCATTTTTCAATTAGGTTCATAATCGTGTGTAGCAAGTGGCATTCCAAGCCTACCTTACGTTAATGACATGTCACTTGAACATCATTAGCAATCTAATTGAAAAAGGGAGAAATACCACTTGAGCCCTTACGTAGTACATGCCAGATTTTTCTAATATTTTTATGGTATTTTTTTCAATGGGTAGGCAGCTTCTACTTTGTCTTCTCTCACACTACGCCACTGATCATGATTTCATTTATTTCATTTTCTTACTATACATACATGGAACAGATAAAAACACAGTGAAAAAATAATTGTGAACTTACCCATCTGAGGATATGCATAACTGGTCAATATTTGAAAGTCGAGTGTTCGGGACTTTATAGCAAGCCTATTTGCTATTTGAAAGTTTTGACTTTCATAATTGCTCAGTACTCAACAAGTACTGATCTGTTCAATGATGATTCCAATACAATTTCTCGAAGTCAGCTTGAAGGTTTGCTGTTCGTCTTATTTGTGAAGTTTTGAGAGCTTCACTGCTGATGACCCATTTTTGAAATATATTTTGAAAATAACACCATGCGTGTAACTTTTATGAGTTCAGTGTAAGTTTCGCGTTCTCTAATATCGAACAATATTTTGTGATTGTCACTTGAAAGATCCTCATAAACACTTGATACTATGTTGACGTTTTGTTAAGTCTGATGTGTGCATATGTGGTCATCAGATACATTATCATAAGTTGCTTGAGCGTGCAAAACCTGTTTACGCATACTTTGAAAAATTACTTTCGCATCTCTTTAACATGACATACCGAGGATCTACATCACAACACAAATGTGTTTTTAATATAACGTTCTTCATTCATCTTCTTTCACTTCATAACACGATATTTTTTCACTAAATGTCACTTCCCTATTGATTTGTTTCGTGTTAGAGCGTGATGTATTTTCCCTTTCATGACGAAAAATGAACTCTTATTCTTTTTGCAAAGAAATGAACATATTACAATTGTTTCTCTCTATATATATTGTCCTTACATATTAATTAAATTCTGTGAAAATTGATTCACGATTTTAGAAATTCCACTATAAACTTTTTTTCATTTCAAAAATAGTTGAACTTTATATTATAGAAAACTATGAGCTCTATTCAAGCAAATTTCAGATTTTTTTTTAATTTACAGAATTAAGAATAGTACAAAATCTTGTATTTACTAAATATTAATTAGATCTGTGCACCGTTTCTATTTGTAAACGTGTTACGATTAAAGCTATTTTCATTAAAATTTTCCATTTTCAAAAAATTAAATATATGTATTTATAATGAATATCACGTGCTTAATTTGCTACGGTTTTTGCAACTGTTAGATGAAGTGTTTGTAAAATGGAAGTTGCAATATTATAATACTACGAAACTGTCAGTAATAACACTAAGTTTGTGCTGCTGTAAGAAAAGTGATTTGCGTTAATGTTATTATGTTACATTCGTGACTGCTACTAGAGAGTCAGACCGCATTGCAGAGGTTTTCGGTTAATCCATCACGTAATCCGAGGCCATCGAGGTTTTGTGGATTGTGGATTCTCTCCAAATCTCTGAGGATTTGTGGAGATTGTCCGTAATCTGTTATCTATGAGGGATGGACCATATGAGGATAGGGCCCTTGCTCGGTCGAGAATGAGTGCGAGGACAGGACGGGGAAGAAAGAGTCGCGCACTGCACCATTGAAAAGAGTGCTGCTCTGGCATTCGCCTGGACGTGATCAATGGAAATTCAGAAATGTCCGATCAGAACAGACCGCCTACGAAATTTACCACCAACTCAATGCCGTTTACCACATCAAACAAATGTCCGGGATTGTATCCGTTCTAGCCATATACATCGCACCGGCTGAGATGGCTTAGGACAACGAAAGTGTCTCTGGACGGGAGACCCAAGAGTTCGAGGCCTGACAGTGGCAGATTTTCGACAAGGACGAATTCAGCCACCGCCTGAAGAAGAATTCTAGCGGCCAACCGGCTAGAATTAATTTTCCCTAGTTTCTTCGATTATTATCAGGCGAACATCGAAGTAGTACCTTAACAAACGGGTCATTCTCTGCGCGCGATCTTTCCTTCCTCATTCTTGTCATTTCCCTCCTCTTAC
Source organism: Gryllus bimaculatus (assembly GCA_017312745.1). Classification (NCBI taxonomy): domain Eukaryota; kingdom Metazoa; phylum Arthropoda; class Insecta; order Orthoptera; family Gryllidae; genus Gryllus; species Gryllus bimaculatus. Next base: position 2,716,358 of record BOPP01000037.1, read on the forward strand.
TTTCACACACTTACGTTCATGTAATGCACTACCCAACGTGTCGGGAGTTTAGAGCTTGTCCATGTTGGGCTGTGCTTTGCTGATGAAGATCCCTGGAAGAGTAAAACCCTCGCAAGTCTACGTGCAGGCTGACACCTGATCCCGCATTCTAACCAACCTTCCAAAATATAGCATTCACTACACTTATAGGAAAAGTCATCATAGAAAGCGCCCGCATGTAAAGCGCCCGGAGACACTAAACTATGAATTATTCTTCTTTGGCGCACTCGATTGTTTCATTGTAACGCTCACGGCTACTGCCCTTTATTTTGTCAAATAAGAGTATCTCATTAAGAATTCACTTATGTTTTGGATAATCATTTGGAAATTCGAATTATTCAATTTCTAAGCAATCACAGTCCACTGAATTTTTATTTTACTTTTTAAGCATTGCTGTGAATACCGCCCAGGATGCTTTGCGCTTCAATTACGTGTCTATGACACGTACTTCTTACGCATATCTTCTGCTGTCACTATGTTGATCGTTCTGAACCCACGTTCCCCTTAAATTGTTTAACATTTTATAACACAGTGTTACATCTGGCTGCTCATCCTATTTATTCAACACAGAAGTTTTAAATCTGGAGATGCATGCACACGTATACCGGTTTTATCATGGCTCTACCTTCATGGCAACTTCTATTGTGTCATTGACTTGTTTTACAGTCATGTGATTGAAGTAGGGTCGTCATGTGGTAATTTTTTTGTTAACTTATGCAAACAATTGCTACTTCCTTAAGTCAGAACCAGTGCCAGAAGTTACGGTCATTTCCAAGATACCCTTTGGAAAGTTCATCTATGTTTATCGACACTGACCTTCAGATTTCGTAGTAAGTTTTGTGCCTGAAAGCAGTGAACAGTCAGTCGGTTCGAAGTTGAGATGTGTTACAATCGTTGTCTATGATGAATATGCGGTTCCTACATTTTTTATTCATTTTCGTTCATATACTTGTTGTATCTAAAATTAATGCTCAAACAACACATGGTAAGTACTAAATAATTAGATTATCATATTTTTCAAGTCTTACTTATGACATAAATAATAGGATATGAAAATTCAAGATACCCTGTTGACAATAATCGTAGGATAAAGATGGAAATGTGAATTAATGTTATGATAATGATTTCACATTCGACTCGGTGAAATAGTGAAAGGCTTCTAATTCCGGTGAGGTGTTTGTAATTTATCTTTGAAAGGTAACGTAATTGTATAAATCGCATTTCTCTTCACTTTGTCTTTTAGTAGCATGTTTCGATTGTAGAACGGGATTTGTCTTGCGTCATGTAATGCAAAGTATTATTTTAACTTTTGTAACACAGACGTTTTAGAGTACATCTTATGTTTAACATTCCAGTTCATCATTACGTTAAGTGCGCAACATTTTATGGTCGATGTTTCACAATATGTATTAGAAACGAGACGATCAATTTCTGTCTTACATCTCTCCTTTTGGGTTCCTTTATTCATTTATTACCTTTTCCTAGTATGGCATCGACTTTTATACAGCGACATTCTAAACGAACTTTTTTGCTATTGTGCTATCTTATTGCATAGTTATTTAATGCTTAATTTAGTGGCACAGTGGCTCTCAAAATTGATCGTACACCTTCACTTTAATGATACCATAGATCTCATATGAATATTTCTGGAAATAAAATATGTAATTTTTATATTGGAGGTTTCCTGGAAGAACTAGTGCAATTTGAAAGCAGAAAAAATGCTTTATGTGTAAAATTAAATATTTTGTGTGGCACAAATAAACGTTGCACAGGAATGAACGTACACCGTCACAAGCTTTGAAACCTACCCGTCGAAAGTTTTCTTGGGTACAAAGTTGTGACAAACATATTAGTTGGTCAGATTTGTTTCCAGTTATCAACAAACTTAGGCTTTCGTGATTATTTTTTAACCTTCTGTATTCTCGCGTCTAGTAGTCACACTCCGTTACGAGTGGGTCTTTGTGGTCTTAGTAGGTCTAGTGGATGATTTGAAAACAAGTCACATCATATACCACCATCACATTTCTGACTGCGCATCAGTCACCGAAAGGAATTATTTTAGCCCCTTTCCTTATCGCAAGGATGCAAGTATCCAACTGTTGGAGAGACAGATTCTGAATCTGTCGGTGTCATGCGGAACTGTACCCGCAGTGCGCGTGAAGTTCGTGTCTGGTATGGTGTGCCTCAGATACATTACAGTTCTGTGGGTTTTATAAAGTGAAATTTACCACATGATCTGTTAAGTTGAAACGGTTCGATAAAATGCAAATCATCATTTCTCATAAAGTGTGCGAATCAACCGATAACTTCTGTTACGTTTGTGGAGAATTTACGCCCAAACGAACAAGGAAAAAGATATATGAAATAAAACTTGCGTATTCTTTATACTTTGGCTGTCATTGTCTTGTCGAAAAACTCAAATCATTGTGATTAGCTGTATCAGTGTTGTGGAGAACACCAACAAACCATTTTAATGACTGCTTTTTCCTCATGATAAAGATGTCTGGCATGTCCAGGTTAATTATTCACACAATTCTTCTGTCATGCGACCTGTGTTAAACAATGACGAATTACCAGCACCTGTACCCCCGAAAACAGGTCAATAAATCACGAAAAAAACTATAATGAAACTGAAGCCGTGTTTCTCCCAGAAAAAAAACTCCACTTCAAAAGATCCAGATTACTAACAAGGAAAGTCTAACACTGAGCTGTACGTTCATAGAGCAGGAATACCTAAATGATTTGGCATGGCATCTGTATTTGTCAAAATAATCTGAACTGCTGGGCTCCAGATTACAGTAATGCCGAGCTTACTGTAATCATACTTGCTGCCGAGACAAAAAATTCAGAATTTAGAAAAATTCAAAGTTTTCACGTATGAGTAATACAGAATTGAAGGAAGGAATTTTCACCGACCCGAAATTCATAAAACTCATATTGGATTAAGTATTGGAAGAAAAATTTTGAGACATTGAGTTATCAGCTTGGAAATCATTTAAGAGCGTTGTGCATGAATTTCTAGGGACGAAGCAAGAAGACAATTATACAACATTTGTTGCAGAATGCTTAGAAAGCTACAATACCATGAAGTGTAGAATGTCTCTGAAAATTCATTTTCTTCACTCCCATCTTAATTTGTCTCGGAGAATTTGGGTCACATTAGTGATTAACATGGTGAACTGATAACCCCACTCACTTTAAATAATGAGCCCATCCCATGGTATCCTCCAAATAAACCCATAAAATATCTTGGACTGCACATGAACACCAAATTGAACTGGAAACAGCACATAGACATCAAAATAATACAAACCAAAAACAAATTGCATCAATTAAAAACTCTAATAAACAGGAAAAATGACCTCCCATACAAAACAGCAATAACTTTATTCAAAACAATAATCAGACCTACTCTTCTCTACGCCTGCCCAGTATGGATCAATGCTGCAAAAACAAACATCAACAAAATTCAAATAGTACAGAACCAATTCCTCCGTACAATCACTAATGCACCCTGGTTCATATCTAATCATCAATTACATAATGAATTCAACCTTCATCCCATCATGCACCACATCACCTACCTATCCCACAATTTCTTCTCAAATACACACCATATCCAAACCTTATCTTCATTCAATCTTTGCAAAAACCCCATCCATCCCACTCGCATAAAAAATAAATACCCATTCCACATATTTTGTAAATTGTTCTCAGATCTGGAATAGTTCTTATGAGGTGCACTTAGGGTTTCCTCAACCTCTGTAATAGTATTAAGTTAGGATACGTTTAGGATAAGTTAAATTATAAGTCATCAATACATATGTAGAGTTATTAAAAACTGAACTATGTACTAAACAATCAAATAAATAAATTTAAAAAAATGGTGAACTGTTGAATCGAGAAGTTGGTACAACGAAGAAAAGACACAAAGGGCGTAAGGATTCTGCAACGATGGGAGACGATTGCTGATTTCTTGTCAGAAAGTAAACAGGAATTCAAGACTAAGTAACAAGGCGCAATGCAATTTTAAATAATGAAATTAGAATTTCTCCTTCCAAGAGGTTTGAATATTATGGCACGAATGTGTGTCTTCCATTTTTAACTTATTCCTACCTCCTATGAAGTATACTCATAACATGATGTAGTAATATAACCGAAGTGACAATGCGTAAATTTGTATAGCATTTTGTTCATTTCGAATATTATATACGAGTATGTGTTCATCTCTTTCGAAGCCTGTGTTATAGATTTACGAAATCAGTGTGATCGTTTCGTTTGAAGCCACCTACTTTCAGCCTGAAGATATGAAAACATTTTTTTGTTCCCTAGTGTTGTCTATGATTGTGTAATTGTCAATGATTAATAAACCTAAGACTGATTATTTTTTTATATTATCAACATAAACGACTATTATACTTAAAACCGGGCAATTGGATTTATATTAGAAACAATACATAAGCCTAAAAACAAAAGGGTTTGATGATTTTATAATAATATAATATACTTATAATAATATAAATCCTTTCCGTATAAAAAATAAACAATTGTTTGCACAAAGTTGTAAATAATCATGGTAAGTTCGACCTTTCAATAATTTATATATAAATTCTTTAAACAGTAGTGAAAAAATATTTTCCCATCATTTTGGCGTGAATTTTGAAATTTTTATACTGATAAAATTGGTTTTAATTTTTTCACTATCCTCTACATTGTTAAAAAATCTGAAAAAATCTATGTTACAGGATGTTATTAGATATATTCTAGGGAAAAACTGAGAAAACACTCCAACGTTACCACGTTGAAAATCATTTTTTTTCTATTTGAATTTGGTATCAAAATTGGTTGACAAAAGTATCTTTAAATTCAACTATTTTTCCCCCTGTCTTTGCAATTTTTTCAGCCCAATGCATACAATGGGGAAAAAATGAAAAACCAGTTTCTTATTGTATCTCTGCGACATATTGCCATAGGAGGCTGATTTTTTGTGAATCAACGGCATTTTTATTCTCTTTCATATGGGTATCGTGATTATCGATTTAGTTTGGGGGCACTTTTTACAACCTTATTCCACTATATCCTTCATTTTCAGTTCCATTATAATTATTATAAAAGAACTAACTGACAAATGATTTCTCATCTAATTACTGAAACCACATTTTAATCTAAACGATCATGAAAGTGAGGAAATGAGGAAATATATTTCAAATAGTACTGCTAAATCCACTTGCGCAACTAGGGTTTTCTGGGAAGGGCTGAAGTGTAGTGTTCAGCTGTCATGACGTATTAATGTAAAACACATTTCATTTATATTTCATTCTAATGTATTTTTATTTGTTGATTTATAGTTATTTATAACTTGTTTAATTGAGAGATTTAACGACTTTTGTTCCTATTAAAATTAGCAAAAATTATTTGTGAAGATATTTCACAGGCTAATAGAAAGCCGGTCATCCCTAATAAACGATTTGAATTCAGGAATATCAAATGTAATTATGTAAGAGCGTGATCTTTTCTACTTGACTAGCCTCAAGATGAAAAGTTGACTGTGTTTCTATAAACTTTGACAATAGGTGTTGTAAATGATAACGAATCAGAGACGTATTTGAGTTACGGTACCTACATTTGAGTTGTAGTAAATGGCGAGGTTGCTTGAGTTTCTTGTAACTAGTGCGTATCTTCGGCTTCTGAGTTTCCTTCACCGCTCAATGCACTTTCCACTTGCTGTGACAGATCAGGAGTTGAAGAAGTCACATAGAAGTGGCCGGCAAATGGCAATTCCAAGAACATAGCGATATCGTCATCACTAGGCATCGTAAGGCTTCCGAAATAATCTGGTCAAGGCCAGGGCAGGTCGGATATTCGGTGTTAATTGTTTTAGAGCGAAGTACTTCACGAAAACTGAACACAATCAATAAACACTGTATTAGTCAAAGAAAGAACCTTCACAAATAGATATACGAACACAATACACTGAGATCTGCGCCGACACTGGGGGTTCGAACAGTTTCCAGCGCGGAGCGATACATTTCGCGATTAGCTGAGCGCACTGGGCAGCGAACGGCTCTGTTCCTCGGTCGGAGATAGAATCGGAGCGAAAAACTGAAAGACACATAAATTGGACTAAATGAAGCCAAGCCCCATTAAATAGATAGTAAATAGAGAAAAGACTGTTTGAAGTTGTTGTTTAAAAAACAGGAACCTCGTTTGTATAGGGAAAAAAACGTTACGATATCTATAAGTTTCTATTAAATTGTTTTTCTAATTATATATTCAAAATTTTAAATAAAAAATTTAAATAAATTATATTACCATTAATATAAGACGAATCAAATGAATTTTAAGCATAGATAACCGGATAACTGGACTAGATACAATAATGTATGCGAACTATATTGTAGTTTTATAATTACAAGGAACTACGTAATAAAAGTTTTGAAACAAAAAAAAAAATCATCCCATTTCCAGCCATGATATTCTACTCTGAAGTCCGCAACCATTTGAAAAACATCTATTTACTCCTTGGCATTCATTCAGACCATATCAAAATCAACTAAGCCAAAGCTGACTGTTTATCTTCCTGATGGTCTTTACTTAATATCCAGATGAATAAAATTTGTTTGGAAGTGGCTAATATCCACCTGACAAACAAATTGATTGGTTCATTCCGGTTTAATTGCACAAATTGCAAGCCAGTTGATTTTGTTTATACTCTTCTTCGTATTGGTATTCATATTTTCAATGTCCTTGGTCACTTTAAAATTCTGTTCCGAAATTTGACTTCTACTACTTTCTGACTACTACTTTCTCTTTTGTGACTTCCTTCCATCACCTTAAATACAGATTTTACTTTACCGTAATCGGAATAATTTATCAGAAAACTGTGGCCTGAAACGAGGTGCGGGAGTTACGTCACGGAATTCGCTATAAATAGATCATCAAACAATGTATTTTTTATTTAGAGTGGATCCCTGGATAAAAAACAACTAAATATGCCCGTTGTATACAATACTATATGAATATGAGAATATGAGCCCAAAGTCAATTCTTACATCTAATGATTAGATTCAAGATAAAGTAATCAAATTCTGTAAAGATATAAATATATTCATTAAAATTTAATTTAAAAGCATACTAGCAAAGTAAGTTGTAGTACAGAATTATATGACGTGACCTACTGAAGAATGTGTTGGAGTATTTGTATGAATTGTAATCAATATGAATGTCTGGTTGTTAAGTACACAAAACGTATATATTTGAATACCTACCAAAATTGACCAAGCAATGTATTAATGACCAAGCATTGTCGAACAATATGTTAACTGAGGTAAAAATATGTTAAACCAAAGTATTACGCCCATATCTGTACCCTTTATTAATTAACAACTAAGTATTAACTATTGTGAAATCAATGTATCAATTTTGAGTCGCTAATGACCTCAGTGTCGATGCTACTATAAATAAATGAAAAACCAAAACCAAAAAACGTTTGTTAAAATTTTTTGATCGGGGTAATGGCTTCTCAAAACACGGTTTCCACGATTTCATTCACTTGCGCAGTTTTGCCATCATCCACTGAGTTTCTTGCTTCTCTAACTTAAAACTAATGCACATCTCAATTTTCCCTTTGTCAGAAATGTTACTTTTCTTAATATTGGTATGAAAACTGTCACATTTATTGCAAATATCTTCAGCTTTCTTTATTTTGATGGATGATCTTTCTGTAACAACTTAAGTTAATGTCAAAGTAACTTACTTAAGATTCCGTAAGTTCTGTGGACAAATATTTGTATCACTACTGTCTCGTCGATACGTAGTAGTGAGAGGCTGTCTGGAAGAGAATTCTAACGGCTGGCTGCCCTGAATGGTAGTTTTCCGTGGTTTCTCTAATCAACATCACGCTAATGCCGGGTCAGTACCCTAACAAATGGGCCACGGTCCGCGCACGACCTTCTACTATCCTCATCTGTTACATACACTTACACTCACACACTATCACACGTGTTGGAAGCTTATAGCTTATCCTGGCTGCGGCGATGCCATGCTGTCTGGAGAATCCTAGTGGAGGGAAATCCTCGCAAGAAGACGTAGATCGGCACCGGATCTCACCGTTTAGCAGGGGAAGATTGTCACCACATCCCATTATAAAAATGGACTACAACATCAGGACTAATTATCTTAGCAGTTGACGCTCCCGGACTCATCAATTAATCAATCAATACTCTTTTCCTAAAAGTTTCTCTGTTGTCAGTTTCGCAAATCGAATTTTGATAAGAGCTATATTCACTCGAATTGTTGTTATTCGGAAAGGGTTTTCAAACATTTCCTTACAGACATGCACTGCAACAAATCTGTAAAACGAATACCTTGTGAATATTTTTTTTATTAATATTATTTTTTGAGTTGCACTTATTTCTCTGAAATGACGCCTAGTCCCTGTTCTACAAAATCGTCCAATATTTTCTGTAAACAGAACCAACCCCCAAATATCACTTGGTTCGGTATAAAGAAAATACGCTGAAGACAATTGAAGCATCCAGTAGGAGAGAGAGGTAATCCACAAAATATCGATTTATGAACGTATTAGATTATGAAGCCAATGAAAGTGTCAATGAATCGATGTTTTGAATTTCGTGGATTAGCGCCATCTCTCACCGGACGCCTCAATTATGTTTGACAGTAGATTCAGTCGCCTTCAACTGACAGCACAGTCTAGATTGGTTCTATTTAAACAATATGCGGATGGGGCGTAAGTCATGGAAACTATAGTTTTTGTGAGAATACGAGCACGGGTGAAACATGTGAAGTATACACATGAAAGGATAAGGTATGAACTAAGTGCATGGACATTTAACGACGTACCAAAATTGTGTTTCTCATTTTTATTTAGATATTTGAAATGACTGTACTGGTTTCATATTCTAAAGTATTTTAGCAACATAGTTCACTACATTCTAAAAGTGTTACCTATTAGTTAGAAAGGCCTGATTAAATAGATGCTCTATTACCGCTCAAGCCTCATCATCCCGCACACTCACATGTTGTCACGTGCGTCGCTGGTTGCTAGGGGGCCCCGCAATCTTTCAAGCCCATCTCGCGATTGCCCGGTTTCGAGGGGCATTATTCGTACGAGCTTCCAATTCCCTGTGACATTCAGGAGCATTTCTCTAATGGAGAATGGCTTTATTGGTATATGGGCACTGCTCGAAACGGGTTACATTCATCTCTCAAAGCGGTTGTCACACAACTGATTTTACATTGCTCTCAATGTAAATAGAGACACTCACAGTGCCATCTGTTGGTGGGAATACACAATAGTACAGCATTTCATTCACACGACAAACGTAACTGTGTGATCCGATAACTTTTCTTTTCTTCTTTATCATTTTGTATGTTCGAAATCCCATTATACTAGTATCCTCATGTTAAATTTTTAATTTTTTGAGGAGATATAATGCCTTTGTTGATTCCCACATGTTGAATGCAAGGTTCGTGCCTAGTTACTTTTTTCAACCGCTTTGCATTCTAAAAACGTTATTGTTTTTCAGATTCCGATGGCAGCGTCTGCGTGACGTCTGATGGTGAAGATGGAGAGTGTCTGCAGTTGCCTCAATGCCCACGTGTACTTAGCGCAATTACACGCGGGATTCGTAATCACACTCGCTGCGGATTCGTAGGCGCAGTGGAACTGGTGTGCTGCGCACAGAAGCCCGGCATCGCATCAACTACAAATGTCATTTTAAAACTCCACACATCAACGATATTTCCACGGGCCGCCTCGTATATTGAGTCTTCCACTAGGGGTACTCATTGGCACCCCTTTCACGTAGAAGAAAGTGCAGTGTCGACAGTCTGCCCATCCACAACAACGATTGCACCCACCACTTCTACAACAGTTAAACCTCGAGAAAACTATGTCGAGGAGAGCGAGAATGAAGTTGAAGATATTGATTTGGATACAAGCGGAGTAAATGAAGACGTCGAAGACAGACTGTTTCTAGGAAATAGGGACAAAGACAACAATAAAATATCACCTAGTCTATTTGCTTTTAACACTCTGACAGGTTTTGTCAATGCCTTTTTAGGTAAGCCTCCACCTCCCCAACCTAGTCCGACGAAATTCCCTCCTCTGTTTCGCCCTGTAACGATACCACCAAGCCAAATCTACACCTCGCCGATAAATGTGTTGCATAATGAGCGAATTGTGACTCGGAAACCAGGAAGCTCCCATCCACCTACAATGTTTCCATTATCAACTTCCACGCAAAAGCCTATTTTAAATATACAACCAAACGAAATAATAACAAACATACCGAAACCTTCCCAAGATCCAGTAAGATATCCAAATCCTATTCCGCCATGGCCAAGTACATATAGTACAAATTCTCCTGGTATTAACATTGTGAGGCCAGAATACCCTTTCATCATGAAACCATCCCCCTTACCTGAAGTATCGACAAAGAAGCCATTTGTCTCAGTTCACATGCCCTTGACTGAGAAACCCATTACAGGAGGCATAAATATGCCTAGTGCATTGCCACGTCCAACACACTCTTCTAGTGAAAACACTTTGGTCGATAATGTCGAAATTTTGTTACCAGAGCCAAGCACAGAGGTCGAATTTTCAACAATACCGGATATACCTGGTCTGGAACCAGTAGCAACTGAAATTCCAGCGTGGTCTGATGCACAGACACTACCACCTGACGTTTTAGTAATACCTGATGTGCCGTTTGTTACACCTATACCAGCAGATGATCCTAGTTTGAGTCCAGATGGAGATTTTCCCACATTGGAACCACTAGCAACTGAGTCATCATCGGAAAAAATATCCGTGGGCACAAAAAGCCAAGAAGGTATTTCCCAAACATTTTTATATTATTTATTCTTATTTACCATGAACTGCATAAGTTATAAGAGAATATATGTATTAATTCAAGTCAGTGCATCACAAATATTCCAAAGTGAAATTACATTATAGATTTTTTGCATTACATTTTGTTAATACGTTTTAGGTAATGAAGAAGCCATCGAAATTTGGGAATGACAAATGCAAATCTTCACACTTTGGAGTTAGTAGTCTTACTTTTATTTTTAAGACTGAATGTTCATTCCACATGGTTTTGTTTTTCTGAGCAGAAAACATACATTATGTAGATTCTTACATTCTTGTATTCGTAACATACAGAAAATTTTGCAATGCTGCAAAAAGATCGATGTCGAGATTTTAACAAAAATACACGTTTTTGATGTTTCGAAAAATATTCCGAAAAGCATATTTTTCAAAATATCTGTCTGTGAACCAAATTAGCGTTTGAAACATACACAGGATATGCACCAAATTGAATATTCTCGGATCAATCTGGCGAAAAAAAAAATAATGTAATAAATTTGACCTCTAAGTTCATTGGAACCAGTTAGAGTCGAGCGTTAATTACTTTACTTTCTTACAGCTTGTGCCCGTTACCGAGAAATACCCAAACTAACGAGGTACATCGTCGGAGGCGATTTTGCGGCGCATGGAGAATTTCCACACATGGTGAGTGACATTAGTAACTACATTCGAACGAATATAGAGTACCATTACGTTGCTTTCTCGAATCGATTTTCATTTCTGAACGACGATTAGTAACTTTCTGCCTATAACTCCCTCAAAACTCTTGACTGTGTATTTGAGCTATATTTACTTACCATAATATATGCAGAGAGGACAATATTAATTAATATTTTTATTGCAATTGCAGTTAAAATTATTTTAACTACAATTGGATGTAGCCTAATCTCGTGCTAGTTGTTTCACAAAATAAAATAACGATTTTGATGTTACAATAGTAATAATAATAATAGTAATAATAATAGTAATAATAATAATAATAATAATAATAATAATAATAATAATAATAATAATAATAATAATAATAATAATAATAATAATAATAATTTTATTAAGATTTATTTTCATTTAGTGTATAAGATATTAACTTTCTAACTATTGTACTTTGACTAATTTAATCATGTTCCTTATTAATTTATCCATTGTATTTCTTATTTACTGTCACAAATTGCTTAAGGTGATCTGCAGACCATTTTAAGGTTGATAGAAAGCCGTTATTTAAAAGGTTGATTCGCAAATTTGATGTAACAATAGCAATACTAATAATAATACTACTACTAATAATAATACTAATACTAATTATAATAATAATAATTTGAATTACGATTTGAATTTAGTATACATTTTAATTTTTTAACTATTTTGACTAATTTCATCATGTTTGGGTATTAGTTTTTCGATTGTATTTCTCAATTTCTGGTGGAACATACTGCTCGAAGTGACCTGCAGCCCTTTCTGGGGTTGCCAGGAAGCCGGTTATGAAAAGGTGGACTTGCTCTGCGCAGGTGGCCCTGGGGTTCCAGAGGCCCCGCCAAGCCCAGCTGACGTGGATGTGCGGCGGGACACTGCTCAACGAGGAGTACGTGCTCACCGCGGCTCACTGCGTCAAAACACGATTGTGAGTGCCCAGCCAGTTCTCTCGGGTCGGTCGCTGACTCGCTGCAGTTATTAAAAGGTTTCATTTTATTTGGAGATAGGTGAATTAGTCAAAGAGGTCCAAAATGTATCCAAATTGGAAATTAACCAAAGTTTCTTCACCCAAAATATTTTGGTCGAATGTCAGCTCTACGCGTTTTTTACAATTCAAATCCCGTACTTATAATCCCTTATTCAAATCCTATACATTTTTTAATTAAGAAATCAATTTTCAATCAATCACCTTTGAAAAATAATGAGTTGTTGCAATAACATTCCTACATCGAGTTTCAAAATTCACTCGCATACATTAATGCAAGTGATTATTTGAATTGAACAAAAAACCTCAAAATATCTAACCTTATCTATACATTTTGAATGCTTCGAATTGGAAGTTCCTCCGGGGTCGAAACGTTGTAACACAATTTGTGTAGAAGACGTATTCTAACAAGGGGCCACTTTAACAGGTCGGGAAACAAATGAACGTCATGTAAGGTGATGACCTTGCAAGAGATAGTGATGAAGTCATTTACAAATTATCTAACTGTAAACGACCGCACTGATACAATTACTGCATGAGCATAACTTGCAATTTTGTTTCCAGCAGTGGTCAAGCAGTTATTGTCAAAGCAGTCCCTTCTTAAACTACTCTCCCTAAAGAAAAGGCTTAAGGTTAAAAGATTCTTAGTTATTACCAGTCTAAATCTGAAACATTGATCCGCTGTTGCGGAATCAGTCGAGTTACCTCAGAGCCAACATTGCCAACAGTTTCTAAAACGTCTCAGACCAGGACATCCCAGGCTTAGAGATCCGTGATGGATTTTTGACACTAACAAGGTGGCTAGGTCCAATTCAATGGAAATCTTATTCTTGTCCTCACCCACTGCTTACATATACACTTACTCGCATTACACTACCTCACATGTCAGAACCACAGCCGGGAGCTTAGAGCTTCTCTTTGCTGGGGTGGCGTCCCGCTGGGTGATATACATAGAGATGGGAATGCCACCCGAGCCGACGTGTGGGGTGGCACCGGATCTCACCATCCAGCGGGAGCAGGGAAACCGCTACCTCTCGGGATAAATCATTCACGACACTAACGGGACCAATGATCATAGCAGCTGACGTACCTGGAATAAACCTTTCAATGACGAGCTCTCGTGGCTCAGTGGCGAAGTCGCTTGCCTTTCACCACTGAGGTTCCGTACTCGATTCCCGTAGAATTCCCATAGAACATCATATGAAATTTGTTACGACAAAATGAGTTTGCGAGCTTCACAGGGGCTAGTCCAACCCCTGTAAAGCGTCCTAAACCTTACCTCTATCCCAATTCTGGCTGCTGAGTAGTGACGTAGAAGGCGCGTACTCAGACATGCTACCTGGCGGTCCTCCCGACAGCTGACTGCGGCGAGACGTCGATTAAATAACAGATAATGTTAATGGAGGATTACTCCTATAAACATAGCGCGATTATTAACGGAGGATTACTCCCAAGCGCAAAGCTCTCAACGCCCCCAGGGCTTAAATGCGCGTTGCAAAAAAAAAAAAAAAAAAGAGTTTAAAAAAACTGCTCCCCAGCGGCGGCCCTTTGGCGGTGCGCGTGGGCTACACCAACTTGACGGCGGACGCGTCGACGGGGCTGGAGGTGGCGGTGCGCGACGCCGCCGTGCACCCGGGCTACAGCGCCGCCTCGCGCGCGCACGACGTCGCCCTGCTGCGCCTCGCCACGCCCGTCGCCTTCTCGCAGTTCGTGCACCCGGCCTGCCTGCACGGCGCGCACGCGCCGCCCGCCGGCCAGCTGCTCGTCACGGGCTGGGGCTCCGTCACGCCCGACGGTGAGTTCGAGCCTCGTTCCTGCCCGGGCCGTCGTTCACAAACGGAGACAGCAGACCTCACGATCTGAGATTCGCCATTCAATATTATCTCCTTCTTCTTCTTCTTCTTCTTCTTCTTCTTCTTCTTCTTCTGCTTCTTCTTCTGCTTCTTCTTCTGCTTCTTCTTCTTCTGCTTCTTCTTCTTCTGCTTCTTCTTCTGCTTCTTCTTCTTCTTCTTCTTCTTCTTCTTCTTATTATTATTATTATTATTATTATTATCATGATCATTATTATTAATATTAATATTATTTTATTTTAATTTTATAATTATTAATATTATTTTAACGAAAATGAAGAACGACAGGCGAGAATGAGGGTATTACTGATCTGTGGTTTGAATTAGAATTGTTCTCCGTGCTCTCGCAAAAGTGTGATTCGTGATCAGCACGATAACAGGTAAGAACCGTCTTTGATACACACTGCCTGAGGCGAAACGTGATGAGGATGTGTCGATAAGCTTAGTCGCAAACATTTTGAATACACTCTTCGTATACTTAATTCGTAAAATGTTAAAAATGTTTGAGATACAGAAACAAGAAGTCTGCAAATATCTTTAATACACCAATTTGCAATGACGGTTGCAATTTCATAATGAATATAAAAATGCTAACATTCAATCATACAAAATTCAAATTAAGATGTTTGTGTATACTTGAATGACTTAATTGATAAAATATTTAATTCCATAGGTTTTCAATAAATTAAATATTATATTATATTGAATTGATATTAAAGTTGTAGGAATCATGATATTCTTTGCGATGTTTGGCTTTTCTGGAATTACTTAATTATTAATAATTTTAATTTTATAGGTGTTCAGTAAATATGATTTTATATTATAACAAATTGAATTTATATTAAAGTTATAGTAATTATGATATTTTTGCGATGTTAGCATCTAAATCAGCTGAAGTTTAGCGAGCTCTGATGGACAGAAGTTTGTAAGGAACACACACTCAGGCATGCATGCCTGGAAAAGGATCCACAGGAACCGTGAGAGTGACAAATGGCCGCTGTTTAAATTGGTAGTCGTTGTAATCGAATGTTGATGTTGAAAACCGAACTGATGATATAGTATTATGTCTTTGAGAATTGGGAGCAGACGCCGCAGAAGTAATTTTTCGTATACTTTTGATAGTATACACAATAAGCTGATTGGTCTATATGAGGATGCTTCTATCGGAGGTTTCCCTGTTGTAGGAGTGACCGTAATTTGTGCAATTTTCCAATTTGATGAAAAGTAACTGAAACGAAGGATTGCGTTAAATTTTGACCCTGTTACTGCAACTGTTTTAATATACATGTTTATTAATACTATTTGCCCCAATTTTTGACACGCAAATTTGAAACTATTTCTACCATTATACGTGAAAATATTTATTTTTGGCTATTTATTAATCCTCGACTTCCACCTTCATATATAATTAAATATTACTTACGTCGAACGACGTTCCATCCAGCATAGACAAGGTAATTACTGGAAATTTATTCTTTAAAAAGTACTGAAAATGGTTGATCTGCGGGGTCTATCTTTTAAAAACTAAGCGCTACAACAGCACATTCTTTCTCGCATGATCGAAAATAGTCACATTGAAATGTTGTAATTTTTGCCATACTAAAAACTCAGTTATAACTTCAAAAAGTCTAATCCAAACGAATCGCTTCTCGTGCTTATTTATTTCCATTGTCAGGGAGAGTAGTAATTTCTTACTTTTAGAAACGAAATGAATATTAATATATTTAAATGTTACAGTATTTACAGAAAAGCAAGAATAATTTTACAGAAGCCTACCTTGATTACACTTGAAGTGATCTTTCAATTTTTTAATACCATAATCGGCGATTAAAATGTCTTAAAGTATAGAGGTGCAGTTTGTTAGTTTTAAGTTAAAATGTATTACCATCCTTCAATATACTTCCTTTCATAAAAATATTATATACATCACACATCATCATGACTGATAACAGTGAGTTGAATTCAAAGAATATTGAAACATCTGTGTTGCTACATTTCGGACTGGAAACACCAGAAATGAAGCGCGCGAAATTCGAATTTACAGTTCCGAACTTATTGCAATTTTCAAAAATGCAGAGTGCGGATAGGACCATCACCATGATCTTTACAGTTCTTTGTTACATACGAAGATACAAATGAAAGACAAAATTTGAAGCCGTTTCTGAGAAATGTGTATAAAATGTTTTTAAATGCACCTACGTTTCTTATAAAATTTGGAAAAAATACTCATAATTTCATAATATTGAACATGATCTATTTTGAAGAACTGTTTTCATGAACCCATCTCATTAAAAAATTGTTATCTTCAAAATTATAGTTGTAGGAAGATGCCGAATCGCTATTGAATTTTGGCAATTTTCATAAAATGATGGTTTTCAACGAAAATTAGACCTATACCATTCTCTCAAATGTTCTTTACACTATTCAACAACAAAATTT
The DNA here is from genome assembly GCA_017312745.1 of Gryllus bimaculatus. Taxonomy (NCBI): domain Eukaryota; kingdom Metazoa; phylum Arthropoda; class Insecta; order Orthoptera; family Gryllidae; genus Gryllus; species Gryllus bimaculatus. Next base: position 2,733,255 of record BOPP01000037.1, read on the forward strand.
AATCCCAATCAATGGCGCCATTGTTTTGTAAATATTGGAAATGTTCGAGGGGCTTCATGTAAAGTACCCTCAAAAATTAAATCATCAGTTTCAAATTCAAGGAGCCGAGACATCAGCCAAATTGATCGAGGAATATCAATTTTTGGAGAAAATCGGTTGAACGATTTAGCCGTTTACGATGTTCACAGACGGACAAACAGACGTTTTTCCGTCAATCGACCTTTCGGTATGAAGGACCCATAACGCATGGATTCTGGCAACACCACGTGTTAGGGACTTTTTTTAAAAATTAAGCAACTGAATTTATCTACATTTTCGTTTCCAGACATATCGCTAAGAAGAGTTTTTCTGACGAAAATTTGCAGTTTTTTCGCGTAGCATTACATAACTTTCTCTTAAGTAGAAGCACCCTCAGAAAGGAGAGAAAGTCAAAATAATCAGCCTTGCCTTTTTGGAAACACAATTTAATAATTTATAAATGGGTTTTTGTGATACTATTTACAACAACGTCCACGTCCGAAATCGTAAGTATGTTTATTTTGTACCAGGGATATCCAATGTCCAATATTATTTTTTTCTCCGGCCTCGAACGCTGCTAAGTCATAATATTTACATCAGAATATTTTTATCTAATTCTTCCATGTTTCTATATGGTTACCAAATGTTTTCTTAGTAAATATAACATGCATTTTCTATGTTAACATTCCCGGGTACCAATGTTTTGAAATGAGCTATTATTTCATTGTATTTTAATCAATGTTTACTTTGTGATCTCTGGGCAATAGTTGTCGTAAGATAGTGCCTGTTATGACGTCATATTCTGGACTCTTCTTGCACTTAGCGTACTGTTATACGGTGGATTTGTTCTCTTTGAAGGAAAATGGTTTGAATTGTGGACATATTGGCAGTGAGCTGTCGAGCTAATGTATCATATGATTTGTTTCTTCGTCCCTGGAGAAGGGAGGGGAGACCGTTGAAAAATATTCGGCAAATTGGTTTGCTTCTGTGCTGTTTTTGCCCAGGAACAATTGCTTTTAATGGGAGATTTGTGAGTTATTTACTTCTAAATTTCTTGTTTTCTATCAACAATGAGTTTTCTGATGTTGACTCCAGAGATAGATTCTTTAGATAGTTTGAGAACTTGTTATGGTTAAGATATTTTTAAGTAACACGCTGCGGCCTTGAGATCCCGTTTCCAAGCATTACAAAGTTATCGATTTTCTTTGATAATTGCAGGAAAATATAATATTTTGTACATTTTAATTGTAGGTGTGGTGGTTAAAGCAGTATTCTATTTATTAGCGATGACATGAGCCTGACATTTGCTGAAGTATCCTTTGTTTTACTACGTACGGGTCAAAATTACCCGAAGCCACGAAAAACGCGCATGTGTGACAAGGCAGTGGTGGGCATTTATTTAGAGAAAATGAGAATTTATCATTTATTGAAATGATAAAAAGGATGTATTTTGAAAAAAAGAATTTTATTGATTCCTAGGATGTTAAAATTGACTAATTTCACAAAAATTTCAATGGGGTAAAAAAACGATGTAGTTTACGTCCCGGCGTTTCACGTTGTATACCAAGGAATATTTACATTTAAATATTCTCGAAAATCGTCCCAATAAAAGAATTTATTATGTAATGATGCAGGCAGATTTGATTCCACGAGCAGTGAACCTAATTTCAGTATCACAGTGGAGTGATCGGAAGCTAACTAAGCTACTTTCTACAAAGCCTAAGCTACTTTATACATTCGAATAATCTGCTGACACGCCTTTGAACAGCAAGATGCCTAATAGGTCCGGAATTTTATTTCCATCGGTAGGCCAACGTGTTGGTTCTCCAGTCGACACTGCTGTTAGTTGTTTTGATAGCAGTACACCACAGAGTTGTCGTCATTTTGGAGTGTCGAGGCACGTGCCCAGGTGTTTTGCGTTGAAATCACATCCTACTATAAATCATGCACCCAATGTGTCGAATTATTTTTCAAAATGTACTTGGGATAACGGATGATTCGGAGGACAGTTAGTGTATGTCTTCTTTGACGACATCTTGCGGCACGACCGAGAATGACGCGAAAATCAGTGACATAATGTCACCGTGAAGTAGGATCTTGAGGGGCAGAGTTATAAAAAAGTTATAAACAGACGATTTGAAGTACACAGCAGCCGAAGAAACATTATTTTTACAGACATTGGTTGGATGTGATCTTCAGCATATTTAGACATTTCGTGATCTGCGATATTAGATTTAATAATAACAGTTGTGCGACAATGTCCATCTGGATGTTTTGTGTTGTAGATAACAATATCCCGAATAATTTATGTATCTTCGTTCAGTAAAGTGCGTTTCAACTATCAGCATTACATCTGTATAATTCATAGGAATGTACTTTTCTAATTCATGGAGATGATTAATGATTCCGTGTTCATTCCAGATAATAATTTTTAGAATACAGCTCATTTCAACGTTAATTTAATTTACTAGCTAGCCTTGTTAATAATCTAGCAAGCGACTTCTATATCTGATTTGACTGACTTTTAAGATTTTCAAATCGTTCGAAAGATGTCTGAAGAATAGAGTGCAAGTTGGTATGATCAACAGCAGATAATTTTTGGTGATTTTCAACGTAGGTTTGAGAAGAAGTTTCGTTATTCATTTGATGGTCATGGTTTAGATGTGAATAGTTATCAGGAACAGGTTCGTCGTTGTTTTCTTGGGAATTTTGTGAGCATCATTTTTTGATATACTTCGCAACCCTGTGTAATTTGCAGGATGGTTATTAGAGCAAAAGGAGCACGTCGGTAAGGTAAACGGATCTTTTGTACCCTCTTGAGTGGGATGATCTTTTCCACATTTTACACATTGATAGTGTCGAGTGCAGTAGGTCTTCGTGGACCCACATCGCTGACGTTTGTATTGCGGAATAATTCGCTCCTGCCTAGGAGGTGCAACTTATGTTTAATTCTCTTTGGATTTGTGTATTAAGAATAAACTAGGAGCTTTGGTAACCAGTCTTAGAAATTTGTTTTGGTTTATTTCCAATTTACTAACATGCGTGTTTGTAGCGCCTTCCTATACTGAGCTCGCATAGGTGAGCGACGGGCGAATTATAGATTTAAAAATTGTTACTCAGTTATCTATTCATAATGTAGAGATTTTTTTATTAGTGGGTAAAGTTCGACCATCTTTGCATAGGTTTTGTTAGCAATTGAAGCTAAATATTTTAACCACGATCTTTTCTGGAAATTTCTTATTAGGTGGTTTGTAGACAGTTATTATTATTAATTCTGAATCGGCTATTTTTAGATTTATTGCTACCGTCTCCAGGCAGTCTGAAGTGAGACATTCAAGTTGAGAGTCACTAAGTTCTTTAGGGATTATTATCGCGAGCCCACCCGCAGCTTTACGAGAAGGCCTATCATTTCTATATATATTACAAACCGGATATCTTGAATTTGTCAGTTGGATGGAAATGTGTTTCCATAATGCATGCTATTTGTATTTCATGGAAGAACATAAAGTTCCTAAATATATTCTCATGTCTGCTTAAACCATTTGAGTTCCAGTTTAATAATTTTAAGTCCGTGAGCTGGATACGCTTCATATTCGTAACGCGACCTGAATCATATCTTGGATTTGTGGCAATAGAAAATTTATAATTTGAGTAACCACAGTACTTGTGATAGATTCGATTAATCTGTTCATATCAATGCCTTGATTCATGTATATCTAACGTTCTCTTAAGAATTATTTGAAGGCCTTGTCCAAGGGCCTGGTCTTTCGGGTAGGGGAGGGAATTGGACATTGTTAAAGACTGGAGGTTGGCTACTTGTGGCTTGCCTGCTTGCCCTTGATCAACACCTTGCGAACTATTCAGTATCTTGGCATGACCTGCGTTACATCTCGATACAGTTGTAGATTTATTAAATTTCTTGTTTAATTCTGCCTTATAGAAAGAGCAACCACGATAATTCGCCGTGTGAGTTTTCTTGCAATGAATACAAGAAGGTTTAACCCCCGATTTAGGGAGTGTACATTCAGAATAATGATGATCGTTAAGGCATTTAACGCGGCGAGGATTGTTAAAACAGTTAGCTTGCGTATGCCCGAAGCGTTAGCACTTTTTACATTGGATAGGAATCTTAGTTTGTGCTCGTACAAAAACTAACATTACAGTAGTCTAACTTATTTAGTTTCAGGGGTTTTCTGTTTTTAACATAAAGTCTTACTTCTTTTAATACATGGAATTTATCATAAAGTTCTTTTTTGATATCATTGACACCTAGATACTCCGGAACATCTTTTATTATAACTTCAAATGCTCTTACATATGGATCTTTAAAGGAGTAGAACTCAATTTCGTTATTTTCGCAAAATTTTCTAAATTTCCTGAGGTCTTCAATGTTTTTAAATGCACTTTAAATTTATTGTTACTGTATTTTACTTCAAAATTTTCAATTTCATTTTTCACAATATCCTCTAAGCAATTTATAATTTAGCAATTCATCTTATCTTTTATTGTAATTTTGATTAATAATTGGGGGGATTTTTACCGCTTTGAATTTACTATCATCATTTTCCTCTACGTCATCTAAAGATTCAAATCTGTTTCATTCAGGTACGTTATAAAGCATTTGATTTACCTCTGTTTGTGAACGTTTTTGTCTTTTATCAGTTAACACTGCATTAGAATCACTGTTTTGTTTTAAGATATATCCACCTTTTTTGGTTGAGGTGTTGGAAGTACGTTGAATTGCGTCCTGTCCGAGCTGCTCCAAGTTCTTTTGGGCGTTTAGTGGTTCCTCGTCAAGGTTTTGTAGTTTCGAGGGAGGTAGCAGATCCATGAGAGATCCAGAGGTAGCAGGGCCATGATGTACTTGCGGCGGTTCACTTGTTGCGTTAAACATTGCTGTTGAGTTTGCATCATGTTTTGCATTATTCCCTGCTGTGGCAAGTTAACACTAATTGAGACTGGAATGGAATGTACCCAGCCTCATATTGCGGCAACAATTGACCAGTTTGAAAAGCGAACATAATGTTATTTTCCATTGAGCTCGAATGAGAAGTCTCTCCGAAGGTAGCTTCTTCACCATTTGTTTTGTCCATTGCCATTTTAATATGCTGCCCCGTACGGGGGTAGCCGTTTTCACACATTACACTGACCTAGTAATGTTGGCTTGTTATATACACTTTTATAAAATAAATAATTAAGTGAATGAACAAGTAAAACATACACCTGGTTTTACTAGTGTAACACTTTCACAATACTATCAGTTCGTCGATAACACAGTAAACTCAGGCAGTAGTAGAAAGCTTATCGCGAGGAGAGACTCTGGGAGAGGTCTTACCCCGACGGGAGCCGAGCTCGAACCGTTTTGCAGAAATTCTGCTACATTTCCAACGTCTTGAACTAGTGGGTTTTTTGTCCGAATCGTGCAATAGTATGTAATATTCTTGCTTTGGAGATGGTTCACTCCTGTTTTATACGTTAGGGTTGTGGATAACGAACGTTTAATTTCATTATTTGCAAGGATATATAAAGGAAATTCTTCCCAAGAACGTTTTCTACTAATTTTTGGAAACTATATACATTCGTTATGTAAGTAGACTGCAGTAGTTTTCATTTACTTTTGCTTGGTCATCTGTTCACCTGTTGATATTCGCGAATGGCGCAAAGGAATTTTTTTGACTGATTTCAGGTTGTTAGGAGTCGTTGGTATTTTTACTTGTTTCAAGCGATCTGAGGAGTTGGTTTTTTTTCTCTTTTTCTTACAGACTACAGTTCCTTGCTGTTGCTGTGATTTTGTCCTTGCCTTTTCAGGGTCTTCTTGATATACGGCAGGTCCCGGTTTCTCGGCCCTGACCTCATGTGGCTTACTTTTATTTGAAGGCTGCGGTTGCAAAGAACGTGCTGCGAGCGTCCGTTGTCTTTAATTTTCTTCTTTTTCTTCTTCTTTTTCTTCTTCTTTTTCTTCTTCTTTTTCTTCTTATTTTTCTTCTTCTTTTTCTTTTCTTCTTCTTTTTCTTTTCTTCTTCTTTTTCTTCTTCTTTTTCTTCTTCTTTTTCTTCTTCTTCTTTTTCTTCTTTTTCTTCTTTTTCTTCTTTTTCTTCTTCTTCTTCTTCTAACCTCTGCTATGTTTCTTGTAGTTGAATGTATTGCAATTGATGTTGTTGTTGTTGATGCTGTAGTTGAATCGCGTGTTGCAATTGATCTACTAGTCATGGTTACGCCAATGGATTTTCACAATCCTCGATAAAATTTTACTTTCCATTGTTACTCCACTAATTAGTGTTGATAACGCTGCGAATCTGTGCTGGCCCCATATCGGGGCAGCTACAGAAATGCATAGGTCGTTTTTTAAACTTTAAACTTCGGGTACACTTATGAGTAATTTAACACAAATCACTATCGTCACTGATACAAACAGACTGCCAGTGTTCCGGTAACTGACCACAAGTGAATGCCTTAAAACATATTGAACTGTTGTTACTTATATATGTGCTATACCACATTGAAAACGCCAAATTTGAACGTTTATTTATCGTAAATCCAGTTCCAAGTTGGACACACCATTTTGAATCATTCTCTTTATATTCGAAGGTATTTTTCTTTCAACAATTTGATTTTTGATATAATTCCCAAACATGTCCGACTCCAAATTTCTTACGTTGTTAAGCAATACTTACGTGAGTCAACGAGTCATCTCGTACAGATAAGGTATTCTCTGAAAATTTATTCTGTCTAAAAAATAAATTGATTGGTCTGTGGAGTCTAATTATTAAGGTACTCGTCTACCAGAGTTTTTTAATTTTTATTTGAAGTGTAAAATACGAGTTTTGGCAGAGGATATTACACTTGTATTTGTTGGAAGAACAATGTCAATGATTAAAGTTCTTCAAGGCGGCTTAAACTTGTACGCTTCTGTAATACGTCAGGATTCAAATTTTTGCCAACCAAATCAATGTACATGATATTGGCAAAAAGTGCTTGAGCAATACCAGAACCCAAACTCTTCCTAGGAAACAAAGAACTAAAACAGTGTAAAGAAATGAAAATTCTGGGTCTTTTTTTTTTGTACCAAATTATCATGGAAACTCTACATAAAAAACAGTCATTCAGTGCAAGCAACGTGTCAACCCTCTGAAAGCTTTATGCTCCAAAAATTGAGGAGCTAACCAAGACATCCTAATGAAGACATACAGATAATTTATTCGAGCAAAAATTGTTTAATTGTAAAATTGTAAATTTATTAGATTCTATATAAACAACTTCAAAAAAATTAGCAGTAGACCAAGACTGAGTATTCTAGTAGAAGGTCACAAATTACAATTAAAGTTAAGAAGATAACTTCTAACCCGTAAATATGCTTCATCAACCATCTGTCTTAAAAGTAATCCTATGCACCATAAGCAAATATCAATATCAAATTATCTTCAACAGCACTTCAATAATCTACCAAAACCTTTACTAAACAGAATAAGTATCGTCAATAACGACCATGTTCTTGTTGTGACCACCAGTTCCACCATGGGAGGAACTCAAATTTCACCACATTAACCACATTCTGAATGAAAAGTATGGCAAAGACAACACTCCTAACATTGTGTTCAAAAGCTTTTTCAAAGAATTATCGCTTAATTACATAAACTATCCCCACATATATACAGATGGATCTGTGATAGATGCAAGGAAAGGTTGTGCAATCATCTTTGAAGACCTAGAACTTCTCTTCAAATTGCCAGATTCGTTTTCAATATTTTTCTGTGAATTCGCTATAGATAATACCCTAGATCTAATCACCAATTCGGAACTAAACAGTGCCATACGTTCTACTCGTTCCAAATCAACTTTAGCTGCATTACAGAACCAGTTCCGGCATTTGCGCATTTCTGAAAATTTGGAATTTTGAGCTAGTTTTCACAGAAAACTGTTGAGTTTTCGAGAAGCTTTATATGACATTATTTAAAGCACTTACTCATAAATACAATATTGTGAACTAATTGTCGAAAATATAAATATTAACGTGACAGACAAGTAAAAATATACAGTTTTTATTTTTGAAAAAACAAAAGAATAGAGCAATATGGTAATATACTTCATTTCATCACATAGAGTACGTATAGCCCTATACGTATCAAAAGCTTAAAGTAAAAATTTGGATCCGTTTTCGAGAAAATGTTGTTTTTGTTAGTTTTAAAATTACACATATTGCAACCAAAATGTGAAACACTGCTAAAATTTTGAAAAAAATGTACATAACGTTATTAAAATAACTAATTATGGAGAACAAATTTCATTTAAAGTTAAAATCTCTATCTTCAATTTCCTTGTTATAGGAACTCGCTGAAAATTATTCGAAGTGTTGCAACAATCGAAAATTCAGAGTAATCAGTGAAAATAGTACATATGCCACCTTTAAACGTGTATTTTACTCTATTTTTACAAGAAATTTAAAGAGAAAATTTGCAACCATTTTTTAGAAAATTTTGAAAAAAGTCTATGGGGGTTCTTGAAAAGTGCCCCCAAAAATTAATGAATGTTTCCCCAAATCGCTGAGCTTTGATTCATGGCACATCGACAGGGTTTAATTCAGTTTGGAAAATAATCGTACTCCTAGTTTAGGCGCTAGTGTCTGTCAAAACTAGCTTCAAAATTCGCATTTTCTAGAAAACTCAAGCGCCATTTTCTCAAAAATTGCTCCAATTTTTTCTTCAAATTTTTAGAAATTATGGTGCTAATTGAACTCTTTAATATGACGTCAAGTTTATTCCCGGAATCTTTGTCTGTTGTTTTTCCAAAAATTACATAAATGTATTTTGTTGAAAGATATCTTTCGCTGTTAGTATACACATTTCTAACAATTAGTAAACATTATTGTATTTGTGAGTTAAAGTACTTTAAATAACTTCAAATGAAGGTTTTCGAAAACTCAAAACTTTTCTGTGAGAAAGTACTTCAAATTTCGCATTTACTATAGCACTTAAACGTCATTTTTTTTAAACCGCTTGGAATTTTTAAAAGATAATTGCTATTTAGGATGAGATTTTACTGTCTTAAAATATTTATAAAATAATATTCCCCTCTACTACTAGGAAGCCGGAAAATTAAGATTTTTTTAAGAAAAATGAACTTTTGCCATTCTCTAGCACCACTAGATTTTAAATGCGTTATACCACTCGTATATTATTTCCAGGTTCCAATATTCTAAAATAAATATTTTTTCACTAAATTTGTATCAAATTTTTTCTTGAGACGTTTGGTATATCTCAATATAAAAACGAAAGTCACGAAGACAGTGAAGCAACACTCATGCTTTGTACGAACGAGCATTATTTTGCTACCAGAGAATGTTCCCTGTACCACCACCAGTGAAAATCGATAGCCATATGGAGTAGCACACCACACCACCAACCGGAGACTCAGGTCGTGGTGTCATACCCAGAGAGATGTCCAAACATCTGAGCCCCCTAGGCGTTAATGCAAGTATAACAAATCAACTCCATAAGGACGCATCCTGCGCCAGTACCTCTGAAATTCTTAGGTCCTTGGCAGGTCCCGAATTCAGAGAAGTATTTGCAGATAAAGAGCTGCAGATTGTGTTACAATAATAATATTAATAATAAAATTAATAAATCTCAAATAATTTTGTGCGAAGGCATCTTCTAAACTAACGCATACCTCTAAAGTTCAATTAAATATACGCCATGATGGACAAAACTACCATATTTAAAATGATACAAGGCTGGGAAGCTAAAAGAGAAAATTCAACCTTGGCTCAATACACAAGAGTTGGTTTCAAACGTAAGACACAATTTTCAAGTACATTTTGAATTTGCAAAAGAGGAATATTCATACGAACATATGTCATTCTCATATGTAATCACTTACATTTTACTTTCAACTTTAAAACTGTAATTTTTTAATTGTGCAGTTATAAATTTTTAAAGCTAATATGGTTAATTTACTGATTTCTTCCTCTATTTTTTCGGTATTTTACGCGTTTGCATCACTGTTACGTACATAGAACACCCATTTAGTTATTTATTTAAATACTTATTATAATTTTTGTTCTTAGGATCGACACCAACGGACCATTTGAAGAGGGCTCTAGTTACACCAGTCGACGATAGTTCGTGTAAACAAACCTACCCTAAGATTTTCCGGTCGGAGATGATATGTGCAAGAAGTGATGAAGTGGATACGTGTAAGGTAAGTGCGACGACTTTTCCTTCACAAAAAATGTTTCATTAAAATTTTTTAAAGTTTTGTTTTATATTCTTATTTAATACATTATTTGAATGCGTGTTAACCAGATTGGTGTAAGTGATATTTCAAAAAAGTTTCATAAATTTTCTGAGAAAAACGTGTTTATTTTAGGTTATATTTCAGTGGTAATGTATTTTCGTTGTTTTAATGAACAATTAAAATGCCATGGTTTTAATGATGAAGCAATGCACCACGACTTTACAGAAATATTGGCTTAAATAAACGGATTTCTCTGAATTTATAAAATGACACTTATACCGTTCTTGTTTTCACACATTGAATTGAATTGAATTGAATTGAATTTGCCTTATTTTACGTGGCGAGACTCGGGCCATTAGGCCCGCTCTTCCGTCTGACCACGCAAATTTCGCTACGCTCCTTTCATCAACATTCACTTGTAAGTTATTACTTTTCGCGTGCTTGAAAACCTTGGAAGAGTGACTACTACCAGTGTAGTAGTGAGCCGTACTAGGATGTCATAAAAAATATATTTTTGTTTTCAGAAAGTGTTCAAGTACCACAACACTTTTTGCTAGGGATATTTATTTCATTTATATAGTATGACGCGGAGTTCAAGAAATAGTATACAGTATCTCAGAACATTTTTTCATCGTATAGAATAAAGATACCATTGCCATGATTTCGAAATATTTTTTAATCACTAGAAGTAGTTTTAATCACTAGTAGTATAAATTATTAGGTAAACGAGTACATTATATCTGTGGTAGTTTTCTTCACTCGTTACTTAAAATGAGAAAAACGATAGGAATGTAGATATTCAAAACAATGCTTTTCGTGACATCAACCACTTAAAATACTGTAGAGTAATTTTTAGATCCTTACTTTTCTGAAGGAAAGATTGTATGTATGCATGTGAGTTAACAGGTTGTAAAGATCTCGGAGGCCAAAAAGCAATGGGCGAACGGCACCGGAGCTTTGTGTGAGCGCTCGATTTTTAGAATAGTTATAATGCCTTTGACCCCAAAATAAGAATCGTTACATGTCGTGCGGTTAATACTCTGAAGCTGGTCGTGCTTGCGCAGGGCGACTCCGGCGGGCCCATGCAGTACCTGGAGGACTCCAACAGCACCATCTACACCGTGGTGGGCGTGACGAGCTTCGGGCCCAACCCGTGCGCCACCGGTCGGCCGGGCGTGTACTCGCGCGTCGCTAGCTACCTGTCCTGGATCGAGAGCGTCGCGTGGCCCAACTGAGCCAAGGGCACGGAACTAGTGATGGCAAATTGTAGCAAAACATCGATACATCACCACAAGGTTGCTACATTGATGTTTAAAATATCGATGTTTTAAATATGATGAAACATTTCGAAGTAAAATGTCTTCTAATGTGGTACATAACACTTCAATATCAGTTTAAAGTATATTCTTCCTTAAATTTGACTGTCATCTTAATTTTCTAATCTATTTTCTATGTAGTCGAGGTTCAAATTGCTGTTACCTCTTTGAAAATAATCAAACAAAGGTAACAACACTGGGAAAAGTTTGCGAATAACAAACGGTTTCGTGCCACCTAGGGATATACAACAGTAAGAGTTGGTAATGACTGTTGATTGCGACCACACCACAAATAAAATAGATACTGGAAATTGTATTTATACCATGAGAATTATTTTCAAAACATCAATGTTTTTGGACAAATACATCAATCTCAAGAACACATGGAAACCAAAACATCGATGTTTCTGCTCAAAAAGATCGATGTTTTGTTGCCATCTCTACACGCAACATTCTTTCGGGAGGTTGCTGTTTCAAGGGCATGTTGGAACAAAAGTCTTTGCTTCCTTGAATGTAGAGGATTTGATTTGTGACAACTCATAGTCTAAAGGACGAATCCATCATTCATGGAGAAGGAATTATCTCTTTTGGTGAAAAAGGGCCACTAGACGATTGGTTTGAGCCATGAAAGTGTTTCAGAATGTCATGTAAGGTGGTGCAGTCTGTACAGCAGGCTCGAGCTACTAGTCCGTCTGGCGAAGAGCCTAACCTTCCAGCAAGAACGGACAATTTCTCGTGCTCCGCCTTGAAATTCTATCTTGAATAAATATTTTTGCCAAGGGGCAGGAATTATGTTTAAATGAAAAAATATTTACTTGTTTTCGTTTTGTAGTATTATTAAATCATTCACATATTCGTTGTGTATAACAATAATGTGGAATATTTGTGCAATACGTAGTGTTATATGTATTCTATACAATGTGGAAAGTTTCTGTGTATTATCGATTCTCGCTTACGGGCTGACAGCTCTTTTAACATGCAACCTTTGTCTGTTAAACTCCTAACCTGAACATATGAGGGTAATGCAATTATTACACACTTAAGTAAACAGACCACAAAATAATGTTACTTTAGTCATTTCAAATTGTCATTAAATATTCTGGATCTAATATGTTATTTCATTTTAATTGACTATTTATTTGCTTTAGTAGAGGCAATGGCAATCAATAAAGCTGCATTTGGGGAAATAATTGTCAACTGACTTCTCCAACACACAGACATGGTTTAGATATCCAGTGATGCAGCGCCAGTCCGAATCAGCTTGTGCAACCTTTAGTTTTAAATCTCGCACCAGTTATTCTGAACGCAGTACCCGCGAACTCCAATAAGCTATGGTTGCGTAGGCTTCCGCGGACGGAGTTTGTGTTGTCTAGGCTCTCCGGGGTGAGCAGCGTCACTGACATGGTTCTTCAGAGCGTACTGCATTTCAGCAGTACGCTCTGAAGAAGGCCACAATACGCTGGCCGAAACAGCCACCATGTCAGTGACGCATCTCACCCCGGATAGCCTAGACAACCCAATAAGCTAGTTATTAATACCTTGCCAGCGACCTTGTCATGCCTGCTAAAATGTGCTATTTCCATATCTTTACAGAAATGTGATGTGAATATCCTATATAAGGACCAATCTGGAAATATATTTTAATACTTTTGATTCCTTATTAACCAGGAAGAATAGTGTCAAGAAAGTTTGCGTGGGAATTCAGTCACTTCTGTTCTGACACTTGAAAAAATTCTATTAATGAGAAATCATCAGAAGAAAAGTAACATGTCTGAAAAATGGTCGTTTTCCAGGAGAAAGGCTTTATTCAGAGTGGAACCATTTAATATGCACTCAGTTACAAAGTTCTGCACCCTACCTACCGGTAGTTTTTTGAATTACCCTACTGTCCTGACTAATTAAAAAAACTACTTCTAAACACATGTAACTAAAATATTACATTTTTTTTGAGTGGTGTGGTGGAGTGGAGTGGAGTGGACTTTTCTTCACATGATATATCATCAATTTTGTAAGACTTATGAGATGATATATCTTACGGAATTGACTGCTATATTGCCAATAGCATTTGAACATCATGCTTTATAAACAATCATCATGTTTATTGTATGTCAGATACAATTATACAAATAACTATCAATTTATACAAATTTGTAAGGAGTGAATTAATTTCATTCATGTTCCAAAGGTGTGTAACTACTCTATCAGGAGGGATATCAGAAATTTTTTTTCCCAATGGAAGAAATCTTGCTTAAAAAAAGAGGACATTTTACATTTTTATACTCCTCGATGTACAGACAATGTACTCAACAATTCCAAATTCTTAATACTGCTTTTTAAACTATAGTCTTTAAAAAGCATGTTCGACTTTGCATCATTAAAAATGAAAGCTTTCAATTGGATAACTTTGCCCTCACACTCACTTTCATTATCCACCAAACAATAAGCATATATAAATGTTACATTACAATAAGCCTAATAATTTATTATGCAGGCTATTTATTTGAGTAATCATGTAGATATTCAAGACACGAAGTCCCTTTAATGAATTATATAACTTTAAAAAGTAAGCCAGTATTATTTTCAATTCAACAGGACAAAAAGGAGAACATTCCATATAAATTTAAAAAAGGAGAGAGAACAGGAGAACAATGTTAAAAAAAGGAGGACATGTCCTCCAAAAGGAGAACAGATGGCAACCCTGTACATCAGTGTACTTCACAGCACTACGATACTATTGCTCTTTATGTTTGTTAAATGTGCGTCGTGACAAATTATAATTTCTGCAAGCTTGTAGATTACATATCCATTTTCTTTCTATTGTGGAAAATCTTCCTATTTTTCTTAATCCATTTTTCAGCTGCATCCAAATAACATACCAAGGACTCTCAAGTCCACTACCACTTACCTATTGTGTTGACACTGTAACAAACATAACTAACAGGTTAAACTGTTGAGAATTTCCAAAAAATATAATTAATACTTAAGGCTCTCTGATAATCAAGCAGATGAATTTAAAGCACTTAACAGTTAATTCTGTATTAAAGGAAATGACATATCACTAAAAATATACTCATAAAATTATTATAATATGCTTAAACTTAGTTTCTTTTATTCGAGAGAAGTGGTACTAAGCGCTGAAAACTTTTGTAGTAAATCCCACAAATTTATACATTTATTTGAATGTAAACACAGTAATAGGAAAAAGCTGGAAGTGAGAAATATTTAACTGCCATGTCAACAAATGTGATATATATAATATCAATTTTTTTTTTTTTAAATGACATAAAGTTGAAACAGGTTTGAAGGTAAATTGGCAGCAAAAATTAAAGGTTTTAGCGGGTCTTCTTGCTACCATCTACATCGATAAGATTTTCTGAAATGCAGGCATGGTGATCATTGTGACCGAGTTATTTTAATTCCTGTGATTTTTGGCTTGGATTTGTACCATAATAGCTTGGGCTTCTGCTCTTAGCTATTTATTTAAATAGTTGAGGTTATTTGTTTTTTTCAGATATTTATTGGTTCATATTGATAATAATTATTAGTTATTTGTAGTAGAAATTAGTGATTGTTTGGATTATCTTGCGACATTTGTGCTAACTTTTATAGAGTTATTAAAGAGTTTGAAATTTGTATTTGCTACATTCAGATACCATTTAATTAATAGTTATTAGTTACTAATTGCATTAATTGTTGTATAATTAGTAATTAGTGGCTTATTAAAATGTTATGTTTGAATCAACTTTTAATGATTAATATTAATTTGAAGATTTTGAAAAATCTACACTTATTTGAAGTTATTTAATTAGTAGTGAATGCATTTAATTAGTGGTTAAGTGGTTCACAAAAAGAAACAGATGAAAATAAAATGCACCTAAAAAGTCAGAATTGTGAATTTCAAAGTATTTGTAGGTAGGTGAATTATTTTAAGTGCACTGTGTTGACTAAAACATTTTTGAGTTAGCTATTTCTGTTGCATTGTTACTGTTTTATATTAACAGTTAGAAACAAATATTACATTTTTTTAAGTGACTACCGACAAGTGAAATCGGTGTGTTACTCATACTGAAAGAAATAATTTTGGATTATTGAAATTAGAAATTAAAAATTTTACTAAAGTACCAAAAGTATTAATTGACATTTGAGATAGTGAGGATAAAGATGAAACACAAGAAATGGATAGTCTCTAATAGAGATTCACCGTATTGTTTTTAGACATTGTAGTTTATTTAATTGATTTTCATACCCAAGGCCACGTGTCATTTGTTTCAATTTATTCTTTCACATGATTTTGGTTGTTTCAGACACTTCATTTTCTAATCGTCATTATTTTTTTTTCCGTTGTGGTCACATGGTCAGAAAAGAAAAAAATATTAAGGCATAACCGTTTCTCACATCTTTACTCAGTGATTCAGTATGAAACTTAGTTTTTGTCATCAAGGACATGATCTTTACTATCCTGATCACCATTATCTCCATCCACTCTTCCTGGTTCAATTTATTTAATACAGCACATCTTTTACAATTTAAACTACTTTTACTAGCTCTTACTATCATGTCTATAATATGTATAAATTATTGTCTGAATAAATTGAATAAAAGTAGTGAATTGCCTTTCTAATTCAAATCTTAATCAAAAAAATGTCTCAGGCTTGACATTTTTTTATTTTTTAAAGATTTTTGAAGCTTTTAAAATGTCTGGTAAATAAGTTTTATTTGCAATAACGTTAATTATTTTAGTCATATTATTGTTACATAAATAGATATTGTATATTAAATATATTTTTTATATTAAAAATAGATATTTTCAATAGTTGGAAGACTTATTGCGGGCATTCATAATACTGTGAAACCAGTATTGATACAGTAGACTCTTACAGGTAAGTTGCTGTTGCATTGGCTGTTATTCAAAGCTATTTTAGTTTCTAATCAATATCCCCCTATATTTAAATTAATCTTAAAATGCTTAACAATTGTCACTTTTAAAAACTCTTTTATTTTTGATAAATTAAAAATTATTTTTTGCGATGTATTTTTTACTTTGATGTTTTACATTATAGTTTTATTGGTTACTAAAATTAAATTGTTCTTGTTTTTGTAGTTTTTCAGGTAATTTAAAAAACTTATTGTAACCATTGATTGTATATGAAGAGGAAAACAGTTTTACGAAACGTAATAATAAATGAAAAAAAGAAAATACATGGTTTCACTGTCATAGGAATTACCCCACAAAGTCTTTCAACTATTAACAATATATCACGGGTTTTCATAAATGTATTTTTAAATTCAAAATAATAATTATACTTATGTATTACATATACTTTGTTGCAAATTGATCACTTATGAAGAGAAATATATTATTCGCTGAGCTCCAAACCTAACAAAGAGAAAAAAGAGAGGATAGACTAATAAAGGATCGAACTCAACGAACCCTTTCTTCTGTGATATTTTTGTGGTTATAGATATACGATATATTTTATGGTATGGTTATACTTTTGTGAAGAACAAGTACTAATGTAGGAAAGAAAATTTTAATATTTCATAAAAATTGGGTGTCTAAGAAGAACGTGGCAGCCAATACTGTAAATGGTTAGTATTGAGAATGAAACAAGAAAGAGAAAATGAAACTAT
Organism: Gryllus bimaculatus; assembly: GCA_017312745.1. Lineage (NCBI taxonomy): Eukaryota > Metazoa > Arthropoda > Insecta > Orthoptera > Gryllidae > Gryllus > Gryllus bimaculatus. The sequence continues at coordinate 2,750,453 of BOPP01000037.1, forward strand.
AAACACCCAATGATAAATTTAGTTAGAAGTGCTGAAATTTAGTTAGAAATTTAGCTGAACAAGATAAATTAAAGGCGAAGTGGTGATTTAATGTTTTTACTACATTATTATTTTATCTAGACGTTTGGAATTTCTCAAGATAACCAATAATAAGAAAAAACCTTTTTGTCGAATATTTATGTGAGCCTCTATGTTATACAAATGTATGGTTTTATATACAAATCCTTTTTATGTTAAAATTATACAATTATTATCAAATATACCGTATGAATTTCACTGAGTGTTCTTTTAAAATGTGTGCAAACATTTCATTAATTATTGAGGCGATGCAGAAAATTTAAATAATTTATATCTTTACTTAAATTAACATTTAAAAAAATTATTATTTTGTCTCCGAGAAACATTAAAAATAGGCTAGTGTCGACGAAAATTTGAGATTCATTTTTTGAAGTGCTCCACTTCACAAATCCATACGGAGTAGGTCAGGTCTTGCGGTCAACTGAATATAATACCAGAAAGACAGTCTTTACAATCATAATGGGGCTGCTACTGTCCATAACACTATGCTTACAACAGAAAAGAAAGAGTACTGCCAGCAGAAAACATGCTCAAATGTTCCAAGGGCAGCCGATGTGTTTGTTGAACACCCGCCGCGTGCGTTCGTCAAATAGCGCCGCCATTTCGAGCGACATCTCTCGGCGGCCTTCCCCAACTACGCCCTTACGAATGAACTTTTGCTCTTCAGTTATTTTCCCATCTTCTCGCATTATCGATAATTCCTCCTCCAGATTCACGGAACGATTCAACTTCATTTGTTTAAAATCCAAATGTTCCGCAAGGCGCAATACTTGTTCCTCGGTTATATCTTTCCCCAAAAACTTGGCTGTTCGTCGTATCACGGAAGGAAGATTCTGGAAAAATTAAATATGATGGCTTTAGAAACAGTACGAGAGGATATAATGAACATTACAAACAAATTCGCTCTTGCTTCCTCACCGTTTTCATTTCCTCGTATGTGTTAAAGAGAATATGCGGTTCGTCCTTAAGTTTCCAGAAATCCAGCACGTGTTCCCAAAATGGCGCGTATCGCACTGAAACATTGAATTTGTATTGGACATTTTACGGTCGGATTAATCAGACTTTCTCAAGCTAACCGTCTTTACAGGCCTAGACCCAGTTTTTATTTTACTATCCACGCCTCAGGGTAAGAGAGATATGTGACGAGCATGGTGTATTCCCATTACCGTACCTAGCTTAATTGGCCTCACTGAACATTTCCTTGAACACAGCTGAAACAATTTGTATTAGAAAGCTACAGCTTCGTTTTCACTCCGGTCGGAAATAGAACCTAGGTCCACCTCAGAAAACAAGCACCGTGTCCATAAGACACTCGAGGGGCATTAATTTGTAACTGAAGAGTAAATATAGAGTGAAAAATACAGTGTGTCTCCTTGGTGACGCCCGAGCTTGGAGTATCGTCCAAGTAGCAGCAGCCGAAGTCTTCCAATCTTCAAACACCTATACCCAGGGGCACACGCGCGCAAACACACGCGCGTGCGCACACACGCACACACACGCGCGCGCACGCATACACGCACACACACGCGCGCGCACGCATACACGCACACACACGCGCGCGCACACTCGCATACACGCACACACACGCGCGCGCACACACGCTTGCACACGCGCGCACGCACGCATACACGCGCGCGCGCACACTCGCACACACGCAGAATTTGTCTACGCAACAGCAATAAATTTTAGAGGTTTACTTGAATTGCAAGTTAATACTTTTGTGTTTATTTTTAATGAAAAAAGTTTCGGGAACCCAATAACCTCGGTGCCTGGGGTAAGTTGTTTCCACTGCTACCCTTTTGGGGGTCCCTACCAATGCCAAAGGCCTAGGCGTTTTCACTTTAGGCTTAAGTTTATCGTTTAATTCTCGTACAATTCACGTTATCTCATCCGAACATATTTTTGCACTCGCAACATCACTCACCCCCCATGACTAACATTTCTCTTACAATCTTGGCGATACACCACACAATTCTATTAATTTACATTAAAACTCTTATTTATATTTTGTTGAATTTTTGCAAAGAGAAACTTAAAATAAAAATTAAATTGATGAAGTTTATCAAAAACAATATTTTACAACAAATAAAGCAGAAATAATGTATTTTGAGATACGCCGAAACAAAATTTTATCTAAAGTGGCTGCAATTTTTCTCAAATAGTTCCATATTAAACAATGTATTATGTTTTCTTTCTTTGTTATCTACCAAAAAACTAATTTCGAGTTCGCTCTATGAGTCCGAAAAATTAAGAAAAGTTGAAAATGTGCGAGTGTTTTATATTTAAACAATATTTATGAAGTACTAGTATCATTGTATAAATTAAAAATTTAACCACACTTAAAGAGAAACTTTCTCTACATTTTGTTATGAACATTTTCTACACAGTTTGTAGATTTATGGCTTCCCTAGGTATATATCTGAAAGAAATACAAAATAATTTGTCAAGACAACAATCCTTTGCCATAAATTCTGTCAGCATTTCTGATGTAGAATATGTAATTCAAATTTGCCTTCAGACTCAGGTGGTGCTTCAGTTACCTCCACAAAAATAAAATTTCCACGAAAATAAATTTGGAAATAGCTGTCATTTGAAATTAATATAGAAAGACTATAATGACAATAAGAAGATATTGTATTTAATGTATATGATTTGTGTATGCATGCATACGTACAAATATGCAGCAACTTTGTTACCGCAGGAAAATACTTGCTTAACACACCACATGTGACTCTTCGGTCACGAAACGCGTGATAAATTGCATTGTGAAACTGTGAATTGAACGTGACTCAATGCTTCCTTAGGTTACGTTGTCGTTTCCCCAGTACCATCACTTTTATGTTCTTGCCGTTTTTAAATTTCCGATCTTGGTGGTAAGTACACCTTTTCTGTTACAATAAACTCTTCGAATTATTATTTTAAAATCTAGACAAGAGTTGTTATAAAGAAACTATGACTCGTACGTTATAAATTATTTTGTTTATTGTTCATTTGCGTCTTTCTTAGTTCGTCTGTGCTGCAGAATGCAGCGATCTAAGAAAAACCTATTAATTACATTTGACATATTTATAAATTATTTTACTTTTTTTTCATTTATTACTTACTAGTAGAGTTTAATTGTTGTGTATAGTTCATCGAGTTTGGTAAAAACTAAGAAACTACTATCACTACCATCACAGCCACCTGAACCACAACCATTACGAGTCTCGAATTTCAAATGTTTTTTGCAACAGGAAGGGTGAATAAATAAAAACGTTGATGCATAAAATTCACAAAAACTTGTTAAGTCACACAAATTGTCTTAAAAACTAAAAAGCAGTTTTAAATTAAAAAGAGAATTTGAAAGACTTATGTCTTCAAATTTCTTTGGGGTCTTTCAGACGTCACAATTGGAGCAATGATACCCTATTGTATCATAGTTACGCAACGGAGCGTTTCTCAGAAATGCAGAGATCTCAGTCAAATTCGAATATGCGCAAATTTTATGAGTGCACTTTACTTTATTAGAGAAAATAAATAAAAAGGGTGAGCTATCTTTCAGAAAATTTCGAAACTATGTTTAGGCTTCATGCAAAATATTCTTAAAAATATTTTAATAAATAATGCACATTTAAGAAATAGAACGTATAGTTGATGAGCAGACTTACCAATATCTTCATAAAAGCATTTAAAAAAGAATTCCTTATCTCCACGAAATTCGTAAATAAGTTGGTTGAAATAGAAGAATGAGACAGCAGTATCCTTTGGTTCCCGAGCTACATAGATGATCTGAAATTTAAGATAAAATTTGATTTTGGTAATGCAACTGTTTTGTTCAGCGCCTGTTCTTTCATCTAATTGATGCAACTTATTTCTATTTTTTTAAATATGCTACAAATTATGTATTTGTAAAAAGCAGACGCCAAAAAATGACGTCACATACTCACAACCCAACCAAGGGCAGAATGGGAAATTTCATTTGTGTATGATTTCGTCAAAAATGTTTTTTTAATTTCACACTTGTATTTATTGAAACATCAGTCTTAATTTACATAACAATCCTCAATAAAACTAATGGGTAATTTTAGCTTGGAATACTACTCTCACGTTCTTAGGTTTGCGAAATAAATTATTCCAGAATTGATTTAATACACTGTACTACATAAGCTGTTGCAACTTCATTCTATTCTGAAGAATTCTAAAACAGCATATGGTGTGGGATTGTTGCTATTACATGAAGTAATATAGTTCTCAAAATAATATGAATATGTTACCAGAGAAAAACTGTATCCAGCTGATTAATATGAAGTGCAACTCATACAAAACCTTGGGCCTTTTCGTCCATAATTCATCTGGAAGAAGATCTTTCGGCAAGTGGCTCTGAATACAGCGTGGTGACGAAATATTAGCAGCTTGGTGGACTGTGTCTAAGCCATTTACGTTCTCTTTTCTTGTTTTGCTTCCTTTGGTACGACTGAATCTACAGAAAAGTACATTAAATGTTATTAATCTACAATATACTGGTGAACATGAATTGTACCAACAAACATTGGAAGATGAATCGTTAGTAGCACTGACACAAAACGGCCGCGAAAGTACATGGTTTAGTATTTACTCTTAGGAAGAGAGGAATAAGGTCGCCTATTCTTTACAAAAGTGACGAAAAATTATTCATTTCAAGCACAATGGATCAGCCCAATGCAAATGAAAAGTCCAAAGTAGATAATTATCTTAAAAATCCTAAACATACAATTACCTCATTCGTAAAGTTTAATGATCAAACTTCCATTTTTAAACTTCTAACCCATTTTCACTTAAAAGCCAACTTCTTAAATTTGTTGTCAGAGTTCAGATTTACTCTGTGTAGACAAGTGCGATTTGTGTGAATACTTACTCCATGTATGGAAATCTTATCTTTAAGTTATGTTCCTTTGCCGTCTTGTAATCCAAGTCGTGCACAAGAAGCCACACCATCTCTCCAGTCCACGTTGTTCCTGAAATGCAATTTATTTGTCGTGTTCAGAATGATTCGGTTAATATTACCTTCAAAGTTTAAAAACTTTCATTGTTCGTCGTGGATATCGCGCAGTCGTTTTCTGCAGTAAATCGTCAAAATTTCCAAACCATTCACTCATCATTCAATTATCATTCGCTCCTCCATTCATTCATGATTAACTCATCATTTACTTTACGTCCGATTTACACGTTGCCTGCAAGCATGCCACATGTCAGTTGAGGCTGTCAATGACTAGTAAGTAGTGATTGGCAATGTGTGAACGCCTTGTTGCAAGTGACTGGCAAAGAACTTCGCGACAGTCACAGGCGTTGCCAGAGAGTATATATCAGAGACGGCAGTCAATGTTAAACGGAAAGCCCTTATTTTCGTGGAGGGGAG
>BOPP01000037.1:2755919-2766802 GCA_017312745.1 Gryllus bimaculatus
TCTTGTCCCTCCCACCACTACTTTCAAATAAGGACGTTTTACCAGCTATTAAGTAACACCCCCCTGGGCGTTGCCATCTAAACAAGAGTGTTTGATTTAGATTTACTGGTATGATATCGCGCTCCCCTCTGACGACCTCTATACTCTGTGCTGGCGATTCACACTAGCACCACCACCACCAATACTTGCACGTGAGACGTTTAGAGAGTCAATATCATAATACGAGTACAGTATTATGCCTGGAGAGCAGAGGAAATCGAAAACGTTTCTAATCGCGGAGGCCAACTTGGTTTGTCTGTACAGAGATGCCAAACATCTGTGGAAATTTCTTTTGTCATAATATAAACATCTAGATTCAAGGAATGAGGTCATACAGGGCAGAGTACTTATGGAATTGTTTCGGTAAAAGTTTCACAACCTATTTAAAATTCTGAGAACCTTTTAATGTAGTTCCTTTTATATACTTTGTGACGCTCCCAACATTTTATTTTCCATACACTGTAGTGCCCGATTTCGTTTCCCTTTTCTTTTTCCTCTTGACGCAATACTGCAAAAGTTCTTCACGTACAACTTATTTTATCGAATGCACCGATCTTTGTAATTTGCATTATGTCTACAGATTCTAGTTTTGACACATGGCGAACGACAGCTGACTTCCTCGTACGTATACTATCGCGTCGCTAAGAGCAGCCAGATATGTATATCAAAGTGCATGTGATTCCTAGCACGGTGTAAACATATTGCCACCCGCACAAAGCCGAGGTGTTGACACGCCGCCAGTTTTGGGAGCATGTAAATCAGGTTTATTAAATTTGTTGCGAATTTGTTTAGACTTTCTGTTTTTAACATTCACAGTTCTAAATTGCCTTACAATTAATTTCAATACTCAACTTGAAAATTGTTTTCAAACGAGAGAAAAACTTTACACATGTGTAAAATATTTGGTGACAAGTTTACGTCTTACTTTCTCGTACACGTAGTAAGTTGCAGTTCTGTGGCAGGGACCCTAGGACAAAAATTAGGTGGGAGAATCTCAGAAAAAAGACCAAAAACGCTTTAAAAACTATATTATTCTTCGGTTTCCATATTGTCCATGCATTTAACTGTGTTCTAATCATTAATTTTTAATAGACATTTAACTTGTATTTAAATATTTTAGAGAGGACTTCCCGCACTTTCCTTGCCGCAAAATTATTAACCACATCAAAATTTATTTATCTCATATTAGCGTTTTAACTGTTTCACAGTTTTTACCTGTTTTTGACGTAAATAAATAAAAATAAATAAATAGCGTTATTTCTTCTTAAAATAGCGAGTTTGTTGAGGTGGTGTCGAGGTAATGACTTTTACAATCTGTCTTTTATTTTGAAAACAATAGTTCATCATTACAATTAGCAATCATTAAAACAATATAAATTTTAAAAATTATTTCCACACTAGGGAAAGCATCCTGTATGAGCTTTTGTATTATTGTAATTCTATTATTTGTCGTAGAAAATAGGTTATTTCAAGATTCCATACTATGGATATAAAATGAAAACAATATAAAATATATCTCAATTTTTAATGCAACAAATACAGTTAAAATGAATGAACACAAATCTGGCATTAAATTAACGATATATATACATATATATACATATATATATACATACATACATACATACATACATATGTTTGATTTACGTCGTAAGACTTTTGTTAAAATCTATATCCCCCCCCCCAAGTTTTGTGTTTGGTGGAGGAATAGTGTGAATTTTTTGACAGAAAAAAACACGCTTTTCAATTCTCTGATACCTTTTCTTATACGTTCTACATCAGTTTCTAGGTTTCTTAAGATCAATGTTTCTGATACCAAACATGTTTTTTATAAAATGTCTCTCTGTGAAAAACAAGCTTCTAAATAGTTCAAGGGTTTCAACAATTTATTGAACAATATAGCTGCTGACTAAGGTTGCCAGGTCTGCTTACAAAAAATTGTGTACAAGCAGGGGGGAAGGGGTTATTTATAAAAATATTTTTAAAAAATACAATTAACTTATTTTTATTATGAACATTATCACCCGTATTAAAATATTCACTTAAACGTACTTAAAATTCCAAGCTTCAATTATATTATAACATGAAAAATATTAAAATAAATTTTACTTTCAAGTCATTGTGTATTTTTATTTGGCTGCGCAGCTTTGATCAATTCTTTGTTTAAAGAATATTTCTTTAATTTCAGAACAAAGTTAAGAAATGTGAAAATAATATGTTAATGCGAGATAAAATAAATATTTTGTAAATAATTGTACATACTTTTATTAAATGCCTTGGAAACAATTGAGTATGATTAATACTTTTTTTGGAGAATCGACTTCAATGGATATTCGATCTTTGACTCATTCTAACTTATGAAAATGACGACAAAACACGATTCTCCTATCCTTATTCTCTTAGTCTGTACAGCTTTAGACTACGTTCCATTTCATTATAAAGTTTTGAATTTAAAAAAATGTCCACTATTTTGTGAAAACAAAATAGTGAACATAATGTGAAGAAAACAGGCTGTCTGCTCAAATAGTGTACATCTGGCAACCCTATTGCTGTCACAGATCCTCGAATTACGGACATTTCTAATTTGAGGGAATATTTTTACATGCAGCTCCAAGGATACTTTCACAATTTTGTTAAAATATATCCAATCTATATCTTTAAATTTTTGCTCGAATAACGCAAAGTACGCTTATAAAAGTGGCGGAGGTCCAATTGTCAGCAAGTCTTTGTATTTTTGAAAATTGGAAAAGTTAAATATTTTTTTATTAACTTCAACAACAGCGTTGTTGAAGACGGCGATTTCTTGGTGAAAAGAGCCAACATGTTTGAAATGTCTGAAAACAGCAATTCTCTCAACAACAAAAGTCATGTTCACCAGTTAAGAAACATTTCAGGATATTTAGGAACAGGATATTCCGGTTATATAATAATAATGTAAGGTAAATCAACCAGTAATGGACAAGAGTTTTATTAAACCTTGATCCATAGTACTAAACTCGTTGTGTGAAACACAGTGAGCTATTAGAATACTTCTTTCTGAATACTTATCTTGCATCCCAAAACGGTAAATTTTTAATTTGACCTATTTATTTTTATTTCTGAACACCGACTTCTTTAGTAGTGTTGACTTAAAAATTGCAGATTATTGGTAATGATCAGATACTTGAGTCAGTAACAGACACTCAATATTCTACCCCTAAACGTATTTCAGGAACAGCAAGTTCAAAAACGTACGAGATCATGTTATATTACTCCAAAGACACTATTAATACAATGTTTTAAAGCTTTGTCTTTAATTATGAAAGAATGAAAAAGAAATAATTTATCATCGTTCTACTCAACACTTGCATGAGGAAAGCATAAATTTCACGTTCAGTAAGTTGGAAGCACCTAGCTGCTGTTTTCGAATTTGAAACTTGAAGTGACCACTATTAACGCAGAATCTACTAGCGACTAAACTGTTTAATACAAGGAGGAAAATATTACAACAACACGATTTAGACATGGCTTGCTTATGTGATTGACACGCTCTGGCTGTGCTCTAATATTTGATTACATTTTCACTGCTTTTCTACATCTTTCAGATACTTTTTGTTGTTAAACAGTTTTCTTTACTTGTTACAGATAAGCTGAAAAGAGATTTATATTGACCCAAGCAGTGAAAAAGAAGTAATACAGATGTACCTGTAAGCTTCTGCGGACTTCTTGTCTGTCCGGGTGACACCGCGTCGTTGGCTGTGAGGCCGACGTTTCGCCTGTCATATCGTAGGCTTACTCAGGGTGGTGACTACCTGCGATATCTCAGGTAGCCTCTCCGCCAACGACGTGGCGTCACCCCGACAGACAAGAAGTCAAGTAATACAGATATTGGTTTCAAAACAGTGTAACGGACCAACTTGTATTTGAACGAGATTAAAGACTTCCAATACTTATTAGCTCTAAACATTATTTTAGATTTGCGTGAAGTTTTAAAACATTAGCGAAAATGTTGTAATATTTGCGAAAAAGTTCAAAATTCAAAGTTTTTTCTATAGCAGTAACGGAAAAACTTTAACTTTGTGCTTCAAAATGCCGAATATAAAATTAGTAAATTTAGTGGCCTTTAATAGGTAAAGTATAGTAATCTAATTTGTATTTATTATTTTGCAGCTTAGATATGTTATTTAAAACACATTGCAATTCTTTCGCATTTAATTAAACAGTTACATTTAAATACTAATAAGAATTAAATACCTGTTATTTTCTTAAATAAATACGGTACTTAAATAAAATAATTTAATTCACTTATATTAAAAGAATATTGCTTTAGGAGACACTTTCTTCATTAGTCTCAGATCTTATCTATTTATTTATTCTCATATTTACCACGCACTTTGATACGCATTCGCGACATGACTACTATTCGCTATATACTTTATACTCTGTACACTCTCAAAGCAGACCTTCTGAAAGTCTTCACACATGTAAACAATAATTTAGATAAACATATCCGAAGGTTTGAAGAGGTTGTTCAAAACACAGACGGTTGGGTCACAATAGGTAACACCGCAGAAACTTCCAACCATCCATCCGCGAAAGCAAAAACACAATCACTACTACCAATCACCACTGAAAACAGAATTCTGATTAGGATTATGACAATCAGTTTCTTTGCCCTCCCAATCGTCACTACCCCCTCCCATCATCGACACACCTACCCACAAACCAACGCACAGAGCACGCGCGAAAAAACAAAGACATCGATTTGCGCAACCTGGCCCACAAGTAAACAAGAACATTCTCACTGAGCCCATCAAAAAGGTACTGATTTTGGCAGATAACCATGGGCGACAAATCTCCTCCCTACTCAGTGGGAAACTCCCATCCAATTTATCTGCCAGGGGTGTGTTTAAATCTAACGGAAGGTTTGTTAACGTGACCAGAGAGTTTGACATCCACACAAAAACTTTCACCAAACGGGATACAGTCATCATCATACGAGGGCAGAATATCAATTTGGGTGGTCACTTTACACCTGATCAACATGTAAACAAACTACAACGTGCCGCTGAAAACACAAACATAGTCTCGACTTTGCCCTTCTGGTACTACAATCCAACCCTCTGCAAAGAAATTAAACACGCAGAAAACCGATTGAAACTGTATCTGAGAGACACACATGTTAAAATATTTGAGCTAAAAATTTTCCCAGAAAAACACTTTACCCGGCACGGTATTCACCTGCACCTTGTCGGAAAGCATACACTTGGTAGCGAGCTTCCCAAACGCATCCTTTCACAACCTCGGCAGTGTCCTACCGAGGCCTATCCACACCCACGTATCCTAGTTCTCTTCCATCCTTCGGGACCTCTTTGGACCCAATTACTTTATCCCCTGAACCTAAGCCTTGTACTACCTCTCCCATTATTCATTTATCTACATCTGTCGCCCCTCCTTCCTCACCTCCTGTCACTGTTGGAGCACGTTACTTCCTTCGACCACGCACTCGAGGTAAAAATGCTATGAATAAATAGCAATGATCACTATTCATTTTTAATTAATAAGAATTACACGGTCCCTTACGATTACCATGCTTCGTAGCATCAATGTACAGTTGTGTGTGTAAATATTAAGTTTCTAATATGTATGTTTTGTATGTCTTGTTAAACATGTGTTTAAATGCCTATAAATTGATAAAAGCGTTCTACGTGATTTTAGTGCTTTGCTGTTCTATACCGGGGCAGCCTGAAGGAAAGTCCAAAAATTCAAGAGAAGGGTTGGTAGTGATGAAATAAAATGACAAATACGTAGTTGTCTATCCCTGAGAATTATGTTTGTCTTACACGGCTGCAGAGGGCCAATGACCAAGTTTGAATAAAGAAATTAAAAAAAAAAAATAAAGAAAGAATTATGGGTATGGTAATCACAAATATCTTCATCGAAGTAAAAATAGAGCCACTTACCACATTTCGGGGGCGTGACGACCCAAACGTCATCCTCTCGCACGGCGAACTGCTTAATCTCCTGCACACTCTCCTCGAAGATCTTCTTGAGCGCGCAGCCTCTCTGGCCGAAGCGCGCCTGGGGCATGCGTTCGCTCTCCTTCTGGAGGGACAGGTACCTCTCAACCGTCTCCCCGCAAAGCGGTGTCACAGATACCTCCATGTCGAAGGTACTCGCCGCAAGCTGTGCTCGAGACTGGTCACATCACGTCGCGCGGCACCACGTGGGCCCTCCTGCGCCTTGGCCGACGTCCCCTGCCCCGCTTCCGCTCGCTTAGCTCCCCCTCCATGCCACGCCTCGGCCCACAGCGCGTCACACTCCCCACCCGACCCCACCTCCCGCTCCGTCCAGCCCCACTCTGCCCCACCCCCCTTCGCACACCCCTCGCTCCATCTCCCACACCGACGTAGGTGGCTCAGTGCATCCATCGATGCCCTGCGGTGCCTCTGAACGGGATGCCCTAGGGCGCGAGTCCCGACGGTGGCAGGAGTTGCTATACTAGTTAGACCGAATTCTGTCTGGAGGAGAATTCTAGCGGCCGGCTGCTCTTATCGGAAATTTTCCATAGAATCTCCAATCAACACCAGGTGAATACCGGACCAGTAAACCTAACGAACGGGCCACGCACCATTCGCGATCTTTCCTTCCCCTTCCTTGTTCCATCCTCACCTACCTCCGGGCACTACACTATCGCAAATGACGGGAAATCAGTCGGAAGCTCAGAGCTTGTCCTGCGTGGGGTAGTGCCCCGTCCACGCTGGCGGGAGCTGATTGGGGAGAACCCTGCAAGCCGACGATTGGTGTCGGATCTTGCCTCCCAGCAGGGATTTATCACCCCCCGATAAAAACCATGCACAATACTTAAGGGAGTGATGACCATAGCAGTTGAATCGTTCGAAATCACTTAATCCACCTCCGACATGCCGTAATGCGTTGGTTAACACTAGAACCCCTAGTTAGAGTAGCGCAACTGGAACGGTTACCACATTAATACCCTCAGACCAAATATACCCGCCAGGTAGCAAGAAGTTAAACGTTAACAACCGACGGCGTTAGAGAGTTTTCATTTTCAATTCCTCAAAGAAGTAGTCACCTCGACCGGGAATCGACAGGGTGGTAAATATCAAAAAAAGGTTTGAGCACATTAATATTGTTTTTGAGTAAATAAGTGGTTACGAGAAATTTTGTTTGGCGTATCGACAAAATCAAGGTGACGTAGTGATCTTGTTTGCTTCCTTGACTGAGTGGTGATTTCCGGGGCGTAAACGGATAGTTAACTAATCCCGTAAAAATGTGATCTTCCGTTGGATGGCGAGCTTCGACGCGTCGGCTTGAAAGGCTTTCCCAACCAGGTATCTCCCACCAGCGGAGCAGCGCCCCAGCCGGGATAAGTTCTTAGCTCCCGATCGGGCTTTCGGCATATGTGGTAGTGTAATGCAGGTACGTGTGTGTAAGTAAGGAGTGAGGATAGGATAAGAAAGTGGGTGGAAAGATCGCGTGCGGTCCATGATCCGTTTGTATGAGTACTGCTTCGGCATTCGCCTGGTTTGGATCGAATGAATTCGACTTAGCATTGTAGATAGTGTAGAAAATCGTGCCACCATCGGGTTTCGAATCATAGAACCTCCCGGTCAGAGATACTGCAGTCATATCAATTGATGCCCTGAGTTACCTAAGTCGGTCGCGATGACTTAAATGTAAAGTTACAGATCAGATCAGATTAGATTTCGAAGGGAACGCATGGGTGTTTCCGCAATGGATGCGTGTCAGTACCAGATAGATTTTGTAGAAGGCACTTCTGAAAATGGATTCAGTACTGTACAGTACTGATAGTACTGATTGTACTGTAGTTTTGTACACATGCTAGTCAAATTCATAGCATACGGCGTATGGAGGACGCGATAATGAAGTTACCTAGTAGGGATATTCACCTGGAACAACACCACAAATTTTTAATATATTATTTAATTGTAAATGGTTATTATTGTTAGTAGTTTATTCAATCTTTAAATATTTTTGGTTGAATCTTGGAGATATTCGCATAGTTAGAATATTTATAGTAAATATTATATGCATGTGAATTATAACTTCACGGCAATTCAATTAAATAACAAATTAAAGTCAATAGAGATATTTTGCAAGTTAAGAATTTGAAAGACGAAAGATGTAAGGCAATTCTGGAGAGATTTATATTGCGCCTGCTCTGGCATCCAATAACGGGATTTCGATTGACGAGTCCCGTCATTCTTCCTGTTATATTGTCTACGGCATATGGTCGTAGCTGACACTGCGCAGTTTTCGCCTCCAGCACTAATATTCAATATTCATGGAAATATTGAAAAATACAATATGCATAGTACTAATATAATATGGCTGAAACTTTATTTGTCAATTTTTACCTAGGTTAATGTGCTTGTGCCAAGAAACGAATAAAGTTACATATTTGTTTAGGATTTGGAGGTTATGTGTATGTTGAGGCTTCATCGATTGTCACGAAAAATTAGTTATTTATTTATGTACAGGGCGATATAATTGCCATACATTCTCCATACCTAAACAATATAAATACGATATATTACAATTGCGGGAATTCATGATCAAACTATCTAGGAAGCTATTATTTTCTTTGGAGAGAAAATATGTATATTATATATTCGTATACTACAATCAGATTTCACTGTCCAATCCTACTCCACACTCTCCAATCCTACTCCACACTCTCCAATCCTACTCCACACTCTCCAATCCTACTCCACACTCTCCAACCCTACTCCACACTGCGAACTTCGCATTCCACATCGGTAGTGAGAAATTTGTCGGGGTCTCATTTACCTAAGAATTACATGTGCCCTTGTGAATTGTTCTTGTTAATAATCTCTCTGAATAACTTCGGATAAGCTCTTGAAGATAAGAGCACTTGGAATAAGTGATCTACTCCTTGGTGGACGAAGAAACTTTTGCCGCTAGGGCTGGAGGAAGAGTGCAATGGTTAGTGCTATGCATGCGAAAATATTTCAGAGAGGTAATTCCCCCTTCTAGAATTAAAAAAAAGAAAAATATCCAATATAACACATTTGTTACCACCATCAAACTGGCAGGGAAAAAATTCCAGGTGAGTAATTACCAACCTAGAATTTTGACAATTGAAAAAATCCAATAAAACACAATTATTACCACCATCAAACTGGTGGAAAAAATATTTTCGAAATCGACCAAAAATATTCTCTAAATAATTCTCCAAATTCAAATTTAATGCAGGAATATCCTGTTTTTTGTCTGGAGGCTTCAAGTATTTTAATATCGATCCACAAGACCGTTTACTCCAGGTGTGAGCATGGATTGTACCAAATTTCCTCTGCATTGGAAGTATATCTAACAAAGAATAAATTATTTTAAGGTTATAATTTAGTAAAAAATTCCAAGAATTTAATTAAATGTGAAGTTATCTTTTTCAAAAAATTGAAGAAGTAGTCAGCATATGGAATTCTTTACATTGTGTGTTTTATGAGATTATATTTTAAAGACGATTACAAGCGTTTCCGAAAGAAATATGCCGATATTTACTGAAATATGTTTTGTGAGAAAAAATGTTCCAACCTATTAACCTAATTTGTACCTAATTATACCTAATTTATTTCCTGCATTAGATTTGAATTTAGAGAATTATTTAGAGAATATTTTTGGTCGATTTCGAAAATATTTTTTCCAATAGTGTGATGGTGGTAATAATTGTGTTATATTGGATGTTTTCAATTATTTTTATGAAAGCATTTTCAGTGAGTTTATAAAAATATGTTATCGCGGAATGGACAACCTCAAGGGATTAATATAAATTTTTTGAGTAATATATTTGCCAATACAAGTTTATCTGCATTTCTTGCATTCAAACATTCTGTTACCAGTTCCCCAAACCACGTGGGGTGCTCAATTTAAACAAGAGTGATATACGAGCTTTACAAAGCTGTACGATAAATATGTATGATAAAGACGTATGATATCAGAGGTACATAATAGTTTTGTCATTTGAATGTTACTTTTGCCTATCTTACTTTAAAGTTAGTGGAGAACTTAGTAAGAAAGTAACTTAATAGTTAGTATTTCAATACGTATTCCATTCTACGTTTTCAGACCTTTTAAAAAAGTCAGTAACGTTTCGAAGTTTTGTATTAGGCGAATAAATTTTCTTCCAACATGACTGCCGGCCCAAGCTTCAACTTGCAATGGGCAAGGATGGTGGTCTATACTGAAGGAATGTGGGGTCTTCATTTGAAAAAGTGACGGATGTCTGAAAATATCAAGTTAATTTTCCTTATTACAATAAATGTTATATTAGTATTGTAGGGACAAGATTTGTAATGAACCTGATCCCGCATCTTAATTCCAGAAATAAATTTCCAGCAAGGTCCGTGTAGACAATTCGTCAATCGCGCAGTAAAAGTAAGTATCATATCGGTCTGGCAAAACAAAAACTGACGATTCTTTGAAATAATAAGATAACGTAATTAGACGTTTCCGGGTTTGCAGGCCGTGGTTGAACGGAGACTGAACTAAGTATTTTCTCCAGTCTCCTTTGGACCACGGCCTACAAACCCGGAAACGTCTAATTATATAGAAACCGGATGTGAAAGCCTACATTGTATATTAATAAGACAACGATTAGATAACTAGATTGAATTGTATTACCGCTCTTCCCTATAAATAAATACAGACGATAGAATCCACAGAAAATTTAACAAACATAAGCGAAAGGATTCAGTAGCTTGCCATTAACATCAGTTCGAAAATGTAAATTTATTTATTTATAACAAAAAATTTACAATCTATTTTTTTTACAAAATAATAAGTAAATATGATATTGTAGA
>BOPP01000037.1:2772260-2988841 GCA_017312745.1 Gryllus bimaculatus
TTTTAGCTCAACTTTCTTCGTAATGACTAGACATTACTTAATTATCTTATTCTATTGTTTTGACTTTCACTAGCCAAGGGAATGAATCTCAAACATATAGCATAAGAATGTTTAAAACAAATGATATGACTTTTTTTTTTGTTTTTCTCAAAACAGACTGGAATGGAGAAGTCCCATTTTTAAACTAGACCCCTGAATTAAGTGGTATCGGCCAACATTTAATTTTAACATATTTTGATTGTTCCACGTGAGTTGAGGACTTTTGGCTTAGTTTTCATATAAAATATTTATGTAATGTTTTGGTGTTATTGATGCTGCTCATGCTGACTGAAAACTTTTAAAAATCTCCAAAACGTTACAGGCGGTCCAAACACCGCTGCGATAACTAAATCGTTATAAAATGCTCTAGCGGTACAGGAATAACATATATTACTGTTATCTCCACACTGCATTATGCACAATTTTTAATTTTTGAATATAATGGATCAATTTTCTAATTTCAAAGTGTTCTTATCTGGTCAATATATTTTAAGTGGAAATAGTAAGGTCACGGCGACTTTTTGCCATTTGAGATATAGACGTATATCTCAATACAAGTTCTCGTATACAATATCTCGTATACAAGTTTGCATTATTTTCACATTTTTTCTTTCTTAAAATGCAGGTGTTCACTATGTTATCAAAAGCTCGTATGTGAAACAACACATACAAATGTCGAAATAGGTTTTATCACTAATTCCCTCGTTTTGAAACACGCGAAAAAATTTTCAACGTATTGGTGCATCGTTTACGGTTTGCTTCAGCTCATTATCTCATTGCAACAAATTTCGCAGTCGAATAGTCAGATCAATGGGACACCTCGGGAGAATGTGTTTTGGAAGACCGCCTTGCAAAAGGGCCAAATGTGCCACTCGTGAGAGTAACACACGGATCACACTGCTGTGCAGAGAAAACAACGGGTAATACACCATAGCACATTTTTTTTCCATATATCGGTCACAGTTTTCTTTTTTACCCAAATTGAGCAATGCTCGCTTAATATACGGCATAGACTCAATTTTCATAAAAACTCTTGAATTTCGAACGTTGCTAATGTTCCTTTCTTCGAATCTGTTCTTCAAGTTGCATATTGAAGCTACGTATTTTCTTATGAAATACAATGTAATCTCTTGTTAATAAATATTTTTAACATTTCTTCGTGAACTCATTTTTGAAAATATTAGAAGTGTTCGCGTTATTTTGAGTAATGTGATGATAAATATCAACTTTATGTACCTGTTGTATCCCACTTAACATTGAAGTTAGATATTCCTTTCTTAATATAATCTTCTACTTCTGCACTTCATCGATTGGACAGCGCTTACTTTCTCCGGAAATCATCGTTTCGTCCGACGACCGTTCCACGTCCGACTGGTTTATATCTTAACAAACGAAGTATTCGACTAATACCCATATTCATTCATTATTGATGACTACACCAATCCATATTGCTGTCGCAGATCTTCTTTTGCAGGCTAACCAAAATGTCCGAGAATGAAACAACGAAACTTCGAAAATAAACTCTTAGGTAATTTTTTTACTTTCCCGTATACGTATATATTACTCCGTATATATGTACGTTTACAGCTGCAGAAAATCAATTTCTAGATTTCAACGGAAATACAGGCTTTGAGGTCTCCTAATAGCGAAAAAAATTGTTCTTTTCAAAACGTCCGTGTGTCTTTTCGTCGAAAGTTTTGGAATATGCTTTCGAAAAGTTTGAACAAATAATTTGGGGCAATTTTTGAGAAAATGGCGTTTAAGCGTTTCTGAAAATGTGGAATTTCAGCTAGGTTTCGGAAAAAATGGTTGAGATTTCTAGAAATTTTATGACATTATTTAAAGAAAATGTACTCAGAAATATAATAATGTAAACAAATTGCCGCTAGTATAAATATTAACAATATGAGAGACAGGTCAAAATATACATTTTCGGATTTTTTCCAAAATAATAGAGCAATACGGCGTTATAGAGTTAATTTAGCATTATCCCTACCAAAAGTTTTCAGAAAAAAATTGGAGTCGTTTTTGAGAACATCTTGTTTGAAAAGTATCCCCAAATTTTGAAATAAGTTTTTCAAAATTGCAGCTTCTCGAGTCGAGCCCGTTCGACCGGAGAATATCTATTTTGGAAAAAAGTCCTATTTATGGTTTAGCGTAGTACTATTTCTAGTAGTGTTGTTCACAGGCAGACAGACGGACGGACGGACGGACGGACAGACAAACGTACGGTCGGATGAATGTTTTGAATAAAAAAAAACACTTTTTCGGTATCAGTATGTTTTCTTTGAAATCTCGAAATCGATTTTCCGCAGCATTATATAACGTTCCCGATACTATGTATATTACTCCATGTATACGTAGGGATAAGGGAAAGTGGAATTTTTATTTTTGTAAGTTTAGAAAAACAAAAGAATAGAACAAATATGGCGTTTATGTCACCTTAAGGAGCGCATTTAGCGCAATCCCTACCAAAAGTTTAAAGAAAAAAATTGGATTCGTTTTTAAGAAAACCTTGTTTTTGTAATTTTTTACAATTGAACAAATTGCACGCAATTATGCGCGAGAACTACTAAATTTTTCAACCAAATTTACATGACTTTATTGAAAGAACAAATTATGGACAAACAATTTCATTTCAAGGAAAATTTTCAAAATCGATTTTCCGCATCATTACATAACTTTTCCTATACTACGTATATTACTCTGTATATACGTATGTAAACGGGAAAATAAAAAGAGAGAGTGCAAAAATAGAATTAATATTGGAATATTCAATAGTAAATTATAATTTAACCATTGGTGCAACAGGCTAATGGCAACGTACTTCCCCGTATTAGTTTTGTATTTGCTTTGGTCTCGGCTAGGTATTCCGACTTGACATATACTCTTAATCCATCTATCACCGCCCAAAGTACATTTTAAAAAAAATTCTTAATATTTTGATGCCCTAATACTAGAACGGAATATTATTTTAAGAATATTAAAGTAGAGTAAAACCTCGTCCTAGTTGACAATTTTTTTTGAAAATTTTGGAGCAGGTTTTAAGAACATTTCGTTTAAGAAATTGAAAAATTCGAAATTTGAAGCTCTCTTTTACAGGGAGGGAACCATAAACTTGTTACATGCGGTCCCGGTCCAGATTTGGAGACTAACCTTATTGAAAAAAGGTGGGGAATTGCATAGTGTAAAAGAAAAAAATCACCGTTTTTGTAAAAGAACAGTATTTTTTTTAAATAAACGTGTGTCTGCTCCTTTGACGGACGACACTTAAACCATTCAGTGAATGTAGTATTAATTAGTAGATTGAGAGCGTGTTCATCATCCCGACCAAGAGCGACTCACACCCTTGAGATCTCTAGAGCTGGAGCAAGAAATAGGTTTGTATGGCGTTCCCCACCCATGTCTAAATAAATTTAGCGCGAGGGTCCTGACATCTTTCACAACAGCGGACACTCCCGTGCCTCGTTCAGCAGTATGACAGCAATAGGTTCGGCACGTACAGACTGTGATAAAAAAAAAGGGTATGCAAACTGCTCATTGCAGCGAAACAAGACAGGTTGCGCTATCTAGAGACATTATTTTGCTCGTACCGTGCCACCTCGCTTATCGCTGCAGGTTGAGTCATTGGGTACGGCCATTCGTGTCGAAACCTACACCATCCTTCTGTACAATTTCCGTCAGTGCAATAATGAAAGATTTGTATGAAGTTTTGTTTTAAACTTGGAAGAAGTGCAACGAAGACTTTTATAATAATTCAGAAAGCTTGTGGAGACGCTTCTATAAACATGCACACAGTGTTTTGAATGGCACCACCCATTCAAAGTAGGCAGAACTTCAACAGGTGAAAACTCGCGATGTGGAAGTCCCTCAACTTCGACAATCGACACCCAGGTGAATCTGGTTAACGATTTGGTGCGTCGACTTACCATCGATAATCTTCGACGTACCATCTGAAGAGACCGGCCAGTTTCGGGTGCTGCCATATAATTTTGACTGAAATTTTGGGCATGTCGCGCATTGCGTCAAAGTTTGTGCCGCGTGTGTTGACTGCAGAACAAAGACAGAACCGGGTTGACATCTATCAGGATCTTCTCAATCGAGATGACTCCGATCCAAAATTTATCGAAACAATAATAAACAATAATCACCGGTGACGAAATCTGGGATTATGGGTACGCCATGTAAACTAAATCTCAGCCATTACAGTGGAAGAGGCCAAAATCTCCCAGACCAAAAAATGCTCCCTCCTGAAGGTCATTCTCGTAGCCTTCTTCGGCTGGAAAGGACTGATCCTGAGTACGTTACTAAAGGACAAACCATCAATAAGGAGAACTAATTGGGAATAATGAAGGGACTGCGACACGAAGTGATGCGGAAGAGGCTGGAACTATGGAGAGCTTAAGTTGGAAATTGCGCCTGACAACGCGCCTGCCCCCACCGCTCTGCTCTGTACCAGTTGCTGGCCAAAAATGGAACTGTGCTGATACCCCGATCCCCCTATCCACCTAATGTGGCCACATATGACTATTTTCTTTTTTCTAAACTCAATACTACCCTTAAAGGACGCTGATTCGAGTACATTGCAGACATTCAATAAAATTGTACAACTGATTGTACACAAAAAGATTCCCGGAAAATGTTCCAAGCGTACGAAACAAACGATTTTTTTAAACTTTATGATCATTATAACTCAACAAACAAAAATTTAATACTTTATTTTCTACAAGGAATGTAATAATATCCAAATGATATCAAAACGGAGAGAATTAAGAGCAGTCTGTTGCATCGATAAAAATGAAATTTAGGCATTTCTAAGAAGGGTAATATTTGGCACCATTTTCCCCTATTATGAAGCCGAATAAGAGACCCCTTTTACGATATTTTACGATATATATTTTATCATACTATGAGTCTTGTTAAGAAGGTTGCAAATGGTTGGATCTTTTTTCTACCATTTCGTTGACGATTACGAATAAATAGTAGTCGCTGATTTGAAATTAGAAATATTTAATGTGCTCTTCTCAGAAGTTGGCTGTCCCCATTTCTAGAATGGTTCAATGGTTCCTATCCCCACCCATCCAAGGGTTTACACTCACGTTACTCACGCGCGTCTCCCGAGTTCAGTGCAAGTGCAAAACGCAGGCCTTCTCTAATGGAATCGATTTAATTCCTAACATGGTCGAAAGTGGTAGACATCGTCAATGACCCCAATTTCGTTTCTGAACGACAGATACTATTGATATTGTTTAGTTACCACCTGAGGAAGTAGACTGTGTCTGATTTAGAGGACTTTGATGATGATTTGGAAGTCAGTTCTCCAAACAGCGTTCCTAGCTTGTTAGAACTTTAAAGTTTTGCATATAATAATGCGGACAACGAGAACTCTGTAGAAACAACATGTGCCAGATCAAAAAACAAAAGAGGAGTGAATTATGATTCATCCTGGAAAACAAGTGAACTTTTATTTCGTGATTTAAAAAAAATACAAATTGAATGTAATGAGAGATCGCAAAAACTTAAAGATAATTCTAGAAAAGAAGACTGGTTTGGAGTATTTGCACATTTTTTTATTAGGAAATGCTTTAAAATATTGTTAAAGAAAGCGTCACATACACTACACAAATGAACAATCACAATTTTGCTTACACTGTTTTCTACCAGCATTTGATTGTTTGATAAAAATAGGTATTCTTCGTCCTTATGGATACTATTTCTTGCTTCAAGAGAGTTTTTATTGGTCAGAGTCCTGAGTGTCCAGTTAGTACGGAAATGCATGTCAAGAAACTGCTATGTAGAAATCAAGAAACACTTCCACTTCAACGGCAACTGCTTGTTGCAAACCTAGCGTGACAAATCTAGAGAAAAGTGATTTAAAATTCGTCCGCTTCTACATATATTTAAAGAAAACTTCATGAAATTTGGGATATTTTCAGAGAACGTGAGCGTTGACGAGTAAATGATGAGGTACTTCGGGCATCACTATTTAAAGCAGTTTATCAGAGTAAACAGTGCGGTTTGTTTTAAATAATGGATGATGTGCTGTGCAAATACGGGCTTCTGTTATCATGCAGAGGTGAACGAAGGAAAGCAAAACAACATTATTTCTGGAGTTATGGATTAAGCGGCGATGTAATAATGAGAATGATTTAAATTCGTGAAATCCAGGTGGTCATAATAATTTTGATAATTTTGATAATAATTTTGATAATTTCTTGAATCACTTCTCTTTGTTGAAAGACTTGATAGAGAGAGGCGTGCGTGCAACAGTTACCTGTTGATATGACAGAATGAAAAAAAATGTTGTGATAGACGATAGGAAAATGTCAAACGAAGAACGCGGGTCATATGTTTATTGTATTGATCCAGAAAACAAGATTAACGGAGTAACGTGGAAGGATAAAAATACAATGAAAATGTTGCCTAACCGAAGTACAGCCAATCTTTGGTAAAAGCAATGTGATCAAGAGAAGAAAATGTAAAAAACGTGATAAATCCGTCTCACTTGATTTGCCAGTATAACAAGAACATGGACGGGGTTGATAAAATTGGATTGGGTAATTCAGAAGTACAGAATAAGAATTCGAAGAGAAAACGGTATTTCCTCTTTTTACTAATCTTGTAGATATACCAATCACAAATGATCATGATTTGTGTATTGTACGGTCAATGGAAAACTTCCTATTCTGCAATTCAAGAGAAAAAATGTATTGTCAATTGTGTATGTTTCATTATCTAATATCAATGTTGTTGGGAAGACCAGCTCTTACCAAATATTCAGAAAAAATAATTCCTATTATCTTTCGTACAGCAGAAAACTATGTTTGCTGTGAGCATCGCATGTAGAGAGAAGAAGTGCGCCTTATGTAAATAAATAAAGTTTGCAAATAATGTTGATTATGCTACGTAGCAGTCCATGTAGATTGTTTTTCTAAGTGGCTTAGCAAAATAATGTAAGTAAGAAATGTTCTGATTGTATAATAAAAATACTTTGAAATGTACAAAAATGTTTATTGACCACCAACAGTTTACCTGTCATTGTGTCATATATCATAATCTCCAAATGAGGATCGAAAGAAAACATCTTATAAATCCTAAAGTCCCTACCATACCAAAAGTCACTTCAAACATGTGTTCCTAGAAATGTGACAGTATAAACGAAACAAAAAAAATCAAAATTGAAAACTTGGGCATTACAGGGTTAAGCAATTAATGACCCTAGCAGTTGACTCACCCAGAATCTCTAGTCAATCAATCAAACCCAACACCCCCAAACACGTCAAAGCCATGCAATCCCAAAAGTGTGTTAGGGCAATCTATTTTCCATTATTATATCTTTACATCATTTACGTGCCCTTTTTTCAACATATTAGTAGCTTTCACGTAATTTTAAGTTACATTCTTCGCGTATTTCGAAAAATTGCTGAGGTGTAGTAGAAAAGAAGTTGCAATTTAAAACGCACATTTTTTCAGTACTGCCTTTAATACACTGGTCAGCCGGAAATGGAGCCATGGTGTAGAGAGAATCAGACCACCAGGCTGTGGATAAGAGGAGAGTTCAGGATAGACGGATGTGGCGGAAGCTGCAACCTTAGAAGCACTGAGGTGAAGCCATGTCCATCGTCCACATAAAAGATATCGTCGTCGGAACTTTTCTAATTTTTCTACGGCTCTTCTTTTGCTTTGATGTGATCACAAATGTTCAGAAAGATGGGATTTATTTTTGAATTGGTCCTACACCCCCAATATAAAAGCCATAGATTTCATTCTCAATGCAATTTATTCGTCAATTGAATGTCAGTATGCTGAATATGACCAATCCACAAAAACAAAAAAACAAATGATCCTCTCTAACCAGCAAAGCACCACGCCGCTTTGATTTTCACAATGCATCCAAGCGCTGCCCTCTTTTTATTTTATTTATTTAAGGTCGCTTTTCAACAACTGGGTCATAAGCGACTACGAGAATCAATTTATAATTTACACAAGAATACATATTTTTTACAGTTATGCCAATATACAATTACATACAATTCATAATTGGGATGGGTACACATAGTTATTTATTGACATTACACAAGTTTTGATATTAACAACATGTTTGAAGGATTACTGTATACGAGGTATAGATAAAGGAGGGTCTTTATATTAAGGTATCAATTTTTGATGTTTTTAAAAGTTGTAAGACTTTCATACATTCTTCTGGAGAGGAGAAGGAATTATATAGAGAGTCTTTTAAATTTAAGGACTGTCTTATATGGGCTAATTCAGGGCACTCCAGAATAATATGGGATGTAGATACTAGGGATCCACATTTAGGACAGGGTTCTGGGTCAGCTTTTGTTATTAGGTGTGATGTGTGAGAGATTGAAATGGCCAATACGTAGTCTGGTAATTTGAACTTGTTGGAATCTAGTGAGTTGGAGTTTCGGGAGGGCGGGTTCAATAACGATTTCCTTACGAAGTGAAGTTTGGAGAAGGTAATCAGCCATTTTTCAATCCACTGTTTTTTAACCAAAATTTTAATATATAGTTTAATATTGGAGAGAACTTTCTTCACCCTCTTGTCCGTTGTTGGTAATGAAGTTGCTTCTTTAGCCGCTTTATCTGCCTTTTCATTCCCTTCTATACTTTTATGTGCTGGAACCCAAACAATAGAGATGAAGGTTGCGTTGTTTTGTTGTGTAGATAACTGTTCTTGGATTCTTTGAATTACCAGATTTTTAGAAAACCTGTTGACTATTGCATTTAAGGTAGCCATAGAGTCTGAGTGAATTACTATTTTGCGGTTTTCTCCATTTTGGGAGACCAATTCAATGACTTTCAGGATGGACCAGGCTTCACAAGAGAAGCTAGAACAGTATTCTGGTAACCTGACTTTAAAGGTTTTGAGCGGGGTTGTAGATACAACTGCACAACTAACTTTGTTTTCATATTTTGATTCATCTGTATACATTTTTTCTAAATCATTATAGTCTTCATAAAGAGAATTCAGATGCGATGAAACTATTTTTGGAGAGATTAAGGATTTTGGAATCTGTGTAGTCATTGTATTAACATCAGGTTTAAAGGATTGCCAAGGAGGGATGGGGTGAATCCTTCTCTGTAAAATGTGAGGAGTTTCCATATTAAATTCATCTTTATAAATTGGGATTCTTTCTCTAAGTGGTTTTGGATATTTCACATGGATTGAATGGTAATCTGTTTTATAAGGGCTGAAGATATATTTGAAGGTCGGATTATGGAGGAATTTAAAGTTGAGTAGCCAATTTTTAGACATAGTTGTTTCCGCTTCAAGTCGAGGAGGAGTAGTCCTGCTTCTACAATAAGGCTGTTGATAGGGCTTGATTTAAAAGCTCCTAAACATATACGACATGCTGAATTTATAATAGGCTCTAGTGTCTGTAATGTAGATTTGTTAGCTGAACTGTAGATAACAGCTCCATAATCTAAGTTGGCTTGAATAATAGAAAGATAAGCATTTATTAAACATTTCCACTCTGCTCCCCACTTTTTAGATACTAATATCTTCAGTATGTTCAGCCTGGTTTTGCATTCGGACTTTAGCAGAGAAATGTGGTTCTTCCAAGAGTGCTTCTAGTCGAAGGTCATGCCCAAGATTTTACAAGAGTATGTACGACGTATTTGATGGTTTCCAATAAAGAGGGCAGGATTTTTATTTAAAAGTTTTTAGCTTCTAGATATTATAATAAATTCCGATTTAGTTCTTGAAAGGGAGAAACCTGAAGAACTTGCCCATGTTTCAATTTTGTTTAAGGTTTCTTGGATTATTTTAGTTGTTACACGGAGATCTTTGCCGCAGCATACAATGGAAATATCATCAGCGAAGAGAAATAATTTACTTGGTGTCTCTATGATACTACTTATTTCATTTATTGCAATCAGAAAAAGGAGCACGCTAATAACTGAGCCCTGCGGTAGGCCATTTATCATTTCCCTGCGTGTTGACATTTTATCAAACATGCGTACACGCAGATATCTATGTTGCATACAATTTTTCAAAAAAGCCAGTTAGTTACCTTTAATATTCATTAAGATAAGATTACGTAGTAGTCGAGGTTTAAAAATCATTTTGTAAGCTTTCTCAATATCAAGCGAAACAACAATTGCATGCTGGTTAATTGCTAGAGCATCAGAAATTTCTGTGTCGATTCTTATTGGATGGTCGTTGGTTGATCTATGTTGTCGATATCCATTTTGGAAGGGGGATAGTAAGTTTCTTGTTTCTAGGAGCCATCTGAGGCGGTTGCCAACCATTTCTTCTAGTACTTTGCAAAGAGTACACGTCAATGATATTGGTCTAAAGTTTCTGGTTTGAGATGGATCTTTGCCTGGTTTCGGTGCAGCAATTACAAAAGCTTCTCTCCATTGTTCAGGGAAGGATTGGGAGGTCCGGATGCCATTATAAATTTTTAAGAGGTATTCAATGGCACATTTAGAAAGATTCTTCATGAAAATATTAGGAATATTATCAGGACCAGGTGCAGAGTTTTTACAATTTTTAAAACATGAAGGAGCTCATCCATCAGGAATTCACAGTTAAATGAATTAGGAGGTTTTGGATGATTTTTGAGTGGCTAGGGATATAGACGGAATTAATTTACGAAAGGATGGATCATAGTTATTATTGCTGGAATTGTTGGCGAATGAATCTGCGAGAGCATTGCAGATTGTCTTGAGAACCCCTGTATTTTATTCCGTTTTCATCTTCTAATATTGGAGGTAAGCTAGTTGAATAAGAGCCGCTAATTGATTTTATTTTATGCCACATAGTTGCGGACGGCGTTTGGCCCGTAATAGAAGATGTAAAATCTTTAAAAGATTGTAGCATAGTATGTTTAAGAGTTAAGCGGGCTTTAGCTCTAGCTTTCTTATATAATATGCCCAGTTCTATCGATTTATATTTCTTATACTTTCTAAACGCTTTTTTCTTTTCTTTGATGGCTAACGTCCAATTTTCATTCCACCATGGGGCTTGACGGTTCCGGATAATACCCTAAGATTTAGGGACTGCCGGATGAGCAGCTGAATCAATTAAGTCTGTAAAGGCTTAGATGATTTGTTTAGTCTGATTTGGAGCCCATTCATTTATATCGGGAAGTTGTTGATATTATGAACATATGATTGAAATAAGGTCCAGTTAGTTTCTGTACTAATCCACGTCTGATGAGTGCGGGTAATAGAGTATGGTTGAATATCAGATAGGTGAATAAACAATGGGTAATGATCGCTGTCATAAAGATCATTACTAGAAAACCAAGAAATACGCGTTGCAATGTCATTGGATGAAAATGTCAAATCAATCACACTACCTTTTGCCTATCTAGTAGAAAAATAGGTACCATTAAGAATAATATCATCATTCTTGTCAAGCCATTCCTCAATAATTCTGCCCCTTCGATCTGTACTAGAAGATCCCCACAGTACATTGTGGCTATTGAAATCTCCCATGATGATAAATGGTTTTGGGAGTTGCTTAACAATATCATCAAGTTCAGTGATGTTTATATCCTGGCTATTAGGTAAATATAATTTACAAATTGTGACAGTGAAGTTAATGTTAATACTAATTGCAGTTGCTTCCAGTTGCATTTGAAGAGGAACATTATGTAAGAAAAAATCTGATTTAGTATAAATTGCAACGCCACCACTGGCAATATTGGAATTATTTCTATTAAAAAATGTAGATCTGTATCCAAACAATGAGCCACAATTTTGAAATTTAAAGTTTGTTTCTTGGATGCACATTATTTTTGGTTTAAATTTGATAATGAGAAGCTTTATGAATGGTTTTTTTGCAAAAAAAAAAACATTCCAATTCCATTGGATAATGTCTATTGTAAATAGCTGAATTTGTTTATTTTATAATAACGTCAGCTAGAATGAAAATAATGGAGGAGGTTAGATCACTGCTCTTCTGAATCTTCTCTAGCATAAGGTTTTTCATTCATATCTGCATCAAGTTTTTTGATGATTCTTGAGCATCTATTTTTCACACCCCGATTCGGTAAGTATTGGTGAACAGCTCTTAACATTACTGTTAAAGCAGTAAAATCATCTGTGAATTCTCTGGCAATTGCTGTGGTACAGTTATTACCCTTTGTTCTGTCAAAGAAACTTTGGAGTTGATGTATATTTAGTGGGTAGTGGGCAGTAGGAGAATCTAAGATTGTTTTAATATTGGACCACGACTGATCGTCAATATTTTCAGAAGAGGTTTTTCTTATCTTTGGAGGGTTGTTTCTTTATTTTTTTTCTTTAGTTTCAGAAGTTTTCTCTTCCATGTCAGATGTTTCCGGATTACTGTCTGGGAGTTCATTCTCGCTATCTGATTGGGTGCTAACCATCTCTGTATTCGAGCTTACAGTAGATAACGGTCTCTTCAACCTTCCAGGATTGCAAGCAAGGTCAATTTCTATTGAGTTTCCTTTCGAGGCAACAGGTTTTCTCGCGGCCGACTCGAGAATTTTCATTCACCTTATCGCTTTCGGAAAGTGTTGGTTCAAATACCTTGGGAGGAACATTAGAATTAACAATAATCTCATTAGTTGATTCTGTGATTTCTACTGCCGTAAAGAGAGGTAGGGTATTAGATAATTGGGAATTACATTGCTTTGCGCAGTTTTAGCAATGTGGCCCTGATTTTTACATAAAAACAAATAGGAACTTCAGGAGTTACATATATCCAGTGGGGGACATCATCAACAAATACTTGAAATGATTCAGGTAATTTATGTTCATCATCAGGTGAAATAAATGTTTGACGGCGAAAACTCAGGACGTGGCTCAAGTTGGAGTTATTAAATCCAGCACGAAGGAAAGTTAACGTTACTACAGTTCTAACACCGAAAGTTAATAATTTTTCCTCTATCACTTTATGAGGGATACTTGGACAAATATTTGAGAGAATAATTCTTTGGTTCCTAGAAATTAAAGGTCTTATAGGGAAGACTTGATTAGACACAACGATGCTTTTATGATTGAAGACTAGATCATCTGCGATTTCCTTATTGAATAGATAAACACACAGTCTGGTGTTCGATATTTTCGACGCAAACTTGATATGAGATGGGTTCACTTTGGTAGATAACTTTTCAATAAATTTCAACAATTGGCGCACTATTTGCCGAATATTTGATGATAGCATTTTCTTTCTTGAGAGAAAGAGAGATTGCATAGTAATTTTAGCATAATTAATTGTAGCCTTACTGTTCTGGTTTCCTGAAGATTGATGAACTTGAGAGAGCTCTATGATGGTCACGAAAAAAAGAAACTTTTCACTTAGTTAAGCAATATCGCTTTACCCAAGAATAACTCCACATCTACCACGTTTGACATGTGACTGACTGACAAGCCCCGAGGCAGTGAACGCACGCACAACGTGATTTTGCCCGGAGCGGACTGACCACCACGGCAGTCAGGGCGCGACTGTGGCTGCCCTCGTTATTCTGACATTTGGAGGTAGAAGTCAGAGGCTTCCAAAAAAGATCCCTGCCGACATCCAATAGGAGAATAGTTGCAGCTCCTATTCAACAATATTTTGAAGATTTTGTGTAACAAAAACCTGTTCTTGTCTCCAGAATATTTAATTAACGTGTAAGATGTAATTGAATGTGGGAAAATTATTTTAATAAACAGTAGCAACAACAATAAAAAAAGAATATACAGAAGGGTGAAGCAGGCAGTGGTTATGCGACAGATAATTTACAGTACGTCCGGCGCTTCGTCTTTATATTTACGCCCATCGCTACCAGCTATGGTACTCGTCCGCTTGACGATGTATCGTATTCAACAGTGGTACTACAACAGAACATACTTTCTCGCATTGCCTCTAACTTTGACAATTTTCCATTACTCAGAGTGTTCAATGGAAATGTGACTTGGGCCGCTTTTTAGAGTCGTTTGTTCTGACAGTGGAAAACATTTAAAGAAAATATTTGGGGTTGTTTTTGGAAAAATGCTTTTTATAAATTGTATGAGCTTCAAGCTGAAGTTGGGCGAATTCCAGAAATTGTACATCCTTTTTTAATAACTAATTTTGTAGAATGGATTACATTGAAGAAAAAATATAAATATAAATGTTCATTTTTTGAAAATGCAGGGCGTTGCCGGAAAAGAGACAAGCACCATTTCTGCCGTCTTTTGATACATAAGAAAGATGAACACATTTCGCTAAGAAAAAATTGTATCTTCATACTTGTAGTTGTAGGAAGACGCCGAAAAAAATGATTTTTTTAATTTTTTAAAATCAGTATTTTTTAACTAACTTTAAACCTGCACTATTTTCTTAAATTTTTTTCATATTATCTAACAACAAAATTACATCAAAATAGATGGCCCCTTTTTTTTTAAATTTTGGAAATGTCCCCGCGCCTTCATGTATAGTACCCACGGCCTCACGAAAAATTAAAATATCAGTTTCAAATTCAAGAGGCCTCGACATCAACCAGATCGTTCATGGAATGTCAATTTTGGAGAAAATCTTCTGAACGGTTTAGCCGCTAGCGTTGCGCACAGATGGAAGAGACATATGGACAGACATATTTAGCCGTCAATCGACTTTCCGGTATCAAGAACCCACAAAACATGGATTCTGGCCACACCACGTGTTAGAGGATGTTTTTTCTAAATTTACCAACTGCATTTATCTACATTTTTGTTACCAGAGCCCTGTAATAAGAGTTTTTCTGCCGAAAATTCGCGTTTTTTTTTTCGCAGCATCACATAACTTTGTCTCGACCGCGAAATTGTACGGTTACAGCGGGAGTGGCAGTAGCTGCAGGAGTGAGAGGTTCCTAGTTCCAGGGATCAAGATTGACATGTACGTAGATTCTGAATAAAGAGCATGTGTGTCTGTTTGTTTGAAATTCACATACAAAACGCAAAATATTGAGGAAGATGCACGAAATGTAAAAAAATAGTGAATTCTTCTGTTCGGGCATCAATTGATTGGGAATTCTCCTACTGTCAGTTACATTCCAAAGGATCGCAACACTTTACGTGAATGTTACAATGTTTTCTTCACGTACACACACATTTATAATTGCAATAGACACACTACGAGATACGTTCGATATTCTTTAATTACGGCTGTGAACACATCTTAACTTTATCAGTAAGCTATACTCTCCTGTGATATGATCTTATCTCTTGAGAGAACTTGTAGAGGCGTTAACACATGAACAGATGTATAAATCTAGACATTGAAAGAGTAATAGATTTCACAACTTGATAAGTTTTATGTAAGTTTGTTTTTCTTGCTTGTGTAAAACAATATAACTTGGCGATTTCTAAAGTTGGTTATTAAGATTTATTGAAGCTAAATTCATTAGTTTTCGAAGTTTCCCTACATAATATGTCGTGAATTTAATCTAAAATTTCAAATCCCTTGCAACGGGTCTAGAAATGTAAAAATCATGCCCAAAAATTGAAACATTTTGAAGTATCAACATCTCAATGCATCACATTATCGACTTTGGAAGTCAATGTAAGGAAACAAAGATCTATTTAAATAAGTTGTTTCAAACATGCAAGCCATTGCATACCTAGAAAACTAATGAGGCGGTTTATGACGTACCTTGTACGTTGCTTTTACGATAATCTTGCTGATAATTTGCCTCTCGCAAAATTTATTTAATTAAATTAATTCACGAATTTCTTACGTCCACCGTACTTCAAACAGATTGGACTAGCAGACGACAAACCACTATGCATCCAAGGGTGGGGTATTATGTTTTAACTTCCAATTTTGTGATAAAGTAATTATTGGCGATAAACCTCGAAATATATTCCACAGTGCATCTACTTTGATACTGGTAGCTGTTGCAGATTCTATGTTTCTTTGAGGTCGATCACTATCTCATTTTCAGTATTATGTGGGTGAAACGTGAAAAATATTTTGCCATGAAAAGTAAAAAGAAACGCAATCGAAAAAGTCCCATTAAAATTAGAGGTAAAATTTTACTCAAATCCTCCAGAGTTTCGTTGAGATGAGATAGTTCACGCGTCCCTGAAAAGTTCTTATTTCTCGGCATATTTATGATTGGCATTTTTGGTAAATTAAAATTTTGTTGAAACGTGTTTTTCGAGAAACAAGAAACATGTTTCAATAAAAATTTAATTCGAGAAGTACTGGAGTCCCTGTAATAGGTGAGATCATCAACTTATAAATTTCCATTTCGCAAAATAAAGTTTCGTATTTATAATTATTTGATTTAGAGAGAGACAGATTAATAACCGGATGAGCGACGTATTTATTAAGTTGTAAAAGAAACATTAAGGCAGATCGCAGTAAATGCGTTTTTGATATGATATTTATCGACAATCTGATGAATCAACGATTCATGACATCACAATATAGAAATTCACAGGGTTCCACCCTCTGGTAGTGCCTTAACACTCTTCAAAATATAATATATTCTAGAGGGATCCGAGTGTATCTAGTGTGAGTCGATTTGAGATGTTGAGAGAGAAATCGATTGAGTTATTGATCACTTCTGTTGGTGATTTAACACCCCTCCCTAAAGGCGCCTTAGGTGCTTTAACCCTCCCCATACAAATTGAATACCCGCATTCGGGCGCTTTTCGACAATATTTTGAGAAGATTCTAAATAAAGGTGAGTTCTATGCCAGTAGACCGAGAAGAATCAAATGAAACATCATCTGTCCCGAAAGTGGTCCTGAAAAATATAACCGTGAATGTAAAGAAGTTAGTCTGAGAAGGGATCAAATTTACAATCCCGTATAGTCTCTAGGGTCATCGTTTGAAACTTCTTTTAATCGTTTTTCTATTTCACAGGAGCTAGTGCATTCAAGTGAGTCAAGATACTGTTCTACGTTTATGTATGTAATTAGGTGCGAAGAATTTCGTTACCACATCCCATTCAAACTACCCTACTGAGTTATCTTAGGGTTTTGGCTAAGTGTATAATATCTCTTTATACATTTCATTTTGAATTCTTTCATATCCTAAGTCAAAGAATAAATATATCTGTATAGATATATCTAGGGAATAGATATATCTGTAGGATGAGCATTATACAGCAAAATTTTAACAAATTAGCATAGTTGAGAAATTTAAAATCTTGGTAGCGAAAGCATGATATTAGTCTAACCTACCTTAAAACTAGAGGAGCTACAACAGCACAGACCTTCTCGCTACATTACAATGTTATCTGCACAACAGAACGCTCTTATACAGTATTCATCATTAATTTCAAACAGAAATTACGCGAAAACTGCTTTTACAAAAAATTGTACATGGCCTTTTTTAAAGAGCTAATTTGGACAACAGACTTTCTCTGAGACAAAAATCTCTATCTTCAATTTCGTAGTTTAAAAATATATTTTTGCAATTTTCGAAACACCGAGCAATACCCAAAAATGGAATTAGACCATATTTTTACATTCCCTTATTACATAAGTGTAGTAAATTTAAAGAAAAAAATTGGAGCTGTTTGTGAGAACAAGAATATTGCGATAATTTCAAGGACAAATTACGCAAAAATTACTCACGTTTTTCAAAAGATTGTATAACTTTTTTTTAAAGAGCTAATTTTGTACTTTGCATACTTTATCTGAACCAAAAATCTCTCTCCAATTTTGTAGTTTTAAAACTTTTTTGAATTTTCGAAAAATTGCAGAAGTAATTTAAAAAAAACTTGCACCATTCTCTTAAACGTTCTTGGCGCTATTCACCAACAAAATTTTATCAAAAATTCCATATTTTTGGAGCCTTTTTTTTGGAAATTTTGAAAATGTACGTTTAAAATGTAAAGTAATACGGTGAAATACAAAGTACCCCCCAAAATAAAAATTTCGGTTTCAAATTTCAAAGGCGGTGACATCAGCTAGAACAATTGGGGAATATGAATATTGGAGAAAATCAGCAGAATAGTTTATGCGCTAGTGTTGTGCACAGATGGACTGACGGACGGACAGACAGAGGTTTTGCCGATTTTTCGGTGTACAAAATGCACAAGGATGCACAAAACTTAGATTCTGGCTACACCACGTGTTAGAGGGTTTTTTTCTGTATTGAGCATTTGGATTTATCCACTTTTTCATTACCACGACCCGGCAAGGAGCGTTTTTGTGTCGAAAATTCGCTGTTTTCCGGCGCACGATTACAAAACTTTCTCTTCTTACGTTGCGAGAGTTCGTAAGACGTTTACGTTCTTCAGTGCGAGAAACTCAAATTTTAACCCAACTGTACCAACATTGAACTGAAGTGTATGTTAGCATGAATGGAGGCCTAATTGGATCAATTTTCAACTAATGAAATGGCAGGAACTCAGTTCAGTAATGACGTTTATCATAATACTCAGTTCACTCGGTCCAGATTGATGTTCATGACAAGGCACTATGAAAAGTAAAATCAAACGTTTATCAAAACTTACAGATCCCTCCCTAATGAGTCAAATTTCAAGATATTTATTAGTCACTATAAATCTTACTCATCTTCATCATGCGGTATATGGGTGGAGAAGAACACTCGGAATATTAGAAGGAAATGCTTATCTTCTGATTGCCGCCTTTGATGAAAGGGAGTATTTATTGAATCTCGAGATACTGTCACAGTGCATTGGTGAGGTTCATACATTGGAAAGTTTGTGCACATACGCATCATTAAACACGTATCATAATCACTGATTAGTTAAGTTACATCACAAGACGTCTGATACTCTTTCTTATTAATTTTTTTTCATTTCTTGGGTCGTATTTTAAAAGATTGTCCTGTTCAGACAAACGCATACCGTATGATTTATTGGGAACAGGTTTCAAGCAAGCTTTTTACTACTTTTCCAGTCAAAATGTCGGAAATGTTGGAGAAACCCATGTGAATTTATGACAAAAATGTCAGGCAATATTTTACATTAAAAAAATTTTGAAGCAAAATACCAATATTAAATACAATAATTTGTGAGAAAAAGGAAGTTTCATATTAAAAGAGACTGTATATGTTCATGAGTGAATGTGTATTAAATATGCATATGTGCTTGAGTGAATTATTATTAAACAATTACCAGCTGGTTTTCTATTTTAATTGACTAATAATTTCAGATAATCTTAGTTTTAGATAATTTACATGAATTTTTAAAACATTGGATTGAGTTTTAAATTGCAAAAATTGTCATCGACCACAGTAAGAAAACGAAAAGAGTAAAAACACGATGTCTAAAAGCAAAATGTACAACCTCTACTGTACGCAGGCTAGCAAGAAGACATTCCTTAATATTCTCCAAGGATACTGAGAAACAAAACACTATAGTAGTGCTACAAAACGGCACAGTCTTTCTCGTACTACTTAGTTTCCTAATCGAATAAAGTCTTCCTTTTCGATCTGCCCCATCCCAGTCCGGATATTATCTATCGGCGTGATATTTCTACCAGGGCCTTCCGTGTAATTATCACTCCCCATTCTGACTGTAGAGCACCTTCGTGCTCATCGAACATCTCGCTCGGTAGCCGCAGGTGAAGTTCGGTCCTGTATGTGGGTGGAGTCCATGACCCCATCACGGTGTTTCAACATTGTTGGATTGGATGTAGATAGGTAGTTCCTTAATTATACACACAGCACCATTGCTCAAAACTCTCACTACTGGTCAGGGGAAGGGATTACGGAAGGATTAAGTTCATGATATATAAAGGACTGGGCATGACCCGTCGCCGCAAATCATTCATGTCTTACGCTGGCGATGGTTAGCGTATCGGACTGTTATACCCAAGCTGGCGGGTTCAAACCCGATCGATGCCGTGGATTTTTAAGGGCGAAAAAATCCTTCGTAAGCCTTCCTTCGGAGGGGAAGCTGGCTGCCCCATGTTAGTAGCTTTACTTGCATGTAAAAGATCAAGCCTAAATGACGCATCTGATCTAAATTCAAATCCCCTGATTCTCGCCCAAGAAATACCTCCTTTCTCTGCTAGTTGATGAAAGGAGCGTAGCGAAATTAGCGTGGTAAGACGGAAGAACGGGCCTGATGGCCCGAGTCTCGCCACGTAAAATAAGGCATTAATTCAATTCAATACGCTCGTGTCGGACTCAAAGCCTTAGTGCCCATGAACAGTACGTAGGCTCGCCATCTCCACGCACCTTCTCCAGGAGGAAGAACCGTTTGTGCCGTGATTGCGCCGGCCTTTCAAAATTCGCACGACAGCAATTCGGGTAGCAGCCAGTAGCGCGCAGCTTGCTCATGCTGTGTCCAGGCGGCCAAGCGTCCTAACAAACCGCCGCCGTCCGGCCTCCCCACTGGCTGGCGGCGCCTGTAAATCCGGCGACTACGCCCAGCAGAAGCAGTCACAAGCCTGGAGTGACCGCAATAGTGGACGTCGAGGCAACACCATCGCCGGAGTCTGCGCTATGCCCATCACTAGGCATCGAGATGTCGGACTTTTGCCGACAGCCTCGCCCTTCGAGATTTCGGCTTCCGACCAAAGAAGACAATTTTTGGATGTTCTTTTCATGTGGACGCGCCTCACGAGGACCATGTTTGTTTCCTGCTTTGTTCAATAAATTCACGAACTGTCATCGTTCTCATATTCAAATACACAATAATTTGTCAAAACAATAAGTAAAAATGTTACGTTTGAGCAAGAATAATAATTTTGTAAAAATAATTGTATAGCTAAAACTGACCTGTTAGATTCACTTGCAGTTTATTACGTGCTTTGCTACATTGGATTTCAATGACATTTGACAATATTAATTTCCTAGAGAAATCTACGAAGTAGATTGGGTTGGGGTAGAAGTGGTTTTAAAACAGATGAAGATCGCACTCAGTAATGAAGAATTTTCTCAAAATCTAATAATGTAACAAAAAAAGTTTTATAAAATTTTTACAGATTGTTACAATTGCCACAATGGTTTAGTTTTCTTTTCTGTAATATTAATATTTTCGGTATTGTTTTTTAAAAAAAATCATTTTCCACAATTTCTTTTCTTCTAAAAGTTTAGTTGGAATGAGACTTTCAGATTGTTGTAAAAGAGAAAATCCTGTTTTCATGTTCAAATTTTCAGGGGAATTTGTTTGAGAAAATGCATTTTGTTATGTTTGTAAAACTTTGCAATTTTAATGTGGATTGATTAAAATGTGAAAAAATTTATAATTTTACATTCACACACAAAAAGTGTAGAATTCGAAAAAAACACATAAGAGATAATTTGAAGTATTTGGCTTTGAAATTGATTAAATTAAAAAACAATGTCTTGTGATTTAGTGCTTGTAGTATTGTACTGTACAATTTGTTTAACCGTTTCAGTCATCATATCCATTACAATGGTCACTAATTTTCTAGTCCTCGTAAGTGTAGGGTTTTCACAAATATAGCTCCAATCACTTTGTCCATGTCGATGGGTATTCATAACGAACGTTTAACGTAAAAATGTCCAACTGTGGAACAATAGACGAACTACAGCGGTCCTTCAACGTTTCCTAGTGCGGTTGATCTTGACGCCTTCACCGGCTTTGCCGGTGTTTGAAAGTAGTATTGAAAAAGTCTTAGAAAATACAAATTTTATGAAATATTAGTTGAAATTGGTAAGTGTAAGTGAGAAATTATAATTGTGGCGTTTATTCTTAAATATAAATTGATAATAAGACTGTCCAAAATACGGTGTCCATTGTAATGGACAAAATGACTTCGGTTAATTTTGTTCAGATGATAGCAAGATGAATAATATGTCTGGTAGAACAAAAAACAAGATCTGAGCCTATAACTGATGAATATTTGAGTATCTGATGAAAGAGGACGATTAAATTATTCTTGGTTTATCAGATGAGGACGAAGATATTGAAACATCAGATTTGTTAACTCAAGGATTAGATTGTTTAGATGATTATAGTGTACATGGCGAACAGAAAATTGATTACAGCATAACTGCAGAAGACGCAGCAAACAAACCAAATGATAGTACAAACATCACAAATGATGTGCATCAAATGTGAAATTAAAACTGTAGTTGAAAAGAATAATGAAACAGGATCTATTGCTGTTGTGTCAAGTGGTCAATAGTGAAACTTGTTTAACTGTGAAGGGCACACAAAAATATATTTTTGAAAAGTGTAATTTGAAAAAAAAATATATACCATGGAAATTCCAGGTAACTTTGGAACGAGGCCCATCGAGTGGTTCGTTCCGGTAAACGAAGACGTTGATGAATTACCTGCCTCAATTAACTTTTGCATAAAGTACATCCCTGAATCTTTTATAAAATGTCAGAAATAACATATTTTTATACCACATAAAAAATATTCTTTGTTTTCCTCCAACAACGAAAGAGGAAAGTTTAAAAGTTGTGGACATGCATATGGCAATGAGGAATCTAAAATTTCCAAGAGCAAGGCTTTATTGACACCGATATGTTGGTCTAACTATAAAAAAGGACAGATTCAACAGATTTTCTAAACTGCATAAAGCAGTTAATTTAGTGGATTTAACTGCAAGAGGAAAGATTTCTGGGCCTCTGCAAAGTTAGACATTTACAAATGAATCAGAACTAGTGGTGCAACAGAATGGCACTTACTTTCCCGTATTAGTTTTCTATTTCCTTTGGTCTTGTCTAACTATTCGGACTCTTGCCAGTTGCCATATACCGCCGCCCAAGATACATTTTTAATTTTTCGGTTTTCTAATAGCAGAACGGAATTATTATATTAAGAATATTAAAGAACAGTCAGAATAGTTTTCAAAATCGCAAAGCTTCTACTCGAGCTAGATGAATAGGGATTTCTTCAATTTGAAAAAATTCTTCTTATGGTTTAGGCGCTAGTAGTGTTCACAGACGAAAGGACAGACGGACAGACAAATTTGCAACAAATTTGTATGTTGATGAACAAAGTATCCCTTTTAAAGGGCAATCAAGCATAAAACACTACCTACCAAATAAGCAAAAAATGGGAAATAAAAATATGGATTTTATTAGGTAAAGTGGGACTATTTATTATTTATTATCTACCAAGAATCGGAAACGGAATTGAAAGATGTATATTCAATTTGGAAAAGGAGCTGGAACAGTTATGCGGTTGGCGGAAAGAAATTCAAAACAAGTACCATGGTCTGCATTTAGAATTTTTTAGTTCATATCATTTATTTATATATTTAGAAAACAAATCTGGCAGAAAACAGTAGCTGTTGGAACAATAAGAGTAATTAGGTTTTATAGACCAACATTTTTAAGTGATAAAAAATTAAAAGAAAAGGGTAGAAGGAGTTTTGATGTAGCTGTGAGTGATGAATACAAAAAAATACGCTGTGTAAATAGGTATCCAAAGAAGAAAGCTGTGTATTTGTGACAATTTTTGCAAAACATTGAACATTGAATATTTAATTAAAATTGTGCTTTTACATCCCTGATACTGCACGTATTTGGCTGGAAATAGTCTCAGAAAGAAGGAAAGTAGCTTCTCTCTCTCTTAGAGGTGCTTAATATGCACCTTCGAAAATTTTAGATATACCGTACGAATTTTGCTTTCTAAAACAGAAAACGATTTTAGAGAATGGAATTTTTTGTTGCTTGGTCTTCAAGATGGCGCGTGATGAGCACCTGCACACGTAAACCAACATACTCAAGCTAACACATTCAATGAGCCGATATCATTGAGTGGACTTGCGTCCATGTGTGACCACGCCCAACGCACGTCTAAATGCCTTTCAAAACGGCGCAACAACTTGTAATCACCTGTAGTATCGCTCAAAGAATTCGGAACAATAGGTACAGGTTAAAGACGTACCATTCTCTGGGTTTGTAATTTCGTTCGTTGACATTTCTTGTTTACCTGGATTTCAAAATCAGTTGTTGTCAATCGGGGTTAACTTGTTTTTCTAGTTGAATTATTTGAGATATTTGATATAGTGAAAATAACAAATTAGTTTGCAGCAGGCACCAAAATATTCTAACTGTTCAAGAGCTACAACGTCCCGAAAATATTCTTGATTTTAAATAAAATTAAAATCTTTCGTTTATTTAAAGGTGAGGATTGGTGGCAAATGAGAGACATACATCTAATCGAAAAATGATAGATTATTTCATTCAGGCGTAGATTTATTTGAAATAAATTAACATAATATGTAAAAAATCTGCAAAAGAGATAGTAATAAAGATTTTTCTCATTCTGGAATACGTGTTGCCCGTTTTCTGCACCAATTCTCTGCTACAAAATAAGTATCTCGTCCACATACATTTCTATGTTATTATAAGCCAATATAAGGGGTTTAAGTGAACGTTAGTTGGAATTGTAATTAGTTCTTTTATACAATTAATTTTCCAAAGCTTGTTTCCTTGAAGATTATATTTGGCCAATGTATTAGGTGGTACTCTTTCAAATAGTGTTTTTTTATTGAATTAGTTGATTCTACATCAAGATGCATTACAATTCGAACACCGATTATATTTTCTTATTATTAAAATGTTATTTTTATGTTTAGATGACTCGAAAATGTTGGGAGCCTGGTTGCAAGAGCAACTTCCTGTCTACGGACTTATCCACAAGAGTGCTCGAAGTTCCAGAGGAGACTATATTACAACAGAAGTGAATCCCAAGTATCCCAAGGAAGAGCTGGATAAGAATCTGTTCAAAGGTGCCATGGAGTTTTAGTGTAAGCCACATAATTGGCGTCACATTTTTTAGCAGTCATCACAGCTGCATTGCGAAGCCCTGTGGACGCTCTCTTGCCGTGGCGGGGGCGATTTGGAGCGTAAGTTCCAAGATGTCGTGGGATGGTGGTGTGTGCTGCTTCACTGGCGTTACATTTTTTGTATGTCGTCACAGCTGCTTTGTTCACAGCGTGTGGGTTCGCTCGCCGCAGCGGTAGCGATTTGGAACGACAAGCTCGAAGGTTGAAGGGCGAAGAAGCTCGCGAGATCTGCATTATTGTTAATCGGACCTTTTATTCACGTTTAGAAATGTGCTGTTTCTGTGAGTAACATCATGAACGATTTTGCTCCCAGGAATTCTTAGTTTCCGACACTGAACTTGCAAATGAGACGTAATACTTGATATTTTTATTCATATCGCAGATGCGCTTTTATAGAAAATAATTCAGTAAGTATATTACAAATCTCTCTGAAATATTTCTCATTAAACAAACTGAAGACGTTAACTTAGAATTAACACAGATGTTATTAAAATATTGGGAGTAATGTCATTATTAAAATGTCCTAATACCCAAATATTCATTTAGCATTAGAGTACATTCGAATACTTATTATTTTTCTAACTATAATTTAATAATAAAAGTACTTACAAAAATGTATGTTTCATTGCATAATTAGGTTCAATTAGCTTCAGTCTTTTGATCATGCCCTAAAGGAATCACTTTATACTGGGCGGCAGTAATTATGGCAAATCACAGCGTTTGAATGGTGCCAGCCACTGAAGGGGCTTTGAAACAGCCAAAAAAAGCTTACAACAGAATACATCAATACTCAATTGGCCCTGGGCCACTAAATTAATAAACGAGCATTTTGAGAAAAAAATGTTTTTTTTTCACACGTTAGTC
Source organism: Gryllus bimaculatus (assembly GCA_017312745.1). Lineage (NCBI taxonomy): Eukaryota > Metazoa > Arthropoda > Insecta > Orthoptera > Gryllidae > Gryllus > Gryllus bimaculatus. The sequence continues at coordinate 2,797,818 of BOPP01000037.1, forward strand.
CTCACGCATCGGCGCGAGCTGCTCGCGGCGGTGCGGCGGGTGGAAAGATCCACGCAGCGTGGTGGCACGGGGGGGGGGGGGGGGGGTCGGGGGGGCCACGTGCGCGGCTTCCGACCACGCAATGACGTGCGCCGATCTGGAGAACATGGGCGATAGCGCCTCCTATAAAGGCGCCTACGCGCCCGATTCTTCCCACCATCGCACCTCCGCCGCCGCAACCCGGCCGACACAGGTTCTTCACAAGGTAAGGGCGGAGAACGCATGGACCGTCCACGGCTCCTTAAAACACACCCATTCTTTTGTATTTTGGAAGATTTTTACAAATGTCGAACTGATATAGATTGGTGATTTTGTTTTAACTATTGGCTGTTGTGAGGATGGGCACAACGAGAGAAATTGAAATTGCGTGCCCTAAATATCAAACTTCAGGCTCATATTATTTCAAGAGAATGTGGTAGATCTTAGAACATTAGTAACGGTTTGTAACTGTGATGTGCTAGACAGGGGAAGGCCCATAAGGTGGCAGAAATTGGCGCAAATATTTGGAAAATAGTTTTAAAAGATGGAACCAAATTATTTCCCCAGAAATAATTTATTAATAAAATAATCAGACGTATGTAACCGGCAAACATTGCAGTGTGTATGATTTTCTTTGTTTGTGAACACATACTCTATTTATAAACTTTACATTTTTTGTAAATACCTATTATTATTATTATTATTATTATTATTATTATTATTATTATTATTTAAATCATTTAATTAGTAAATAAATGCTATCAATTTGGTTGGTACAAATTGGTTGGTAATTTTAAACTTCAGTTTTGTTGCCCTTTTACTTATACTTTCTTGTTATCCCAGTGGAAAAGAAATATGTATAATACCTATGAAAAAAATATTCCTAGCTATGTTAATATAGTTTATAGCTATAATATCTTTGAGTATACTGTTTCTATTGCAACAAATAGTGTCAAACATTACTGTAATATATAGATTCAATGTACATTATACGCTGCGTATGTATAAAAATATCAGTTTTAATTATACTATTATTTTTATCACGTTTTATATTATATAATCGTACGGACAGGCAGAAGCATAGGCAGATGGACGCAGACAGACAAACGGACAAAAAGGTTTTCGAAAAACACTTTTGCGATGTCAAGGGCCCCCAAAATACGTGTATATCCGTAAAAATATCGACCTCCATTTTCTGCAGTTTTGCGTAATATATTATTTCCACTGAACGAATGAATTGTTTGGTCAGGACTGATTAGTGATCTCTCAGCTACGTCGACGACGTGTGTGGGCAGAATTTGCTTATTGTGTAGTCGGCAGACTAGCGTAATTTGTGACATTGAAATCCGACTTCCATCCCGCAACCCCGGACGGTGGTAAGATTTTCGAACTAGTCAGACAGCTGAGTCGAATTCAGACGCTGTTTGGAGGAGAACTCTAGCAGCCGGCTGCTCTGATTGGTAGATTTCTGTTGTTTCTCGAACAACATTGAGGGAATACCGGAGTAGTACCGTACTCTAAATGGGCATTACAATCTTTCCATCCCCTTCCTTGTCATATCATCACCTCGTACTTACATACACTTGCACTCACGTGTACTACATCACACATCTCGGGAGGCCATTCTGGAGCTTAGAGCTCGTCCTGACTGGTTGGTGCCCAGCCGGTAAGAGACACCTGGTCCTGGGAAACTTCGCTAGGCGACGAGCAGGTGGGCGTTGATATCGCCATTCAGAAACGGAAGACACCGCGCGCACTAAGACATGCATTAGAAATACGGGGCGAATGGTATTAGCAGTTAAAACCGATGTACTTTACTGAAATAAACTTCCACCCAGCTGTCTACCCAGCGTTCAAAATGAGCGACCGTCGGTATTCAAACCGTAGGCCCTACCAGTCAGAGACACTACTATTACATACTGATTCCCTGAATTCCTGAATATTTAAGCTGCTACCTCATTTCTTGTTTTAAAAAGGTGAAAGAACTCAATAATCCAAATGCAACTTCGAGAAAGGAACGATGTATATTTAAATCCGCATTTTATAAATAAACTCACTTAAATTTTGAAGGGATAATAATGTTATTATTTCAACTGTGTACTCGTTCATGTCTGTCAATAACTATATGGAATCAAAAATAATAATATGAATTTAAATCACTGCCAGAAAAACTCTCATTAAGAATAGAACACGTCCTTTGTGGTTACAATTCTCGAGGTATCTTCGGGTATGAATTCCGCCTCATATTTCTGAAATAACTGTAGGAGAAAGCAATATGTACACTAGATGGAATGCATGCGCTAATGCAAAAATATTTCGTGATTCTTTGTGAGTGATTAGGTAGGGATCTGTTTGTCGTCGATAAGATAACCTAGTTTCAATAAAATATTCTTTTACGCATGATGCATACACTGTCATCTAGAAAACGGTCAAATCAGTGTCAGCTACAACTTGTTAAATATCAAAGATAATGTGTATCTAGCTGTGTAGTCGGGAGAGAGGGGAAAAATTCCGCATAAAACAATGATTTCGATAAGAAAGTGTACATTATGGTCTTAAGAAAAAGTGTGTCAAAAAGATATAGATATACTAAGCTGAACACTTATTTTAACCGGATCATTTCAAGTGTGTGGTTATTCATCCTCTTCATTTAAGATTGAGATTGTCACACGTGCAATATCTTTAGAAAGTTAATTCGCGATTCGTGAAAAAAGTACAGGAAGAAATAAATTGATTTACTGATTTCACAAAAATACAGAGAATGAAATATAAACTCTGTTATTGCTAATTATTAAATTAATTTGCGCATTCTTCTTTATTACTTCAACTGCCATCAAATTTAGGGTAGTTATGTCATATTTAATATGATGTTCGTAAATGTAAAGAGTGAATACGTATCGCTGCAGCCGCTAGAGGTAAATGTGGTATTACGAGCCATGTGTATATTATATAAGCACCCTTTATATCTGTTCATACATTGCAAACATTCTAGCAGAAAAATATTTTAACTACTAGTTTAGTTACTTCTTTTGTCAGAAGAGCTCTGTGGTTTAGTTGTGAATAACAGCTGATTTGTAAGAGAAGTGTTCGTGTTTTCTCGGCTCTAAAACGTTTGGAAGGTAAATCTTTGACTTTTAATTATAGTTTTAGTTCTCTTAGACTGATTCTAATTCACAACGATTGAAATACAATATGTTTTAAACATTGTGTTTATGCCCATAATCTTTAATTAAAAACGTAACAGAGAGCGGTTTTGGTTTTCAAAATTTTAATATGACCATGGTTGTAAAATGAGCCTTGAACTAAGGTGGACAGTTTCGGGTTGACAAACCTATGGAATTAGCAGTTTTAACTAAATTAAAAAGAAAACCTACATTGGGGGATGAACTGGAAAAGGAGTCGTGTATTGATTGTCATGGAAAGTAAATGCTACGGTCTCACCAGAAAAGATTTTCGCAGGGTAGCATACCAACTTTGTGAAAGAAAGGGAATTAAACACCAACTCACAGAAGGTGCATTAGACGGTAATGATTTTTTTGACCATTTTATGAATCGCCACAAGAATGTTTTAGCTTTAAAGACACCTCTTATCACATCATCTCCTTCCAAGGAGGCTCTTATGGCAGTTGGAGAAAAAGTGCCTATAGCTAAAAAAAGTAAAAATGGAAAGACGAAGAGCACAAGAAAGATTGGAAACAAAACACATGAGCAAGGTTTCAAACGGAAAGTTCTTGAAAATGAGGAATCAGAAGAATCAAACTATTCTATCAATTCAGGAGTCTCGTTTTTTGGAATCACTCTTAGGGACTGAAAATTTCTGTGATGATCAAACGCCTTATTTGTTTTGGGGTGGACAATTTTCTGACCACCGAAGGACGGAGGGTCCAGGGAATTGCTTGAAATGTGGGCGCGCTATGACTGTGCTGGGACGAAAAGGACATTTACATTTGATATGTTTGTTAATTATTTTATTTTGATTTTTTAAGCATTTGTTATAAGATAGCATTGAGATATGTAAATATGTAATTAGTTTCCCTAAAAATGTATTAAGAGGGCTCAAAATACCAGCACATAACTTTCTTCTCAAATATGACTTCTTTTGATTTATTGATTTTTTTACCTAGTTTCTGAATAGTTAAGAAAGTTCATATTTTTATAAAGTTTAGACAATTGTTGACGTTTAATTTATCATATTTGTTTAAAAAATAAATTTATTATGTTTGTTTTAAAGTCGAAATATAAATGGGGGCTCATATTACCACCTTCTCCACTACCTGTAAGACTAGGGAATGAGAAAGTTTATAACGTATTTAAAAATACGATTTAGTGCACATGGTTTAAGTTCATTACAAGTAATTCACACTCATTTTAAAATGAGCATTGCCGTAGAAGTAAATTTCCATAACAAATTTCAAGCAAACTGACTGATGTTTAGAAAGATGGTCTGGTTTGTACGTCGTAATTATGTCAATACACAATGACGTCTCGTTCCCGCAGGGAAACCACATTCAGATCAACGTAACCAATCTACGTCATCATGCGAAGCTGGGGACGACACCTGTGTCTACTATTTGCTCTCCTAGCAGTGGCCCCAGCCGGTAAGATGTCATGTTGCACAAATGATAGATAATTGGAGAATTTTAATCGGACGCTTACTTTCAGTTTTGTCTGCTTCTGAAATATTTTGTCCGTTATACTTTGAAGTGTTCATTGAAACTTTTCACTTTGAAATGTTTATTTAGCCTGACTACATTTTATTGCCAATCTAGTGTTTCCTTGCATTGGGTCGAAATGTCTTGTCCTTGCGCGCTCCAAGTTTCGCTTGCCATTTCCAGAACCGTGCTCAGCAGGAAAAAAAGGTATGTAAGAGTGTGTATGATTCTTTTAATTTTATTCTGCATGTTGAATACTGATGTCCACTATGGGTGTTAACATCACATTTCGGTTTGCCCGTTCCTAAATTCGAAGTGTCATTCACTTCGGGTTATGTTTTATTTTGAACAATAATTACATTAAATGTTTTTTCTCATGATTACTTATATGAATTTTACATATTTTGATTTTGAGCGCTTTTGTTGTTTTTTAGTAATTATTTTCCCTAATCACAAAATTTCTTTTTCCTTATTATCGACAACGGCGCACAAATTATTGAGATATTCTTAAAATAATATCTTATTGACGTTGATAGATAATTTTGTCAAAAAATGTCTGATGCGCACCTAATATGAAAAACATAAATAATTAAGAATGCCAGTTATTATTAAACGTAAGTGCTGATTTAACATTTATAATACTTATAGCACAATACACTGAGGTGGCAAAAGTCATTTTATATCTTTTAATATCGTGTCAGACCTACTTTTGTTCGGCGAAATGCAGTAACTCTACATAGCATGGACTCAACAAGTCGTTGGAACTCTCCTAGAGAAATATTGAGACATGTTGACTTTATAGCTGTTAATAATTGCGAGAGTGTTGTCGGTGCTGGATTTTGAGCACAAACTGATCTTACGATTATAACCCATGAGTGAACGATGGATTCATGATGGGCGATCAAGGAGCCAAATTATTCGCTCAAATTGTCCAAAATGTTAAACCAATTGCGAACAATTGTGGATCCGGATCCGTCATAGGCCCTTTGCGATCCATAAAAATTCCACCATTGTTTGGGAACATGACGTCCATGAATAGTCTCCTTGTAGCATAATATAACCATTTCCATGTCAATGATCAGTTCAGTTAGACCACAAGATCCTGTCCATTCTATGTAAAAACAGCCTACATCATTATGGAGCCACCACCAGCTTAAACAGTCCCTTGATGACACGTTGGGTCTATGGCTGCGTGGAGTCTGCGCCACACTCAAACCCAACCATTAGCTCTTATCTAACCGGGATTTGTCTAACCAAGTCACGGTTTTCCAGTCGTTAATCGACATGGTCACGAGTCCGGGTGAGACGCTGCAAGTTATGTCATGCTGTTAACAAAGGCAGTCGAGCCTTCTGATACCATAGCTCAATAAAGCAAATTTTCGCCGCGCTATCATAACGGATACGTTTGTCGTACGTTGCACAATGATTTCTGCGGTTACTTGACGCTGGGACTTTTGACTGAGACTCTTGACTTTAGCACTGACAACTCTAGGCAAACACCGCTACTCTTGGTCATTTAGTGAAGGCTGCCACTCTCAGCGTTGCCTGTTGAGAGTTTATGCCTGAAACTAGGCATTCGTGGCACACTATTGACAGGATGGATTTCGGAATATTGAATTAACATTTCTGAAATGGATTGTGCCATACGACTAGCACTAACTACCAATTCACGTTCAAATGTTTCCATGACAATTCCATGTCAAAAACCTTTTCAAATGAATCAGTCGAGTACAAGTGAAAGATCTGCCAATGCACTGCCCTTTTAAAACTTTTTATACGCGATACTACTGCCATTTATATATTTGCATTTTGCACTCCCATGACTTTTGTCACCTCACTGAATCGTGGCGAAAAATGTTTTTTTTCCTCTGCTGAAAGTTGATTAACTTTAACGACATATTATACTATCAGTGACGCAATAGATCCTGTAATTCTCTCTAAACCTGAAGATTGCTAATGTACCACTAACCTTAAGATACACCTCTGTAATATTTGTTTGTATTATTTGAATTTTACTGAGATTAGTTGAGATCTACTGACTTACACAAGAGCTATGTGTCTTTCTGGGTTTGTTATGGCCCTCGCATCTTTGTTTTCTGGGTTTGTATTATTACTAATAGGAATAATATATATGTAATTCCTCCAATCTCTCTACGATTGCATTTCATAAACCGTTGAAATTCATTGTTTTTTGAATCTCGATATTGTTTTCACAATTTGAGTGAATAAAAATAATATGTTTAGAAAATGTAACTTGAGTAACACATACATCTGTATTTTATTGACTAAACAATACAATGACTTTGAATTAAACTAAAGTGACAGTAGACTCCAAATTGCAAATTGATTCTAGAGAACAAAAGGAAATATTGTCTTATGTCGATAATCAAAAGAGGCACTGAAGGAAACAAGACAAATATACGATAAAAGTGCATTTTGTAGCGACTTAATGACTGTAAATAATTTATAATGCACAATAAAAAAACTTTTCGGTCATCAAGGGTTTTTTATAACTTAAGTCATTGTTATCTTTCATTATCTTCTTAATATAATTATTTTCAGCAGAAGGTACTTACTAGAACTGTGTATAATATGATACCTTTCTTTTTGTTTCAGAACACTGGGATTATCATGAAAATGGTACGTTATATTTCGTCAGTATCGATTCTGACACATTTAAGACCGATTCCATAATTTGGCACTTCACGTTAAGCCGAGTGGTAATTTATCACTGACAGTTACAGCCCAAATGTCCGGAGTATTTTTGGAGGTTCATTTCATGGAGATAAAGTTCTTGTTTATGAACAGCTTATCACATGCAACGTGATTTATTTAATATCAGATACGACTTAAATGAACTGACTACTGAGTGTTATTATAAAACTAAAATTATTGAGTTTCCAGGATTTTAATCAAATCAATTATCAAACATTCATCTGCAACGAAATTGAGTAACCGGATATCATGGGTTTGTAATTCGTTTTGTTTCATCCACATGTCAACCATACTAAATTTAATGTGATGTCTAAAACAATAAATCATCGACACAACGATAACTCATACATAACACACAAACGCAGCCGTTCCTGTTCAGTGAGCTGCTTCAAAAGAACAAAATGCCAAACAACCGCAATATTGGTTTTTAAATTGTTACATTTATAGTAGCACTTCAGTGATCAAGTTACACCTATTCAAGTCATCAAAATACATTGCTATACTGGAAAGTTACGACATTAAATTAATTAGAACAGGGTCTTCAATATTTAAACTTTTGTCCATCTTATTGATCTTCAAGTACCTTACTGGAGACTATAATCACGCACGGTTCGTGGCCTGTTTGCTAGAGCATTACTCTGGCATTCACCAAGGGGTGATCGGAGGAACCACGGCCGCTAAAATTCTCGAGACCCCGGCTGAATTCGATATAACTGCCGAGCCAGAGTCGAAAATCCTGCCACCGTCGGGATTCGAGCTCCAATACCCCTTGGTTAGAGGCACTGTGGTGACGTCAGTTGATCCACCTTTGCCTGCCGAAACGATATCAAATTAGTTTAAGAGCCTAGTGTAATTGGAAAGTTGTATCCCATATTATTAATACACATTTTTATTAACTGAGATTACGTGTTGTTTTAGTAAGCAACTTCCTACAGGCCGAAATGAAATAAGTTTCACCATCAAGTGGGTGGCCAAGTTAATTCTCCTCGTCGTGCTGCCCAAGTCTAATCAGCCCTGCGATATCTGGATCCTTAGTATCAGATGCGGAGGCGACGTAGTCGAATAACCTAACATTCATGCAAAATAAAATACTATTTTAAGCATTATCACGTATGTTGAGACTCGGCAATGGTTTGATATATTATTTCAACAAATACTATAACAAGTTTGTCAAACAAAACCACTTCCACTTGGATCTCCAAAACTTATGAGCCCTCAACAACCAATATATATATATATATATATATATATATATATATATAAAATGATGGTTTGAACCCTGTCATTATCTGTTATCGCATAAATTCATTGTACTGCAGTCTACTGAAAGAAACAAAACAACAAACACCCCCGCAGCATCGACAGTTTTGTTCGACGGAATTGATCTATTTTCTAATAAATAAAAATGAAATTGAAATGAAAGATTTCTGCAGCTTCACTGCTGCCAATCGCATATTGTTTCGCTGATGTTGAGCGTTGTCGACAACTCCAAAGTTACAGTGTTCCAGAATTAAAATTGTTAGTAATTAGTCAGGGGGTAGAGGAATACTAAAACACTACTACTGTTTCAGAGAACTGGTTAAAAAGTATAAAATCAAATTAGATACAATTCTTGACCATATTTTTTATTAATTTTGTTCAGTTTTTTCATTCACTCTCTCCCCTAATCTATAAAGATTCAAATGGCCCTTTCTTTTGCTTCTGGAAGGAAAACTTCACTATATGCACGATTCGTTGAGATCTCCTTTTGCTAATTATTTTAGAAGTAGATGCGGATTGCTATATTGTTAAACTCAATAAAACTACTACAAATTCAAATATGTGGTTTACCGATGCAAATAAGTTTTCTATTTCTCAGTAGCGAACATTTCGCGCCTTCATATATTTCTACCTATCTAACTTCCATTACCTAAAGTGGCGAATGTTCATTTGTTGTTGCATGTTAATTTATTAAATTCCAAACTCCAAATTTGTTTCCGTCTGGACCAGTTAAAATTGCAAAGTTTGGAAATTTGTATGAAATTTGACTTGATAATGGTTTCTGGATGTTACATCCCCTAAACATGATTGAGAATAAAAATGTCCGAAAAGTACGGTGTCGAGCTACATTTTTGCAATGTCAAAATTAATAAGATATATTCATAATTTACACATAAAATGGGACAATAGATAAATTATATTAGTTCTTTTCTTCATTATTATATGTCCTACGTTCAGTATTGTGGTAGTTTGAAGCAAGTGGGAATATTTTATGTTTTTTAAAAATTTAAATGGTGGAATGTGCTCACTACTTTTCAGTACATACAATATAGATTCCATTCATTCCCGCTAGTTTTTTTCAGATCGTAGATATTGTCTAAATTGTATTCCAATGCGTTTCATTATTCATGCCTATTATTACTGTCACACCTGTTTTAAAAGTATGAAGTCCCATGGCATTACATTTGATTATAATGCAAAGACAATTCATTTTTTTAACGATTGCCAACAAACCAAGAATATGTTTTTTGTAGAAATTGTGCATGGAAAAATGCACTCTGTGATATCGATATTATTGATATTAATAATAAAAAGGGTATTATTTTATATTTTACGACAAACATTTACTACGGTTTGTACAATCTTCTCCCCCTTACGTCACATACAGTTTTTTTCTGTTTTTTGAGTAAATAAATCTAAATCAAGTTAAAGGATTAAAATGTACAAAGTTAAAACATTTCGAAATCGAAAGATTAAAAAAAGAGAACAAGAATCCCTCTTTTGGATGCAAAAGGAGGGAAAATGGATATCGCAAGCAAGTGTTTCATGTGCAGGACCTTCCACATGGGGTGAAACCTATTCGACGTGTAACGGCAACCTGCAGAGCCCCGTTATGCTCAACATAGAAGATGCGTCCAGATCGCCAGGATGGTTGCTCCAACTGGGAGATATCGACATCAAATTCCACAACTACGACAGCGCCGCGACGGGAGTCTTCAGCAACAATGGCCATTCTGGTATTTTGTTTTATTCACTTATTTTAATGAATTTCAGTTCTTTATTTAACCTGCCAATGATAGCGAAAAATGTTTCTCAAAATATCTTTACGAGCCTAACAAAGAACTGTTATCTTTTAAAGAATAATGAAATATAAAAATTATTTGACCCCAAATCGGATATACACTTTATCATGCTATGACGAAAAAATAACTTAACCCACTATTTATTCACGTATCATATGCCTAACAGCCTACATGCCTAATATTTTAATATATATCACACATTATTATTAGATGAGTTAATATTTATTTTGAAAACTCAAAAACATGTTGTGCTAAACTTTTGCCTTCGCCACTACAACTTTTTGAGGTTTTGTACATGGAATAAAAACAAAATTCAAAAACGTTTTGTACAGGAAAAATGCCCAATTGTTGTTTAATAATTTCTATCCGTAACAGATATTTTTTCAAGTAATCTCGTGAGAAGCAATGTTGTGCACATTAGCCTTTCACGCCACAGATCGGACGCTACCATGGATTCTCAAACTAAATTTCCTACAACAAATTTCTTCGTCTTCTTAAAGGAATATGTTATCTCTTTTAATTGTATCAGTATTCTGGCATTGCATTAAAAAGGACACTTAAATTTTATATGTGCTAATACTTTATTAATTTGACATTTCAAACCTAGTTAAAAACCTTTTTCAAAAATAGGTTTTTTCAGTTGACTAGGCGATGTTAAGCAGTTTGAATTTTTAGATAATTGTTTTTTTATATTTTTGACAGCTTTTATATGAATGCTGTTTTAAGTATGCCTTTTTATCAAACATGGTGCCGAATGTTTTTGAAACATACCACAGAGTAGTCAAAAAATAATAAATTATTAGAAAAATTAGTCTGTTTTAACAAAAGTCAGAAAGGTCAGAATACCATTACTATTCATCTTCTTTAGCTTTACATCTTAAGATACTATGTTCACATACAGAAAACTGACACATGACTACCCTGGCGATTATGAAATAATGCTTTACAAGATTGCACAGCATGCTTGTTAATGTTTTGTCTTGAAGTAAACGAGAGTGGAAAAACTTGGAACGAAAATTAAGCTATGATTCGTAAAGCGAGCCTGATACATAAAATTTTGTTGAATCTAATGTGTTTACTATCATTTGTTTCAGTGAACCTGGATTTTAACTTCACGAATATTATAACGCATCCCCGAGTTTCCATCTCCAGCCCCACAGCATCCGGAGTATACTACTTACAGTCTTTGCACTTCCACTGGCAGAGTGAGCATTGGATTGACCACGAAAAGTAAGATTTGGTATTGCTTGCAGCTTCGCAGGTCTTGTCTTGTCGGGCACCTTTCTTTATATCCGGTGCACAACACGGCTTAGGAGGGTACGACTGAATCACAACCGTTGCTATGCTGAGTCGCGCCAAACCCCTACTTAAGAAAAGGAGCGCTAGTAGACGTAGAATTGTATTCTCACAATCCATTCATCCACGCTTCGAGCAAGTAGTCAATCAACGAAAGAAAATGGGAAACTTTTATTTTTAAACTAAAATGTGGAGATTTTGTGAGAGTGTGTTGTAGAAAATTGGCTGCAAATGTGATCTTGGTCATTTCCGATACAATTACTTTTCTCTTTAAATCAACAAAGATTGGATACTCACAATTGAATTTATTGATTTAAAAAGCCAGTTTCATTCCATATAAGAAATACAAATGGTTGATGGTTTTAGCCTTAATAGTTGCTATTGAAATATTATCAAACTTTTTTTTTCTTCTCAGCTATCCCTTGGAAATGCATATGGTGCACAAAGACTCAACCGGAGAGCAGATATTGGTGATAGGCTACGTGTTTGTGGTAAGTTTAATTTTCCTATTGTTTAAAGAGTATATTAATATTATAGAGAGAGTTCACTTGCCGGTTTATACGTATTGAAAAGTATGTCCAATGACGAGAAATGGTCTCGGCTTAATAAGAAACGTCAAATGAAATTCATAGAACCTTTGTTTTCATCACATATATTATTATAGAATGTAAGTATATAATTTTAGGTTATTGAAAATGTTAAAATTATGATTTCAGAAAATAAGAACAATATTTAGTTGCATTATCAAGATGGCGTTAGCATTTCTTTATTTACGTAAAAAGCAGTCAAAAACTTTGTGTGACGTGCAATGGGAAGAAGTTAAATTGAAATTGAATTTATGGCCAGAAGCCAATCAAGGGGACATCTAAGCATTAAGTCAAGGATTAGGGAAAGTGGACGAAAACCTGATCGCGATGAGGGTCATTGACCCAGAAGCTGAATTACAATACTTGTTACAGGTTCTTTAGAATTATACAATCCAATTGATATTTGTTATTCCTGAAGTCTCTGCAACAGTTGCAAACATAAAGGAATTTAATATAATTGGGATGCTCATTTAACTTTCTCATAATAATGTAAATTTTCTGGGAGTAAATTAAATTTCGACACTATTGTACATGCCTAATTAATATTAAAAATAATAAACTGATTTTTCCTTAGTACGTCGCGTGTTTCTATTTGATGCTAATGACTTTATCGGCTTCGGTGAGTCGACAAAAACTTTAATGAATCTGAGCCGAAAATGTTCAAATTTCACTGACCGTAAGTAGTCTGTAAAATATAACTTTGGAGTTCAGTGCACAAACTAGTAATGTACCAAGGTTCTGTGCTTGGAAACACTATTTTGTGACCATGATGGCACATTTTGGCACACACCTGAGATTTAAATGTATTTATTTCTTTACATCATTCAAGATGTCTTTAGTAGAAAGATTACCTTAGAGCCATAGGAACCTTTACGACATCCCTAGTGTTCAACTGCCAACAGATGGTTTTTCAGTAGATGTTTGAATACTTTGTTAGCTATGGCTGCAATTACAACCTATTATTATTATTATTATTATTATTATTATTATTATTATTATTATTATTATTATTATTATATTATTATTATTATTATTATTATATTATTATTACTGTTATTATTGTTTGTATTATTATTACAGCCGTGCGAGCGCCGCCTGGGCCGTCTGTTCTTCTCGCGGAGCATGGCGGGCATGGACGAGGTGGCGGAGGCAGTGGAGCACCTGGCGGACGTGGGGGACTCCATGAGCTTCACGCTGGCGCCGCAGCGCGTCATGCCGTCCAACCTGCGCGCGTGCGGCTACTTCGCGTACACGGGCTCCCTCACCACGCCCCCCTGCACCGAGGGCGTCACGTGGCTGGTGCGCGAAGCGCCCATGTGCGTCGAGGAGAGGCAGGTACGTGGCACCCACGAAGAACGTTAAAGAGATGAATCGTACGTAAGTCAATAAAATGACTTCTTCAGAGGGCCGAAGAGTAGAAGTGGTTCTGTTAATTAATTAATTAGATGGTGAGGTAGATACCTTTATTATGATAACTAAATAAAGATGTTGTCTGGTATCAATGCTTTTTATTCAGCTTATGATCCTTTCGATCGCATGGCGATCATCTTCAGAGCTAAAATTTGAAATACAAATATTATTAACAGGATGTTGTTATTGTATACAAGATGCGTAAGCAAACTGCGTCGTACATACCTTGTTGCTTCCGGGCCGAAAACAAAGTTCTGCGAATTTTTGAGTGTTCGTCTTGTTTAAGAATTTTAATCTGCAAGGCTGCAAGGTATGAAGCTGCAGTTTGCTTACGCATCTTGCATACAATAACTACATCCAGTTAATAATATTTGTATTTCAAATTTTAGCTCTAAGAATGATCGCTATGCGATCGAAACGATCATAAGCTGAATAAAAAGTATTAATACCAGACAACATCTTTATTTATTTATCATGGTTATGTTAAGTTCGCAATGTGTTGAAAATAATGTGTTGAGATAAGGCGACGTGACACATTGATTGATTACTAGTGATTCCGGGCGCGTCAACAACTAAGGTATTTAGTCCCGTAAGTGTAGTGCGTGTTGTCCCTCGGGAAGTGGCGGTGATCCGGCGCCGACCTACCGTTGGCTACTGGGGTTTTCCCAAGCACTGCCCCACCACTGGGACAAAACCCAAACGGGGACAGATTCTATGCTCCCACCCAGTCTCCAGGCATTTGTGGTAGTACATGTAAGTGAAAGGGTGTGTTAGGGGTGGGATATGCCAAGGAAGGGGAAGGAAAAATAGCGCGCTGTTCGTGGCCGTTTGAAAGGGTACTGCCCGGCATACGTCGGGACTCGAACCCCAGAACCTCTTGATCAGAGGTAGTGCAGTGGCATCGGTTGATGCTATAACCCACCTCTCGCAGTCCGAAGGACCACACTTCAACCCCTTACAGAAAATGTCAATAACCTTCCAGTTATTCACTTCATTTTTCTTTTTGTTCACTGTTTGTTTCTTCTCGGTGATATCCGGCTGTTTAAATTAAATAACTTGTAAAAATTGATTTGAGAAAAAGGACTAATTAAAGAAAGTGTTTGTCGCGTTATTTTTTTAATTTACTTACATTGGTAGCACGTGTTCAGAAAAGTAATTCACTTCATCGACCTTTTTTTTACTTTCCGGTATACATACGTATATGGGGAGTAAAATACGTTATGTAGGGAAAGTTATGTAAAGCTGCGCGAAAAAACGGCGGATTATTGATATCTTTCAAAGAAATTACATTTTTGTGACTTGAAAAAACAAAAAAAATATCCCGAAATGAACTTTACGTTTTATTAAAGAGTGCAATATCCCTATCCATTCGAAAAAGGTTTGAAGAAAAAAATTGGAGCCATTTTTGAGAAAATTGCGTTTCAGCATTTTTTAACGCGGAATTTGAGCTAGTTTTCACAGTAAACGATTAAGTTTTCGACAAACTTTATTTGACATTAATTAAGGTGCATGTGCTAATTGCACTGTTTAAGATGACATAGAATAAATTTCGCTGCATTCTTTTGTATTTAGAAAATTACCACATTTCTTTAATATTCGTAAGATAATATTTCAGTTATATCTTTAGGAAAACGAAAAATTAAGAAAATTTCAAATAATTTCATAATTGGACGGCGATAGATATCAGGTGACGAGAGTATGTGGCAAGTCCAAATGGTTAGCCCAGACCAAAGGAAATAGAAAACTATAGGAAAGACTGTGCCAAGCACCACTAGTTAATGTTTACTTTTCTTATTGTTTATATGTGATACCTGTTAAACGTGGCGTACATACAATCAACGTGTGCTTGTTTTTGTTATATTCGTAACTCTAAATTAGTGTATTCCTCCTGCAACGTTGTAAATAATAATAATAATAATAATAATAATAATAATAATAATAATAATAATAATAATAATAGTAATAATAATAATAATGTGTGTTCAAAAGTATTTTTTACAAAAAAATTGAAAAACGGATATTTTGATCTATTATTACAGGTACGTTCTTAACATTTACAGTTCGTGATTCGTCAATTCAAGTTTTATATCACGGGCTGAAATGACATCACCACGCATTGATGTTCGAAAGTGACACATGTGTTTGTCTGGCAGTTGCTTTATGAAAGCACTTAAGCGGAAAACGCGAAAGAATACAATACCATCTGTGTGCACTTGTAATGAAGTGATCATAATGTGCAACGTTCATAGCACGCGATATTAACTACACAGATTAGAAAAGACAACTTTCTTTGTATTAGCACACGTCATGTTAATTTCAATAATGGAAACTCTTATTGAAGTGTTGTTTGAATAGTTATTTGTTTTTAGCAAGCATACTAACTATCGTGATAATGCGTTGAACTGTATTCGCTTTTATGCTCAAGCAATGGTGGAGTATTTTTGAAAGAAGGGAGCACAACAGAAAAAATTATCTTTTTCCAGTAAAATATAAATTCTCAACACTCTTCACGAAATGATAAAATCTACACGAGCCACTGTTATTGAATTTGTTTGTGATATTCTGACAATTCTAGAATATTTGACAAAAATTGTCCTTGTTTTTTTATGCTGATGGCAAATAATTCATGTTCCCTTAACTATTTTATTTCTCACGTGTTGTTCCTACGCCAAATGCGTTTGGTCTCGCATTGCTTCGATTGATTAAGTATGGATCTCGGCGAATCAGTAACTTCAAGGTTTACGGATAATATTATGCAACGATCGTAAACAAATTTGTTAAGGAGTTGTCAGTACTTGATGACTTTGAATTTCAGGAACTGTTTTCAAATAAAATATTTGAAATTAATAACAGCCCAACATTCTTCAAGTTCATAGAAATTTCAGAGAGAGATTGGTCTCTTCAATTGATAAATACTGTAGACAATATCAGGGACGTAGTCGCGGAAGGGTATGTCAAATGTTGTCTTGTGTGTGCTATGAGGTGCATAAGGGCACTGGTAAAATCATTTTTGCGCGCTAAATATACAACATACATTTATTTACGCATTGCAAACCTTTCCTACCAACATTTCTTTATATCTAGTATCTTTATATAAATATCCTAATATAATAATACAAAGAAACATTCGTTATCGTTCATACGTGACACTTGCTTGAACCTTCAGACACACTTCCAAGCTACGCCCCTGTGAATATCGCGCACATGGCCAAATGCATCATGCGTTTGGACACAACAGCGTCATCTGTGTATACGATTCATCAATATCGAGTAATGACTTCCCTCTTGTACACAAGGATACGAAAATAAAGTGCTCGATTAGGATGTAGGTACGAACGACACACAGACAGAACAAACGACCGATCGACTGAAAGACTGCACGACCGACATTTTTAACGACGAACTGACAGAACGGCCGAGACAAAGTCATGCCGATAGACGGACAGACGGATAGACAGAACAGGGGCGTTCTCGGTGTTTAATATCTTTGTGTGCTGCTAGGCTGGGACAAACGGTTGGAGGGACGCACGGAAGGACATATGGATAGACGGACAGGCAGTCATAAATGACCGCCCGACGGACGGAGTATCCGCAGGCAGGGATTTGCCGTACTCCCGTATACGATATCAAAGATCCATGAAACGTGGATTCTTGCTACACGACATATTAGAGGAAGTGCTTTACTACAACAAGGAGCAAACATCATCCACTTTTTGTGAATCAGGGTGTCACAATACCAGTTTATCGGTCGGCAAATTGCCACTTGTCGCTACAGAAATACAATAATATCACTTTATTACGTAAGTAAAATTCAAAATTTACAAGTAAAAAGTTTCATGTCAATTTTGTATTTATATCCTTATTTTCATTATTGCTTCATATTCTGAGTAATCGTACTTTTTCAGAATACTCATGTAACAATGTTTTTATTTCGCCTAACGTAAATAATTATTTAGATATTTTCACATTGATTTCAGAAAAAATTCAAATTATACAGCATCGAATAATTAAATAGAAGTACGTTCGAGGAAATAAAACATTCCATTTAGTGTAGCATTTGATTTCGTAAACAGGCCAAGCACCCCGAGAAACATTTTCGAGCCATCTCGCTCTTGCGCGATCTGCACTCGTTAACGACACTTCACAAATTTCACTTCACAAACTTTTACCTTTTTTTCAGTTGGAGGCATTCTACAACGTCCGTGATGCCAGGAACCTTCCCATGGCGGGCAACGCACGCCCACTCCAGCCAATAAACGGTCGCACCGTCCTCTTCCTCACCTGTTGAGGAAGCACGTCGCCGCCAACGCCGCGTGGCGTTCATCCGAAGAACTACGTTGTGCTCACGCTCCGTCGGACAACGCTCTCAGCGGACTCCAGAAGAACCCACTCGTCCAACTCAGTACAAGGAACACATCGTCATGAACGAAAATATACTTTTTTTTGCTTTTGCTTATACTTTTTTTCATGTACCAAAAAACTCATATGTGCCAATAAACATTGACCCAAATGTATGTAATACATATTTGCTTTATATACAATGAAAAATCTATTGTATAAAAGTGATCCATGTTGCAATTCATGCGATCCATGTTGCTATCGTCTGACACCAGTAACGCTTGCCGAGAAGTTAAAGCGTTTCTTTTGCTAAATGAACGTTATGGTTTTGCAGCTAAATGCTACTCATAACACTGCAGACACATGGGTTGATTATTTGATCGTATCAAATCACGAGAAAATAAATCACCATGGAAGTGGTGATTCCCAGAATATCTAAACATTACCTACATACCTACCATACCGCTTGAAATGCCCGATACATACGCTCAAAATGTTTAAGTACTATGACTGTAAGTGCTTTAATTTGGAAGCATTTTCCTCGGCTTATCTGTGTCCTGGCACTTATTAATCAAGAAAATACGCGCGTTAATGAAGCAGAGATATCGCTTTTAATATATTTCGTAACACAAAGTGCGAACATGAGAAAGATGCATACAAGAAACTGCAAAATCTTGTAACACAAAAATCTAGGAATGCTAAAATTAAATATTATCATAGTATTTTTGGCACGAACAGAGATTTAAAACAGGTATGAAAATCGCTGCGCACCTTAGGTTTAGGCAAATTACGAATTGCAACGCAAATGTATGCATCTCGTGATACTGTTAACCAGCGTTTTGCTGGCTTGTCACTTCGATTTTTTTTCTGAAACAACAGAACTCTCTTAATCTTACGATCCTACACACTCAGAAAGAATTTTTTGTGCATTTACAAACCCTTAAGACATTTTCAAAACCATTCAGAGCCTCAAATCAAACGCATCTGTGACAGATAATGTCAATGCTAAATTACTAAAACTCAGAGGCAAAGTTATATACTCCATTGTAACCAACATAATAAACGTTTCTCTAGTAGGTGGAACGTATATAAACTATTGTAAAACCGCGCTTGTTCACCATCTTCCTAAAACTACCACCTTCCTATAAGTAAGTAATTGTAAGTTACCTTGAAAGCAAAAGCCTCATAAGTGATCAACAATATGTCTTCTAATCAGGAAGAAACACAAGGACTGTTCTCTAAATATTATTGAGGAAGATAGAACCTCCATTGACAAAGGCAAATTAGCAATACTTGCTCTTTTAGATCTTAGTAAAGCATTTGACTCTGACGATCACGAAATTCTGCTTAAAAAATGAAAATATTCTGTTTCGCTAAACCCACAATACGATGTTTCTCTGAATATCTATCAAATCGACAAGTCATATCTTATGATAAGCAATCCACTGTCGATAAAACTTTCCTGCTTATTGCGCAGGGAACAGTTCTAAGACCTTTAGCATTTTTCATTTATGTAAAGACATAGGGCAATGCCTCAGTTACTGTGAGCACAAAATATACGCTGACGTCTTCCAGATCTACTCGTATATAAGTGGGTATCAATCGGAATTAAACTCATTAGCTCAGAAAATAAACGATGATTTAAATGCTCTTCATAAAAGTGCAGAAGCCCTTGGTCTCTTATTACATCCAATGAAGACGCAAAGTTTGGTGGAAGGACTTCGCAACGCTTTGAATAAGTTGGATAAATCCTCCCAACAGGAAATAAGCTTAGGTAACTCTCCTGTTTCCTGATGTAGCGATGTAAAGAACTTAGGAATATTCATAGACAGCAGACTTAGCTGGACCACAGAAGTAGGTAAGATTTGCCAAATAGTCTTAGCATGTCTTCATTCCAAAACGCGTCATCGAACTACTTTCTATTAACATCCACATACGCCTAGTAAATTCACACACTATGCCTCGTTTCGATTATTGTGATTTCTTGCTTACGGATTTAAAGCTCAAGCAACAACACAAATTGCAAATAGCACAAAATGCATGAATCTCTTTTTATATTCGATCTTAGGAGATACGACCATGTATCTGAGTATTACGGCCAAACAAATATTCTCACAATCGGAAAAAGGAGAACTTAACATAAAGTCCTCTTTATCCACAAAATTTTGCATAATAGCTATCAAACGCACTTATTGCACAACTTTAAAATGTTGACGTTTGAACTATCACGTTCCTCGCGATGACTCGTATGCACACCTCAGCACAATACAGTATGTTACAGTGTGTCATTTACTGTAACTGTAATTAGAATATGAAATCCACTACCCACATATCTAAAACATATTATTGATTCCAGAAAATTCATCTCAGATATTTAATTAAATAAATTAACTAGAGATAACACAAGCTCCTGTTCCCATTTTCACACCCTAATTGAACACCACATACGCTGTCATCACTGACCAAATTCGGTTACATTTCAAGACACCAAGCCGTTCTTCCGTACTTTTCTCATCTGTACACTCTCTGAAAGGCCAAACGCTGTATCATCCTATCTAATCCAATGTTCTAAAGCAAAGGATATTAAATATTAGATAATAAAGTTTTCACGCATTTTTACTTTTTGCATTGTATGATCCTTTTGTTGTATTTATCTTGATCATGTGCCTGCTTTCTGTTTCTTTTTCGTTACAGGTTATCATGTAGGCTTCAGCCATTTTCTGCGTTCTACTAGAAAAACTAAACTTATGTATATGAAAAACTTTATAGTCATATTATATTTCTCCCTCCCCTCTTTCTTATATTTCATAATTAATTCTAACTTCCTATACCTTCCATCTGCCTTTACACTTTTCCTTTAATTTTTCTTTCTAATGTGAATTCTCTAATGTTACCTATCTAAGCCGCCATCCTGATTGAAGTTTTCCAGGGTGTACTCAGTCGCTCAAAGCATATGCCTGGATAGTCCCTAGTCTTGCATTGCAGAGATAAATGTAGAATTTGCCCTTCTTTTTTGTATTTTGTTCACAATTGACGCATTCGGGTGTAGGAGATAATTTCTATCATTTTGAAAAAGTAATATTATTGATATAACATGCCATTTTTGTAAGTAAGAGACATGGGTTCTCTTTTTGTTTTGTGGGTTCTTCATAAAGAAAAATCGATGTGTGTAGCACATGTTTAGCTTGAGAGTCTAGAAAATTGGCAGTGAAAATACATTCATACTTTATGTTTCAATATTTATGTGCAGCACATTTCCGTTAATTAATACGATTATTGCACTTTCGTAAATAACGAGAAATGTCAGTTACCATTGTTCCCGCCTGAAAGTCTCAATTATAATTATGTAAATGTAAATGTTATTTTAATTAATATAATCGTAGTTATTTTGTAAAATTTATTATTATTATTATTATTATTATTATTATTATTATTATTATTATTATTATTATTATTATTTCTTTTCCCAAAAAATCATACCTAACATTATCATGACTGATAACAATAGGATGAATTCGAAGAAATTTGAAACCTCTGTGTTGCTATTTTCCGAACAGACACTCTGCATCTTGAGAGCAACGTCTAGTTCTTGCTGAATGTTGGAATTTGTGGAATATCGATTTATTCCATATTTGTAACACCTCCATCTTGGCACTCGGAACCTAAAAACAAGCAGAGTGCATGTGAAAACCAGACAATAAATGTGTGGTTGTTAATCTGAATGACTAAGCTCCAAACTAAAATATATTCGATGTTCATAAAGAATGTAATATGTAAGTTACACAATAGTCTGTACTCAACCACAAAAGTTTTGTACACCTCACAAAAAGGAAGGTTTCTAATGCTTGAAAATCACGACCTTCTGCAACAACAAAATAGGATTGACGAAATGCATGACGGTGCACCTTTTCAAGTGTGTTCCGCAACATAGCAGCACCTGCGAAGTCAGATCATGCGGTATGACATTTTGGTGTCCATATTCCACGTTTATACATCTTCCTCTATACATGCAATGCAGTAGTGCAGACGCGGTTGCCTAACTCTCAGGGGCAAATGCAATACGTGTAACTTGGTCATGGCTGTTCCACACATTCGGTATTCGGCCAGTAGGAAGCAACCGCTCGCCAAATCACAAATAGGGTGGATGAGTTGCTTGATATTTGCCAAGAGTGAACGTTCGGTGCTCGCCTTATGGACCTCGAGTCGGTCTTTTGGGCGCATCGAAGGAAGTGAACATTTGCCAAATATATCAGCGGTTCGGGATTGGGCGAGCATTTGCTCACTGCTCGCCGAATGCCGAATGTGTGGAGCAGGCTTTATATGCAGTTTCCCAAAACATGTTTATTGGCAAAAAGTGATCACTATTCAGCATTTACATACCGCATGTAGTAAGTCAAAGGTGAAATATCATGTAAAGAATTAACACACGTGACATTGGAGCAACTCATCGTGTATTGGTGCAATGTGTGCAAGTACACATTCTGGCACAGTCAAAGAGATTTCGTTTTAAAAATATCCTATATTAAAATTACGTTCACGACAAATCAACATCAATTATTTTGGCGATAAATGGTAACATCGTTGTTTCTTTTGCGAATGATCTATTGAATCTAAAAATATGAATCTTTAGTTCTCAATTTTTTTTCAGTGATCGCGAGATGCATTTGATGCACACCACTAACAGAGACATTCTCGGGATATCATACTCGATAAGGTTTTGTACTGCAAATGCAATAAAACGAACAATTAAAATAAAAATTGTAAGCATAATACTATATGCGCTAGAATGGCAGGAGAGGGTCAACAACTTGTGTGTTTTGAACATTTCAAAATATCAATTTTGTCAGGAGTTGCAAATTGGTTTGTAAAATTGTGTATAATTGTTCCTAAAGTACGAAATATTCATTGGTGTATTGTCACTGATAATCGACAGAAAACATTACCTCACAAATATTTTTCCGTGGTGGCGCAAGCAATTTTTTCTTGGGAGGTGGCAGTGATCTTGCAAGATCGGCAGTGATGACGAAATCCGACGCGTTGCCGACCTACCGTCGGCTAGCGGGGTTTTCCTCAACCAGATATTTCCCACCAGCGGGGCAAAGCGCCAACCGGGCTCTAAGCTCCCGAGCTCTATCCTACCTACTGGTCTCTGGGCGTCTATGGTAGTGTAGTGCCTGCACGTGTGTGTCTAAGGAGTAGATAGTACAAGGAATGGGAAGGAATGATCGCGCGCAGCCTGTATCCCATTTTGTGTGATACTGCTCCGGCATTCACCTGGTGTTAAGAGAAACCTCATAAAACTACCAATTGGAGCAGCCGGGCGCTAGAATTCTCCATATACAAATATATACCCTCACTTCTACGTAACAAGAGTCCGAAAATGCGTAATGCGGGAGAGGGTGGATAAACAAATAATGTCTTCGATACCAGTGAGGATAACACAGTAAAATAAAATAAAAAGTTGGTTACATCGCTAGTGTCTAAAATTTGTTTAAATTTCATGCTGATATATTAATTAATGTTTGAGTTAAATATGTTCAGCAATTGATTTAACGTGATATTCGTTTTAGTAATCCAATAAAAAATTGAAAAGTACATAAAAGCGGAAAATTTGAAAGTAACAGACAGATCTAATTGTATTGATATTACTGCGCGTGATAATATATATATATATTATATATATATATATATATACCCTCACGCCCAGTAACGAAGAACGGTTACTGGAATTAGAACCAATTACAATGATCACCAATATACAATTAAAAAAGTACTGGAGTTGATCAACGCAGTAACGCCGCCGGCCGCCACTAACGGTCAAATCGGGGGGATACGGCGAGGCAGAGCGACGGTAGTGGTGCGCGGAGAGCCAGGAGGGGAACTTGGCGGTCAAAACGGAGGGGTAAAATGATTTTGCGCCATCTACAACAGTTCCACGTTGAGCCGAACTTAAAACGTGTGACGTCATGCAATTCAAAAAAGCTGCAATGTAGTCGCGGTGTTTGTTTTTCGTTACGTGCAGGCTGCAAGCAGGTAGGTGCTCCCTTTTTATTCGAATTTTGCGCGTTTTGTTAGTATTAGAATGTCTCGTGCATTGTAAGTAGAGTGAAGTTATTCGCGATATTTATTATCATGTCTAAAACTTGTTATTCTGTATTTTGGCCAGATGATATTAAGAAAACTGGTGCTAGGACATAGTACATTGTTAGGATTTTCACCCCTACCAGCAGTGGAGGTTATTTATAATTATTTTGAATCTTGTTGCATAATTTGTAATTGATTATTTAATGTGTGAACATTTGCCCACCCATGCAAGATAGTCTCTAAAAAATCCGTAAACCATTGTAGTATAGACCTAACCTGTAAATGTCATTTATTCTGTGTCTATTTGTTAAAGTATTGTAGTTATATATTTCGTATGCTATTGGACACGTTTCGCTAATATGTTCATTGTTAGTATCCTTATTCATGTTTCCAATCCCTGGTATTTCAAAAATGTCTAATTTTCAAATATACATAATACATTATTGTTGCATTCGAGAATAGGTACACTCTCATTAATGTATGATGAAAATGGAATTAAGTTTATTGCTTAGGTGTACAGTTACGTTTCCATTCTGGAGTGACTTCGCGGATTGCAGTATGATAACTGGCAAGGATACAAACGAATTTGACTTCACTAACATGAGAAGATGGAATTGTATTCAACAGTGTTTCTATACAAGCCCAGCCCGTTGTCTTCTCAAAGAACATTTTCAAGAAATCGTATTTTACAAAGGTGCCAGTGAAATCTTTTTCTTCCTTGATGCTGCAAGTGCTGCTAGGCTCGATATTATAGACAAATAATATTTCAAGCAATAATATTTCCGAATAATAATTCCCTTGTTTAGAAAAAACTTTCCCTAACAAGCACTTGAAATATATTTAATAAATAATCAAACAGATTTGAATTGTGAACAATTAAAAACTTCGTTTTCGAAGTCTGCTGTAATAAAAAAACGTTGTAATAAAATATACCCTAAAATATCTAACGTTTTATTAAAAAAATATTAAGATCAGATAATACTTTTTTGATATTTCACCATTACTTCAGTGCTAAAGAAAGGGTTAATATATTATAGATGATTTTAATTAAATGTACCAAATTTGGAATTGCTAAATGAAACATCTTGAACCAATAAATCCTGTAATTAATATTATGATAATTTATTAGTAAAAGCTAATCCAATTCTTGTCTACTATATACCATCAAAATTCTGTCATCTAACAAGTTCAGTATTGTTCTGCCATGTGTAGGTTTCAATGAGGCATTAGTTGCGTGTGTGGACTTTGTGAATATTGTCTGCATGTGCAGTAACCAATCAGGTAGCTAGAGAAAATAAAAAATCTGTATTGCTGCCTAAACAAGAAGAAATTCTGTGCCAGTTATTTATTTTAAAGTTAAGATGCCTAAAAACTAGGAAACTACATAGGACAGCTAGAAAACGCCAAAAAAAATGTTTATAATCTTCCACAAATTTCATTTCATAAGATTTTTTGTAAACAAATGGCAAATTCCCTCCTTTAATCCCAGAAACACTAAGCATGTTTACCGGTATGTTGTTACTAACTACAAGACGAATTGCAACTGCCAAACATAAAACTAGTTATAATTTAATAAATTTGGTTTCATTTTCCTTGGTTTTGAAAGACTTACCCAAAATAAACAATGAATGATATTGTATCAAATACAAATTCTATTTCGGCTATAAAGTCACCAAAAATTAAGCTGGTTAGATTTCAATCAGTGATTTATAACAAATAACTTTTTAAAAAATCATTGAGTAAGTTATTTTTTCCAAATAATTACAAATATTAAGTTACAGAGATGAAGACTTAACATCAATTACATATTTAAATACAACGAATATCATATTTCTTTAAAACTTTTGTCACATCAATGAAGAATTTCGAGAAAAAAATACAATGTAATATACATTAAAATGAGCCATGCCTTATGAAATGAACAATAAACACTTTGTAAGTATTTTACTAAAATGGAACTGGATGCATATATTAGTTTTATCTAGCATTCATTGTCTGTAGAGAATACAATAGCAAATTTAGAACAATACACACACACGAGCTGTTTCAGGGAAAACCACGATAAATCTTCAAAGCATATTGGTAATTCTAGAATTTGTAGTTAAACGTTTGCTAATGTCCCACAAAGTATTAAATCTTCAGAGAAATAGATAAGCATTAAGAAAATGGAATTTTATTGATATTCACTTAAAAAAAAATTAATATTGTAAAAACTAATAAAAACCCCGGAATTTCAACATCACTACCTCATGCATAATCTTCTCCAATTAAATCTAGTAATCTCAGCTTTCAACACTCCTAAGTGCTAACTTCATCTCGCTATAATCAAATCACACCATCTAAACGCTGGAAGCTCACTCCACAGAGAAACAGACCGACAAAAACCTTACTTTCCAAATAGCGTGTACATGTTTAACAATTCAATAGAAGCGCTCTAATATTGTCTGCTAAGTTTCTTTGATGAAATAAGTCTGTTTTTACCCTGCTACAGACGTATTTTTCTTGGATAAAGTAATATCTTTTTTCAGACCATGCGATAGGTGTGCTACAAGATTAGTCCATAACGTGAACAAATAGAAGTGATGAATTATAAGTACCACATTTAAAGATTTTGTGGGTTAGCGGCAGATTATTAGCACCAGACCCCTCAATGTTTTTATAGTATCTATGTGAAAAAAACACTAAAAATTAAACATAAGGAAATGATCAATTTGAAATTCATGTTTTCAGCTTTTTTCTGCTTTTTAAAGAATTAAGGATAAAGTAAATCACTTTACAATTTTGGTTTTAAGTATACCATCTAAATACAATATTTAAAAAATTATTTAAATCAGTTAATCTGAATCATAAGAAAAAGCAGATAATACCTCTTGAATAATCTCTACACGCGCCCACAATTAATTCGCACAACCTTATTTTTGAAAATGGCGCGGCCAAAACGCAACAGCTGCGCTATCTGCAACCAGGTCCCGGCGTGAGTGAGGAAACCAAACTTAGTCCCCCGCCTTTTTACATTGAGTGAACCGGCCCTGGGAGAGGGCCTCAGCTGAAAGCACGGACGGGGGCATGCTGCGTCCAAAAGCATTTATTGTCGTCTGTTAAGTGCAATTCGGAGCTGATGATGGCCGTTGATTGTGCAACCTGGTTGATAAGGATTAGACAATCAGATGCATTAGTGGAAGTAGAATTGGCGCACAGAACTGATAAAAAACCAATAAGACAGAAATCGTTGGGACCGGTGGCTCGTGCCATAAATTCCCGCCCTGGTTTGAATATTGAACAGTGGGTAGTTCGTGTACGGTCATCCGCGCAAAGTGAGAAAAGGTCACTGAAAAAGACTAAGAACAGCCGACGAACATCAATCACGCGGTCGTGCGTTCCAATACCCGTGAGACAGTGTTCACCACCGGCTGGCGTGGACCCGGCCGAATTCATCGCGTTTTCGCTTGGACAGGAGGGAGTTGGGGCGCCAGGGAGGGCGAATTCCCGGCGGACGTCGGCGAGGCGAACCGAAGATATGCCGAAGACACCGCGCGTTGCCACGACGGCCCCGACTCGCCTCCAGAGGGAAAGCAGGTGTTTTAAAAATCAAGGGAGCGTTGACCGTGCACTTTGTTTCCAAGGCCTGCGCATTGGCGATTTGTTAAATACTATTCGTAAAGTGTGTTCTTTGATCAATAAAATATTTAAATGTGCAAAGGAATTGTATAACGATATCTTCTTATTGTTGCGCCAAATGGCCTGGAGACCCATTCACGAACAACTGTACCTTTCCCTTGCATAATTTATTTGTCGTGAAAGTACCGCTTCCCAGGTACGTCACAATATATAAACGAGAAAGTTCATGTGACGAGATTGCTGATCCTAGTCGATTATCCTGCATTATTTACCCCTGATTCGTTGATAGTGTTTGGAAAGATTTTTTTAAAATTATTACTATTTTGAATGTGATACATGGATCAATTTAACAGTACAAACTTTTTCACGTGTTTTGATGCTTACTATATATTTAAAAATACTAAACTATTAGTCCTTTACAATTATTTCTTAGGGAGAGAAAGCCCATTACGTACCTCACAAAGAATCATCCAATTTTGCAAATTGTATGTAAAAAACATATTTGGGAAAGCTATTTTTTTATTCTGATCGAGTTGAAGGATGCTTTGTCTAGGTTGTATTGGGATAGCTGTGTAATTGATAGCATGTTATTGGAAACATTATGGGATAACTTAGTGATGTGATGTACGATAGGTTTTATTTCAATTTCTTTATGAGGTTATTTGTTTGTGATGAACCAGGATGCATTGCTCGCATTGTTTGCAGTAATTTATTCTGTATGACCTGTATTTTATGGATATGGGTTCTTGCTGCATTAATCCAGACAGGACAGGCATAGAGAATTAGTAGTCTTATTATGGCTGTATATATGTGTTTGGCATTTTATATAGTTATTTTAGTGCGTTTTTTTATTAATGGTTTTAATCGAGTTAGTTTGACTTTTGTTCGTTGTGTTTTAATGTTTATATGTTCTTTCCAGATAAGTTTTGTGTTTAAATGCAGTCCCAGATATTTCACTGTTTTGTTTAGTGGAGTCCAAGGAATGGCGTTATTGTTCAGTGGGAGGGATGATTGTGTTGAAATTGTTTTTAATGAAAATATTTTTTCTGTTACTTAGCTGGGTTTAATTTGATTTTCCTTTTGTTTAACTGAGAATATATTTGGTTTAGATGTTGTATTGTGTTTCTTAATGTAATAAGTGATGTTCTAGAGCAATACAATGCTGTATCATCTGACAATTGTGCTGGATTCATTGTGTTGGATGTAGGGATAACAGCTGTGTAAAGATTGAATAATATAGGTGACAGCGGGGAGCCCAGAGTAAGTCTAGCCAATATTGGTTTGGTGTTTGAGAGATGTTTATCTATTGAAACTGAAAGAGGTCTATTGCTTATGAAGCTATAGATGGTGTTGGTAAGATATTTGGGTGTGTCAGTGATTCTAAATCTGTAAATGAGATATTGATGCCATACTCTGCCATATGCTTCTGAAATATCTGGAAAGGTTGATATAGTTTGTAGTTTTCTTTGGAATGCCATATGGATACATTTTGTGATCCTTAATAATTGGTGTGGGGTTGATAACTTTTCTGTGAATCAAAATTGATGTCTGACATTGATGCAATTTTTGTTGAAGTAATTATTGAGTCTTTTGTGAATAATTTTCTTTAAAATTTTAGATAAGGCTCAATGGTTTATAATTGTCTACATTGGATGCATTTTTGTTTGGTTTTGGTATGGGTATCACTATAGAGTGTTTCCATTAAAAGTGGGAAATAATCTGTTCTTAATAAAGAGTTATAAATATTATTTAAGAATGCTATGGATTGATTTGGCAGATTTTCTAGGATTTTGTTACTTATTGTCATGTCCTGGTGCCTTTTTTATGGAGTGTTTTCATTATGAGTGTTATTTCTTGGGAGGGATATGAATCTGAGTCTGGAAGGTACCTTATAACTAGGAGATGTACTATCTGTGTGATTATTTGGCTTAGCTAGTAGGAGTGAGTCGTTGGGTTTAAATGTATCTGGAAAATGTTTTGATAGTATTTCATCTTTTTCAAAAGGGAGACAATTTTTCCTTGTACTGCTATTAAGTGGAGGAATACCATTTGTTTTGTTTAGCATTTTATTTTGAAATTGCCAGTGTTACTTGAGCTTAAAGATTGAATCA
The DNA here is from genome assembly GCA_017312745.1 of Gryllus bimaculatus. NCBI lineage: Eukaryota > Metazoa > Arthropoda > Insecta > Orthoptera > Gryllidae > Gryllus > Gryllus bimaculatus. The sequence goes on from BOPP01000037.1 coordinate 2,827,709, forward strand.
TGGTATTGTATTGTTGCTGTTTGTGTGTGAAAAGTGTTGTTTTTTTGGTAATATATGCTAATGGTTTTAGTTCCTTTTTAACTTCAAGGCTTTTAGTGTGATTCCATAACCTTCTTGTTTTTATTCTTTATGTGGATTAGATTTCTGATGCTTTTGGGAAGTTTATTTTTTTATTCTGTGTGTTTTTAGGTGATTTTTTTAATTTACTGTTCAGTAGTTCACTTAATATTATGTTATTGAGTATTGTTATTTATCGATCTATTTCTGAAGGTTGATTGCGTGGGGAGTAAATGTTGTGTGGTAATTTTTACAGGTAGAAGGTCTGAGTGCATTTCATGGTGTATTGTGGAGAAAAACGATTGTTTAAAATTTGTTGTACGTGTGTCTAACAGATCTGGGTTCCTAGAGTGATCAAGTTGATAGTAGGTTGGTTCATTGGGGTTATGATATTTAGCTTGTTGTTGCTATTATGTCCCAGCTGGGTTATTGTTTTTACATCCCCACTGTACATGTTTTGCAATAAGATCACCTAAGATTGTTGGAATATGTTGATCAATTATACAATAAGATTGATATGTTGGATTTTCACATTAGGGGGCCTTATATGCTACTATGAGTATAGTTTTCAAGTTGTTGTTATTAATAATTGTAATTACTACTGTCTCAATAGCAGGGATTGGTGGTAGTATTATCTGATAATGTGATATTGTGCTCTTCATTAGTATTATTACTCTTCGTTCATTAGTATTTGGTCGATCTGTTCTGATTACTTTATAATCTGGTATGCTGTATTATTCACTGTTGTTTACATGTGTTTCTGTGCTAACGAGTACTGAAGTAAGTGTCACTGTTACCTCTGTCCAAACGAAATTAAACTTTTCTTTACGAATTTCGTCGTTTTTTGACTTCATGTTACAACTGCATCCAGTGTCTGGCACACACTGAATCGAACCTTGAATGCGTTTAAAACGTTTTTACTAAGCTTTCTGCACCTCGCCTCTGATGACAATGCGAGGTCGTGGAGTCTAAGATGGAAATCGCTGGATTCTTAGAGCGTTTGACAATGCTCAACATGGTTCGAAACGAGGAGCTGTCCAGGAGCTGATGCGATCTTTCGGTGACGCTCCGAACTAACTGGAAGCAGCTGACAATCTTCGTCAAGGAACTTTGTACGAAAAATCAGTATTTGGTCAGCAGAGAAGAAATTCTCGCGGCTTTTTAAGAAAAAATAAGACTATCATTTCCGAAGCGCCAAGTTTGACATGTATAGCCCTTTCCTCTGAAACGTCTTGAAAGAACATCAAAATGCCCTATTAAAAAACAAGGCGACAAATTTGAAGCAATTTCGATATTTCTATTTTTATGGCTATAACTTTTTTTTGTGTGGCCAAAGTCTAAACATCTTATGCATTGAATGGGGCCTTTATTCGTAGGTCTTCTTCTCCTTTCAGATATTACAATGAGATTTCATATTTATCTTATTTCTAAAAGTTTTCTAGGTTTTCTTCCCCGTTGAATTCGGCTGCATTTACTGGAATTGGATTACTGTCTTTTCGGAGTCTGGTATTTTTAATGAGTGATGGGTGCTTTTCTTTCAATCCGATGTAGATTTCCTTCCTGTGATTTTTGTGTGTAGGTTTTTGAATACAACTGAGAATTTATTAATTCCTGGGTTATTGTAAGTATGAAATTGTCTTCCAGTGTCAACTAGATATTTGGTTATGTCTCTGAAGTCACGGATTTTTCTGGTTGTATTTTTACCCTATTATTTATAAATTGAAGTGTGAAGCTGTTTGTTACTTTGGTATGATCTCCTTTCTAAAGCTCGTAATGTTAGTTATATTTGCTACAGTAATTGGCGGAATTTTTACTGATTCTGACACACTAAATGAGGTTTCATTGATTTAAATAAACCTATTTTAATTGCTGGGATCTGGTTCATTGTTCAGACTCTCAAATCTATTCCCAAAGGGGAGCGAATAACGATTTTGGGTTGAACTGTCTATGTTGTCTTGTTTTGATTGCAGGTTAGACCTCTTTGTGTCGTTAGCCGAGTTGTTATCATCAAAAGGACGCTTTAAATTTTTCCCTGCGGCAGGTTGGCCTGTAGCATTAGCTTGTGGGGTGTCCAGGTTTTGCAGTCTCAAGGTCTGTTGATTTGGTTGAAGTTTCATTTTTGTTTGGCTTGGTTAAGAATCCATTGATGTTCATAACTGGCGGTTTCTATTACTTCTTGGTACAGCATCGATATGTTGAAATCTGGGATCACTGTTTAGTGTTGGTAGAGCATAATTAATGAGCTGCTCCGTTGTCGGGCAGTACCCATAGTACATCATGCGTAGCAATCACTAATGGCAGTATTTTCACAGACCACAAAATTTACGCTGGTTCACAGACTTTTCTTAGTCACGCGGCTATCACTGTTTACAAAGATAAGAGCGATACCTTCGGTTCGGCAGTCGAATGCGAAATGTTGTTTGGGAAGTAACTGAAATCTGTTTGACTTAGCAAGCACGTTATCTACGAAATATCTGTGTATGATGAATTACTACCGGCTTGAAGAAAATGCTACTTATTTAACTTCGGTATATGAAATTAACCCCCTGAAGTTCATTGTAAACTAGTGGTGTTAAAACAGCACTTACTGTCTTGCCCTTGGTAATAATGATGTAATACTATTTCTAGCACAATTTCTCTCCGAAATAATACATCTTACTTATAATTTTTTAGAAAACTCATTATACATCGTAGAACACTCTGTGCGAAAATGAAATATTTTCAAGCAAATATAAACACAAATTTGAGAATATTACAAGTGCTTTGCATACAGGTAAATCATTTCTCAACAGTGAGACGTAATTCACAGAACTTCAGCTCTTGTCTTGCGGCACGCAAAGCCATTGTTGCATTTCAATATAATATTCCCTGAAGGCTAGCAGTTTTCTTTCATATTACATGTAAAACGTAATATTAACAATTAAACCTAATTGGGCTAACATTAATTAATATATAGGACTGCTTCAAAGAAAATACATCCATCCATTGAAATATGCATACATTCCTCGCATCATGGACTAAAAATACAGATTATCAAATAGTTTTTAAATAATTTCTAAAAATGAATTTCTAAACTATAGCAAAAGCCCGAATGTAAGAAACGAACAACGAAATGTGAAATAATTCAAGTTCTAATTTGCGTAGCACCCAACTTTCTCCAAACACTTGTCATATTACATTCACAAAGCGCAGAAAATCGGAAGCGGGCTGTTTGTTTGACGCCCAATTAGATTTAGATTAGATTTATTAATAATTCTCCAATAAAGTTTGAGATTTTGGTGGCAGAATACACTAACTGAACATTACAAAACTTAAAAACTTAACAAAATCTACAAACTACAAATTAACGTGAACATTTCATCGTGCAAACTTTCATAGCACTCCACTTCATCACACTTCACCGCACTGCGAAACACCGAGCTGTAATGTCTTTCTTACATACTCGTTTCCCTCAGTCTCACAATGCCACTGCACTGCACATAAATAATAATAACAATGATAATAATAATAATAATAATAATAATAATAATAATAGTAACAACAATAAGAATGATAACAATAATAACGATAATAGTTATACTTAATCACATAGAAGGCATAGTTGCTTACACTTAATAATATTAAATATATTTATAACACACATATCAACATTCAGGAAACTAATTTATTTTTAAATTTTCTCAGGCTTTGAGGAAAGGGATCGAAGATTGTCACAGGCAAACCGTTCCAGTCTCTAATAGTTCGATTCGAGAATGATTATTTCCCAACAAATAAATTACACAAAAAAAAATTCAAAAAATCCAACGTAATCTGATTTAAAAATCTGTTTTTAATGAACACAATTCGTTTAGAAAATGTATTTTCCCAATTGTAGCTGTCGGGATTTTTTAATTGTTGAAAAATCGGGCATTTCAATGAACACGAGGCCTGCACCATTTTCTTAGTCGTTCTTTACGCTAAGGTCCAAATTTAATTTAAAAAATTGCCGTTTTTACGAAAAAATGGTTTAAACAAAACATAAATTTCCCATGTTTGACACAAAATAGTGACAAAAACACTCAATTTTTAGAAAAATTGTACACGGCATGATTCGACGACCTTTTGACGAACACATTACATTTGAAAAATGTTTATCTTCAGAATTATAGTCGTAATAAGATGCCGAAAAAAATTATTTTTTTCAATTTTCGCAAAAGCAAGGTGTCGTTTCTGTGAAAAATTGATTAAATAAAATTAAATAATAGCACGAATTTCACGCAAAATGACGCGAAAATAAATTAAATTTTCAGAAAATTGTTGTACATGACAATTTCACAGTCTATCTTTAAGAAGAAAATTGAATTAAGGGGAAATATCTACCTTTAATATTTTTGTTGCAAGATGATTCCGAAAAAAAATTGAACTTTTGTAATTTTCAAAAATTAGTTTTCAAGGAACATGAGACCTGCTCTATTTCCTGAAACGTCATTGGCATTTTCCAACAATAAAATTTAACTAAAAACGATGAGCCATTTTTTGAAAATTTTGAAAACTTACTAGAGACTTAATACATGCCAAAATTAAAATTTTGGTTTCAAATTTCAGAGGCCGCAACATCACCCAGAGAGATACCAATTTTGAAGAATATTGGCTAAACGGTAGCGTTTTAATGGACAGACAGACACGCAGACATTTTGTCATCAATCGATTTTAAGGTATCAAGAACCCACAAAAATGGATTCTGACTACACCACGTGTAGCTACATCACGTGTTAGAGGATTTTCTCCAAATGTATGCATTAGATGTATCATCTTTTTCATTATCAGGCCTCGGCAATACGTATTTTTCTGCCGCAAATTTGCCGCTTGGTAGCGAGAAAATAATAGTCCTTCGACGTACGTACATGCTCTTGAAACTTTCAATGGGAGGTCGTGTTCGATTCTTGTGGTACGAGTCCGAGATGGAGGCGGATTTTCGTCATTGATTAGGTAGCCAAGAGTATCTTTTAGCACTACTTTTCCCGCCGTTCATCTGATAACACAAAAATGGAGGTTTAACTGGATTTTAAGAGAACAGTTCAGTCGATTGTATCCGTATGAATCACGTGTCCAAAGCCCCACCGGACAATGGCCTATGACTATCATAAGTTACAGCCGATAGCCCTGCTGTCTCCTATAAAATCGCACGCTCGCCCGTCCCCGCGACCTCTCGCTACACACGTGGGCGACGCCTCTCTGCCAGGTAGGCTGCCTAGGAAGCATCCCAAAATCGGAAGCCGAATGAGACCTACAATGAATATCGTGCACCGATTAATATTGAAACTCATTGGAACAATAATTTTAATTATATTTTTTTTAAAATAAACTTCACATAGCTAAGTCATGTCAGTCATTAGAGCTAATAACTAACATCACTTAGTGACGGTCGGGTTTCCGCGTACTAAAGTGTGTACGACAAAACGTTTTGAAATCTTGATTCTTCTGTTGTTTATTATTTCGAAATACACTATTTTGTATCACTTGTTAGTCTTACTTTTGAAACGTGTACGTATTTTGAAATAAAAAATTAGTAATGTTCTGTAAGACCCATGACTCAGCTAAAAAGTAAATATTAATATTCAATTGTAGCTTATTTTAAAAGATTATTGAACTGAAGTGTTATATCAGTGGTTACTTGTTCATCCAATTACTGACAACTAAATGTGAGGTAATGGATAGTTTGGTGGCCTCTACTTATATACTATATTTGTGTGTAATCGGCAATATTCTTTCCTTTCCGGAAGTTATTCACTTTCCCGTAGACGTAACGCTATTGTGAGGGACATGAGCGATCTCTGCAGGCTCTGAATTGGAGATGATAGCAAAATATTAGTAACAATAATATTAATTACAATATAAAAGTTAAAATTATTATAGATTATAGTAGAAGATGATTATTCACAATATTTTATGTATACAAAGAGACAGCATGATTAATGGATATATTCATTTTTTTAAATTAGTATAAGTATGATGGTTACAGTATTCTTTGAAATGATGCGTTTGTTCTACCCGAGAAAACAAATATAAGTAATGTGAGGCCTTATTTTTTCGCAGATGATCTCCACTACCGACACCACCATGAGAACTTGGGTCGGCTGTCTGTGCACACTCGTTACACTTCGAGGAGCTACCTTTGCCGGTATGTTCACATTTACTTGGTCATGTTAATATTGTTGTTGAAGGAGATTGTCAACATTTTTGGGTTTTAAATATGCAATTTTAAAGCAGTTTCGAATATCCTGCGCTCTCTGAAACATTATATTTTTTATTCACGTCAAAAACAGTTATTAACTGTGAGCGTCGTTCCACAGCGGAAGTAAATTTCGTGCTCGTTTTCATAATTCTTTGAACCCTACCATAAGCCATATACAAGTTGAATTCTGAATCCGGAAAGAAATGCGCGATTTTGGCACAAATTGTTAACAAATATTCGCTCCGATGATATAAAATGTATTTTGAAGGGTAAATCAGATATAGATTGTGTAGAATTCGAATCCTGCAGTCGTTACGTTGCTTCTATTTTTAAAATAAGGTGCTACTTTATTTTTCAGTTCAAAATAAGTAAATTTAGTTGGTTCAATTTCTGGCATAAATTTATTGATTGATTGATTGGGATATTTTGACACCAAACCAAGGAAGAAAAACGCTCGCTGCGTGTTGTCATTTACCTTGTAAGCTTGGAAATGTTCCAATCTTAGTACATACGATTCCCAATATCCTTTCTGTTGATTGAATTCTATGAGTGTCCGTAGCGCCCCGCAGTAGCTGCTGGATGATTTCGTTCTGTTGCTTCATTGGTCGCTGGATGATCTCTTTCTGTTGCTTTATTTGTACTAATATATTTTCAATTTTTGTCGTCGACATTTTTGCTGCACGATCGTTGTGTTGAACGCAGACATCGTATTTACTTATAGCTTTTGGCACGAAATTTTGATAGATCACGTTGCAAACTATGTTTGTCTGAAGATGAAGTTGCATTTGTTGCGTTGATTGAGTTGCACACGTAGTGTTTGTTATGTTCGCCACCAGTTATGTTGTGAATTTACACAAAAGTTTCCAAGGAAAGATCAAGGAACGCTTAAAAGAATGGTACATATCTCATTTTCGTTAAACTCTGAATTTTTGAAAATTGCCGATATAGAAATAATGCAAGAAAATGTATGCTTTGTAGCACCCTAATTTCATTTTATTTAATGCTGATATGCTATATGCTTTTAGATTTACTTTTTGTTTAATAGGCAAATAGGCTACCAATATACTGTAAATACCATACTTTATATATTACTCGTACATATAATCAGTCACCTCACTTTTCCAATTAGTGTCACGTTTGATATAAAATTTGAGGTACTGACGGATTTGACGTTTTGTAGAACGTTTCAATTTGTGTGCCACTGTGTTGTAGAGACGCTAATATACAGAATTCGTCGCCACTCTCCTCAAAGAAGTTGTTTTTCAGCAATTTTGTTTGACTCTCGATGGATATGTGTCGACCAAGTTTACCCTTGGTGATGTCAGCGTTGATTCCAATGTAAATTTATCTATTCTGGTTATCAAGTGTTCATTCGCTTTATCAACCTATAATGTAGTTTTCTGTGATAGACTCATAAACTGTTAAAATTATTACAAATATATTTCAGTTGATTGACAGATTGAAATTTATTTCAGGTGGTGAAACTACATATACTCTGATATTTACAGAGCAATATTATATTTTCTTTATACTTCTATATCTGAACAGTCGCAAAATCATGTTTCAGATTATGTATAATTACAAAAATATTAACGAAAAAAAATATCCTGTTTACCTCTGCTTTGTAAATGAAATTTGACTCTGAAAATGTCTGTAATTTTATAACACAATAGGGAATTAAAATTATATTAAAAGCATTCTGGAGAAATAAAGTAATTTACTAGTGAATACACTCGTGGAAAAAACAACGAACTCACTCCTTTTGAGCGATGCAATATTTAACTCAGTCGTGGCCTCAGGGATTAATTATCACGTTCGTGAATCTCAATATACTATATTTTTCAATGGGGTAAGCGAGAACGAGTAAATTAATTGAAATAGTTTACTTTATTTAACGAGACAAAGTTTTTGTGAAATATCTAAATAAGGTATGAATGCAGAAATAAAACAAATCAAGTTCATGTTTTAATGAAAGTTGTATAATCAAAAAAATATTCAGCTATTAACCTGGAATATAAAATTATTAAAATTTACTATAATGATTTTTTTCTGTCGTAGATACCACCTGGAATTATTATGAATATGGTAAGTAATAATTTGTCAACCATATGAATGTGATATTTAGCAACAGACGTTGCACGTTAAGATAGGCGAGCGAAACCAGTTATGAAGACCAGATGAATGCGGATAGTCATTTTGTAATGATCAGAGGATCCAAAAGCACATACTGTCTGGAATAGTTTGTTACGGTTACGTAGTAATATTATTTGAACCTTCAAAAGGTTTGCACGCGCTGGGATGCGAACTCAAGTACTTAGATTTATCAAGCGATTAATGTAACCACGTGTACACCAACCGATTGAGACGGCACAGCAGCGTTCCCGACTTTTTAAAAAGAAAGTTGAACACAGTTTTTTTAATAAAAATCAGACGAGTGTAATAAAAGTATTAAGAAAAAGTAGGTACATTGGAGAAAATCTTGGTTTTTTGTTTTTAAAACACGATACAATTCCACTTAAAATGACGTGAAAGATTTCATTTCAAAACACTAATATATTTTCAAAGCATTATATAAATGGCATTATTGTGACAAACAAATCTGTATAATGGATCCCTTAAGTACACATTGTTATTGTTATTGTTCCGATGACTGATTTTTTGGTACACAATATCTTTAAATGACCCACATTACATTGTAAATTATCTTAAGTAATTGTTAATATTTTAATTGTTTATTTAATTGTTTATTATAAGTAATTGTTTCAATGTTTTTTCTTTTAGTTTTTTTCATGAAAATTAATATAGTTGCATTTGTTCCTATTGTGCGCAACAGAATTATTTGTCATCGGTAAATTATTTTGTAATATTTATACAATTAAATAATAGAGAGATGTACAATGTTATTTTGCGCACAATGAGGGAAATGTACCAAGTTGCAAGATGGTAACATGAACACCGTGTGAGTTACAAAAGAACACGTAAGTGACCAGTTAAAAAAGTTTGACAATTCCAAAGAAGCCATGTTAAAATTCAATTGAAACTTCATTTTCAGTCCAAACGTTTTACAGGTCTTTTTTTTTAAATTTAGAGATGTTTTATAATATCCCAGCAGCTTCCTAGTATGACAAGGTCCTACTATAAAAACTTTTTTTTCTTTCGTTTTTAAAAAATATTCTCCGACTACAATAGGGCATGAATTTGATACAAGAAAACTCTAAATTAATTTATTGAATCCCCGCTATTATATTGCAAAGTTTGAGGGAATGAAGCATCATATAAACTTATTTTTGTATTGTTAAGAATGATTTAAGGCTGTTTTGCCTCAATTAAAAGCGACCGTATCGCTGTGAAATCACAATGGTATTTAGTGATAATTGTACGATATCTGGTGGCACAATTCCGTGGTTGTTTTTTTATTTCTTTGAATTTAGGGAAGAAAGAGAGTTTTAACAAAACGATTCAAACTGCCGTTACAAGGGTGCCAATGGAAGATGTAACAAATAACTTTCTTCTCTCAATCAACCAGCCAGAAGGTCAATCCTTCAACACATGGGTGCGTTTTTAGAACAACCCTTCTTTATGAATGGGGAACGTCACGTAGCCCTCCACAGAAAAGAAAAGTTTTTAACCACTTTTCCTCGTCACAGTTTAATGGGGAACGTTTATAATAAATGAAAGAGAAACAACCCGCACTGTATTTTTTAACCATAAATATTGTATTTTTGTTCTGTATTAGTGTAGCTAAACTTGATTAAATCCTGTCGTTTTTGACAAGTTAGCCTTAGAAAAAGATATGTTTGTATACAGGGCCTTCCGTATGGGGAAAATACTACCCTACCTGCGCTGGAAATCGACAGAGTCCCATCAATCTCATCAGAAGTGAATCGAAGAACAGCCGAAAGTTCAAAATCCAGCTTCATGACTACGACAACATCATCGCTGGCTCTATCACCAATATCGGCTACACAGGGGAACTCAAAATACGCGACTGCGGATGAATTTGTCTATTGCGGAGGCGAGCACAGTTTTACTCGCACGAGCAGTCGTAGTCCAGCACTTTTCTTCCCACTCCTTCAAACCGAGCACTGCATAACAGTAGGGATGGGACAATGACAACAAAACATCAAACTTAAAAATTAAATATGAATATTAATATATCGTTCTGAAAGCAACAATGTTTAAATCGTCGTTGTTTTCAAAAATGATTTAGTAACATCTAACATTCATTTTCGCATGAGGAAAAATTTGACTTGGAAATGGATGTTTTTTTTTTATTTATAATGTACAATTGAACTGATCGAACGACTAAAAATCAATACGAACAAATCACAAAACTGAACCTGCAAATCTCAGTGCTCAAAATCATCTCAAGGAGTCGGAGAATTCTCAGTTCATATTACAACAATTCAAAAAGAGGGCGGTCATTCACCGACTACCCATGCGTCGATCTTTGTGCAGTGGTGTTTATTATTAGTATTTCATATTTAACTTTAAAACAATAGATAATATTAAATGGAAGATAACTGAATCTTTAACAAAAAAGCTCATTAATAGAATTGTATGGAAAGTTGTTTATACAACTTATTTTCATTATGAATTTATATAACTTATTTTCATTACGAACGAAATGACAGACATGCACAGACAGACAGACCGACAAATAGGCAGACAGACGGGAAACAGATAGTCAGACAAAAGGACGTAGATGGACAGGAAGACGCCGAGACAGCCATATAGATGAACGGACAGATATTCACTTCACATTTCAATTTTCACGGACACACAGACACTTAGACAAATCTATAGTCGCACGGACGTACCTCCTGACATTTTATTTTAGGTCTATTCGCTATTAGGAATACGTAAGTCTGAGTTTAGATCCCAATCACGCGCTATTTCCGTTTTATGCACGATGGTAACGTGTATTGTAGAGCAATGCGGGTTGCATTTGAAAATGATTGCCTGAAAACTGATAAACGGTGAACTATATTTCCGGTGTCGTAAATTTCGTTTATGCAACACTGGGGGATAATTCCCTAATCCCCTGAAATGCACCTAGGGACTATTGGGTCGAAGACCTTTTAAAAATTGCCAAAACCGACGCATTTCCTTTACGTATTATTTGTAATGGTATTTTTAAGGGATGGTGGGATAGTGCTACTGAAATGATACATCTTTAGTCATTATGAAATGATGAATGATCGTGTAGACGTATTTGAATTGGTGATGGTTTGCTATTGCTAAAGTACGGCTACATATCGCAAAATCATGCCTCATTTTATCATAAGCAAGGAACGGTTACAACAAAAGCTCTCTTACAGTTTAGGAGCCTCAGGGCATTGATTAATGTCACTGAAGTGCCTCTGACCAGGAGGTTCGAGGGTTTGAGTCCCGATGGTGGTTGAATTTTCGACACCAGCTAGGTCGTTTTCAGTAGCCCTCTGAAGGAGGAATCTAGCGGACGGCTGCTCTGATCGGTAGTTTTCCGTTCAAACCAGGTGAAAGGTTTCTCCGATCGATACTAGGTGAATGCTAGAGCTGTACTCTAAGAAACGGGTCATAGACTACGCACAATCACCCTTCCTCATCCCTGCCCTGTACTCACCTCTTACTTCCACTTGCATGCACTACATTACCACACATGTAAGGGAGCTTAGATCTTGTTCTGACTGAGGCGGTGCTCCATTAGTAGGGGAAAAAACCGTAAGCTGACGTGTTGGTCGGCACAGAATCTCATCATTCAGCAAGTGAAAGTGACTGCCAGATTGCGCAATAAAACGTTCACTACATTAAAAACCTTATATGTTGACCCGCCCAGAAATATTATTAAATCAATCGAAGGTTTTTGCGAAATTTACGTCGCTCTCACGAGACGAAAGGCGATTCATTATTTCTTGTTGCAGTTTACTTTGTATTAAACACGACGGAAAATTCAACGAAACCTTCTTTATTTGTCTCCATCGGTGATGGACAGTATGACGGCACGTACTACTTACGGTCGATGCACTTTCATGTTCCGAGCAACCATCTTGATGAATATGTTTCCAAGTGAGTACATACAATTTGATGATCTTTTTATTGGGTTGTAATGAACTTCATAGAATAATAACAAAACTTGCTAGATAGAAATTAGAATGTGGAAAAGGTTTGACTTTTTGTAACTTTCACAAAATCAGAGTTTTCAACGAAAATGAGACCTGCACCATTGGCATAAATGTCCTTCATACTATCCAACAATAAAATTTAATAGAAGACGTTGAAACTGTTTTGTTTTTTAAATAACCCATGGTTTAATGTAAAAGGAAAGGAATAGCTAAATTTCAAATGATAACACATTCATCAATTTTTGTAATTTATTTTTTAAAAAATGTATTATATAACTACTATAAAAATATTACATAACTATTACTAAAAGCGAGAAAGAACGTGCACTTTTAGCACCATTAGTTTCAAAATTAGCTAATTCTACAAACAAGTTGAAGAAAATAATTTATACAGGATGTATCACACAATATTTGTTTTTACTTTCATGCAATATTTATGATAAGGAAATAATGTTTTGTAAAAAAACATTATTTCAATTTTTAAAAAAATTCTCAAAGCTTCGGCCCTTAATATTACTAAAGAAATATGTTTTTAAAATATTATGAAAGAGAAAACCCTGTTCTGAATACAAAATTTCATTGAAAAATTTAGAGCTGTTTTAGAGAAAATGTAGTGTTAATGTTTCAAAAAAGGATAATTTTCTCCCACTCCTATTTCCAATCCTTCTCCCACTCCCCCCGAGAAGGGATGAAGCAAAACAGAAAGGAAGCCCCAACTCAATATATTTGGGAACTAACTAGTGCGAGAAGGACTGTTCCAATTTCTAGCATTACTAGTTTCAACACAAAAGACTACTGGGGACGTCTGGCTACAAGTCCTTTGGGAAGAGAGAGCCTACCACTCCAGACACTTTGAACGGTATCGTTCTAATATATCTGCTATAACCCTTCCTTCTTTATTTTTTCAGCGAGGTGGAGATGGTTCTAATGCACATGAATGCCAAAGGAATTATTGGCATGTCCTTCCCAGTAACGGTAATTACTTACTTTAAAGAGATTTGGATACAAATTTAACATATAGAAGAAAATGGATACAAATACAACTCTTTGTCGCTTTCATAAGCAATTGCATCAACTATGGATTAATAGTACTTAATTAACAATATTTACTTATCCAAACAGTGAGAAATTCACCATAGATAAAAGGAAACGTGGCCCATTATTTGGTAAAACGTTCTTAGTATTAGATGATGCTGTTAAGAGTATAATGTTGTTTAAGAGCAAAAACTTCGTCTTTTAAGAGAGTGGTGGAAGGAGGGATGTTGTTTACTCAGTGACTCTCTGTTATGAAGGAGATTCTTAATTTTTTCTAAGTCAGTTGCATAATCTCAGCCTACTTACAATTATCTACATTACCTACATCCAAACAATTAATAGTGATAATGAAGGACTTTTGCTTGACACTAAGGACATCTTAAATACTCAGGTATTTTACACAATTTTATTAAGTTAAATGCAATGAAAAATTAATATATAGTTTTCAGTAATATGAATAGACAATTTAAAGGATATTGACTTTTCAGTTGATTGGAAAAGTTACTAAGAAAAAGAATCAGATAACTAGTTATTCTATTTTTTCAAAATTGTTATCACCGTTATATTGACAGGATATTACAAAACGTGTGTCTTAAAAACTACCTCCCTACTCAAACAGCTTTTATCCTTCTTTGGAATTTAATAAACGAGGCAACCTAAAGATTGTGTGTCGCGCTATAAAAGAATCTAATCTTCTACAGCAGCATCAAAGAAATCACAAAAAGCAGAACATACTTATCTTTTGAAGACCAAAAACTGGATATGATTGTCCTCAGAATAAAGATCCTTGAAGATTAAGAAAACACTACCAAATTTATCAATCATGCATTAATATTAGGTTAATGTCCTTTATAAAAATACATATTGACATATTTATATACAAAATACCCATATTCTTAATTTGGAATGTTCAAAACCTACTACATTTTTATACAGGTGCTGAAATATAAAATGGCAGTATTCCAAATGTCCATCTTCTACTCGGAGATATAAACGTTGAAAAAAAAGAATTATTCCAAACTTTTAAAATTCGCAAAATTAAATCGAATACAAAATCCAAATATTTGAAGTGCACGTCATAACATTATAATATGTTAATATATATAACCAGGGATTGATTTCTGAACGCGACGAAACGGCGGTACCTCGGCAATACGTCCGGTTCCACGGCAATAATTAATAAACTATATTATACCCGCACACTTTCTGGGATATGTTTTGTGTTAAGATGTTGCTGTGGTGAAATAGTTTATTTCATGAAAATATATTTTCTGTAAATTGTCAAGCTTTTTATTATTTTTACATTACCTCATAAAGCGAGGTATTGGTTTAGAAAAAAGTTCTAAAAATTTGTACTCTAGGAAACTTAGCACTATCATTTTATAATAGCGAGGCAACTCCCTCAAAAATCGTCAATTTATCAATTAATATTTCTAAATTTTTGAAGAATTGAGAATGGGAAATTATGTTATGGGATAAGAAAAATTACATTGAGTACGTAGAGAAAAATCGGGGGATTTTCTTTTATCGGAAGTTTAAATTTATCTTACATTCGTTTTTCCAGCAATGGTAAAGTGTGGGTAGATCGAACTCTCCATGTAAGCATTTCAAAAAATCTATGAAACTATAATTGATACAAAAGCTCATCAAAAAAGGTCATGTACACTTTTTTTTGAAAGAAACAAAACAAAAAAAACAAGAATTTTGCGCAATTTCTACTTGAAATTAATGAAATATACACAGCTTTCACAGCACATTCCATTTATGGAAAAAATGACGCTTTAGGAAGAATTGATAAGAAAATGTGCCCATTATTTATATCTCTCCATTTGCGCTTTGTTGTCAGCGCTCATGGACTGCGATGTGTTGATATAGTCAGAAATGCGGTATAATATTATTACATAACCGTTACTATGGGGGCGAGAAAGTATATTCTGTTTTAGCACCACTAGTTACTTTCTACTTCATGTCAGTTTCACAAATAGGTTTCTATTTAATAATTTGACTTTAATTCATCATTTGGATGGGGAAAACAATTACCTATTTTTTCTACATTTTATGACTACTATTTGTCAACAAAATTTCCTTATATTTTTATTTGCTACAAAGAAAAAATATATTCATTTTCGTGTTCGGATCAAGTTAATAACATTTATTTTCTAAATACTAAAATTCACCAATCCGCATTGTTTCAGTAGTATGTACGAAGTAATATACGTAGTATAGTAGGGAAAGATATGTAATGCTGCGCGAAAAAACGGCTAATTTTCGGCAGAAAAAAATCATTGCCATACCCTCATAACGAAGAAGTGGATAAATCCAGTTGCAAAATTATATTAAAAAATCCTCTAACATGTGATGTAGCCAGAATTCCTGCATTGTTGGTCCTGAATACCGAAAAATCAATTGATGGTCAAAAGGTCCATCCGCCTCTCTGTGCGTCTGTACGTCATCTGTGAACACCACTAGCACCTAAACCACGTAAAACACACTAAAATACGTATGACCTTTTCCAAATTGAATATTCCCCGCTCGATATGGCTCCACTCGAGGCGCAGCGATTTTGAAAAGCTTTCTTCGAAATTTGGAGTACTTTAGATGAAGCACACGAACATTTTCAAAATTTCCTCCTTAATGACGCCAATTTTTATCTTTAAATATCTTGTAAAATACACTTTTAAAGGAGGCATAGGTCAGATTTCCACGGTTAACTCTGAATTTTCGATAATTAAAGAAGTTTGATTTTTTTGGGAGTCTTCCTTCAACTTCAAAATCGATGATAGAGGTTTTTCGTTCAAATTAAATGTTGTTCATAATTAGTTCTTTCATTAAGGTCGTGTACTTTTTTTAACCCTTTAGAAGTTTTCACGCAATATAGCGTACAATATTAGCAATTTTAAAATATTACAAAAACACGATTTTCTCAAAAACCCAATTTTTGTTCTTTAAACTTTCGGTAGGGATACTGCTAAATGTACTCTATGAGTTGACATAAAGGTCATAATACTCTAATGTTTTGTTATTTTCTAAAATTACACAAATGTATTTTTTTTGGAAGATATCTCACGCCGTTAATGTGCACATTTCTACCAATTTATAAACACATTGCATTTGTCACTTTAAATGCGTTAAATGACTTCATATATCTCTAATATCATTTCAAACATTTTCTGTGAAAAAGTGCTTCAAATTTGCAGTCGCGCTTAAACGCCATTTTCATAGAAACAGCTCCCAATTTTCAAAGAAAAGTGGCTTTTTCGACGATTTTAACTGTTCTTTAATAGTCTTAAAATATTTCCGTTGTACTATTAGGAAACCGAAAGATTGATTTAAAAAAATATAGTTTGGGCGGCTATAGATCGCAGCTACCAAGAGTATGTAGCAAATCCGAATAGGTTGCCGAAACGAAAGGAAATAGTTAACTAATACGGGAAAGTGTGACATACGTAGCACTGCTAGTTTACTAACCCGTTTACGCACGTACATATATACGGAGTAATACATGTATACATGTATATACGGAGTAGTACATGTATATACGGAGTAATACACGTAGTATAGGGAAATTTATGTAATGCTGCGTGAAAAAACAACGGATTTTCGGCAGAAAAAATTCATTGCCATGATCTGATAACGAGTATTAGATTTAGATTAAGAAAAATAATAATGCGGGGATGTCTCTACCATTCTGCAGTACCACAAGTTATTTATTTAAAACTCCGATCTGATCATTGGCTCCGTCGAGCGATGCCTTCCGCTCGCTATAGGACGGTCAAAAATGCTAAACAAATGAACCACGTTTAAAAGTCCTTTTATCCAGAAGGATAATACCGTTG
Organism: Gryllus bimaculatus; assembly: GCA_017312745.1. Taxonomy (NCBI): domain Eukaryota; kingdom Metazoa; phylum Arthropoda; class Insecta; order Orthoptera; family Gryllidae; genus Gryllus; species Gryllus bimaculatus. Next base: position 2,844,955 of record BOPP01000037.1, read on the forward strand.
TGTTAGTAAACAAACATGACTAGATTTATAGTAAGTGTCTAAACTAGATTTAAGTTTCGCACGTTGGTCGTTCCTGTACAATATAGTTGGCTTATCATGTAATATATTTATATTAGTTTTATTGATTTATTTATATATTTGCTTTAAATAATAATATTAAATAATAGTAGTAATAATAATAATAATAATAATAATAATAATAATAAAAATAAATGGCTTATTCGAAGAGTTCCAAGGGATGCTTTGGTTGCAATGGGTATAGTGAAGGGTAGTGATATGTAGTAAAGTGGAATTACAAAACTATTTTCAGTATCTGTAATTGTGAGAACTGCCTTTGAAAAATACACCCCAGGTGTGTTATTTTAGAGATATTACCGTTATTCTCAAATGACCTCATTCCATTATCCTATTATCTTTTTACTTTCTCGCCTTACGAAGGAACTTTGTAAGAAAAGTTATGCAATCGTGCACCAGAAAAAGGCGATTTTTTGGAGATGTTTATTTAGTCCGCCCATTTTCATGTAAAGATATATACGTGATTTCAAGAATTGGAAAATGGCCTCAGCATTGTTATCACATTTTTTTCAGCTGCATGGTATAGGAAAGTTTTAAACTCCATTGATCCATTTTATTCATGTTTACAGACTTGTAGAGCTGACAGGAGGGGCTTTTTACCGCATCAATTGAAAGATGCATTGGCGGACCTCACCGAAGTAGGAAACTCAGTGGATTTCGAGTTCAACCCCGCTTCTATGCTAGATGTGGATGAAGGAAAAATGACAGAATGTGGCTTCTACAGTTACCTGGGATCGCTCACCTGGCCTCCATGCTCTGAAAATGTCTTTTGGTTGGTGCGCCAAAGGAGCGTCTGCACAACGCCACGGATGGTAGGGCACGGAATACCCCATGACTGCCATAGAGAATTTATTCATTTCATAGATGTACATGATATATCTCCGTGTTTCCAAAATTCTAACCACACATCATTTTATCCGCTTTAATTATCGAAAGTCATTATCACGAAACATGTTTTGTAGTATGTGTTCTAATAATCCATGGCTCAGTATTAACGACTATAATACATTTCGTAAAAGTTTAAATATTCTTCTTTTTATTATTCACATTAAAACACACAACTTATACACTAATTCATGACTCCCTATTAACAACCAACATCAGTCTGCCACCTTTCCTACGATGAATACTCAAAGTTTCACTTAATACGTTGAAAACACGCGTTTACGTCCACCTGAAGTTAACATGTATGGCTCCAGTGTGTTGTGAACAAGACTTTATCGCACCTATGTTTCATACAACATTTGCAAAATAACTGATTTTGCCTTTTTGAAATGATGCTTTTACTCCACGCACTTTACTTATACTTTAACCAAGTAACAATAATAATAATTAGTATTATGAGTATGTATATTCATGGCATTTAAAAGGTGCATGTTTGCTTATATTCTATCCCACTTGCAGATGGCGGCTTTCCACAACCTCACTGATGTGACTGGGCGACGATTACAAAACTCACGCCCAGTGCAACCGGTAAAAGACCGCGAAGGGGTTCTCTACCACCCTTGCTAGGGGCGATGACTCAACGTTGGTTTGCACTTTTTTAGAAGAAATATCTCCTCAGAATTATGAAAAGCAAATTGTGATGATGATTGCAGCCAACAAATGCACTCACTTCCATGGCCAAAAAGTTCGAATTACTTTAAAACGTCTTTGTCTGTAGGAAATGAAGAATAATTGCTGTCTCAGTGTTTTATTTTACTTGTTGATGTCCACTACTGAACGTTTAAGTTTTATAATAATTGCTACCTACGAATGCAATTGAAACGGAATTTCACTTTTGCAGTACTTAATAATTGTTTACTTCTGGTATTCAAAAGAGGACAGATAGGGATATATAATGTAAAAGAATAATACTGGTGGGGAAGACTGAATTGTCTGTTTGCCATTAGCAGATATGATATGGAGAAGAAAAAATTATAATTGCCTCATAAATAAATATGAAATGAATCTAAAAATGAGTGTTAAAGTTAAACAGAATTAAATATCCCTTTAAATGTTTATTCCCTAATCCAAGTACTGTTAATTATGTTCAAATGCACAATATTCACCGGAATTGATGTAAAAATGTATTAACTCTGCAGAATAGTAAAAACACAACCGAATATACAATTATTACACTTTTACAAATGTTAATCTTTGACCCCTACAACACTACTATTCTGCACTTTTTAATCACAATAATAAATTACAGTTCAATTTTAGCTACAACATTACGTAGATTACTTCGAAAACTACATTCTGGGGGATTTCCTACTTCGGGTATTACATATTAACTTATCCAACCTAATAAATACAGGTCGTTTCTAAATAAGTGTCTATAAATATGCGGGAGTTCTCCTGATGCCCGAACGTAACCAAAAGCTCATATGGACATCGGTCAGCAAACCCTTCGTTAGGCAGTTATGAGTTAAGGAAGTATTTAACCTGAAACTTGCATTTTCCTCACTTTATTTTTTTAAATTTATTTAAAGTCGCATCAACTGCGAAGTTATTAGCAACTATTCTGAAAGTTTACAAGAAGAGTTTTTATAGAATGGTTACATACTCTTTACACTTTTAAATTTTTTGTTTAGAGACATTTATTACAGTTTACAGTACACCGGTGGCTGATAATATTCCACCACATGTTATGATAATATATCAAGTACATATACTCAAAAACAGTATTACAGTTCGTTAGAGGCATTTATTTCACACTTTATTCTTTACAGCTCATCACGACAATAGTTTTTTTTTCTCTGATTGCCTTTTGTTCTGTTTTGTTTTATTTACCGTAACATTCATCACAGTACAAGATCTACTCAGTGAGAGAAATGACGGAGATTTCTTTCCACCATGGATAGCAATGTGAGGGGCATGATACTCCTGAGCTTCAACTCAGTCGGTCCTACGCGCAGGAGTCGCATTGGACGTGGACTCTATGTTGGAACGTCAGAAGCGAACGATTCGGAAAATGTTTAATGTTTTTCGCACCTCTACATTAATACCATTAATTAGTAAAGTTTTGCTTTCACTGCACTATTTTCCGTTTCTTAAAATGAATGAAAAAAATTTATGATGGGAGAATAAAAGTCACTGAAAATATATTAGTTTAGGGTTGATAACTCACAAAATAGACTTTGAGAATTTTAACAGTAACTTCATTAACAAAACTGAATAAAAATATTCAGAGTTAAATTGAACTACAATATTTATTGAAGCAAAAAAATTAACAAAACAAACTATTATTCTTTAAAATATATAAACTTCTTGTTCTTAAGATGATAAATAAAGTTAATTTAAACAACAATTTACTAAAATAATGGCTTCAACTCAGTAAAAACAGTATTCATTTTTAAAACCAAAAGTACAAATAGTTCATTAGGTTCTTGTTGAAAAACCTGTACATAGTCATCAATATATTTAATTCCGTTGATTACCCCTTATAACTTTGAGTTCATTCCTTTCCAGATTTTTAGCCCCATTTTACTGTAATAAATTCTACCAAATATTATTTTCTTATGCTTTACTAATCTTAACTTTTCAAAAACATATTTACGCTGGGGCACATTCCAAATCTATGAACTCACGTTCGCTGAAATTTTTCACATTCTCTGATATGTTTCACGTATTTTTCACGTTTTTACGTTCGCTCTCGGCTAAGTTACGTCTGCGCTCCATGACTATCACGTACCTTCTGCGTACTGATTTCCTGCCGCCAGTCCACTCTTTTCATCCCATTGTGATCCAACCAACGTTTTCTTTACAATATACTTTTATTCATGGGCCTTGCTCATGTCCGACCTTGTATTTGCGATAGGCCACCTTTGCCGATGTGCGTCTTCGTGCTGAGTGAAGTTTTCTTACAATTGTTTTGAACTCGGAAATGCAACGCTGCGCCTGGCACTTTCGTGTCTTCTTGTCAGTGGCCAAGAGTGGTCCAATTCACTTGGTTACTTGGTTGGTATTACTGTTCAGAGAGTGATACAATATTAGCTTGGTTTAGCACATTGGCGGCCAGATAACACTGATCGACAATGATTTTGTTAAATAGTCAACTGTGGCTGTTTCTTATGTAGTTTGTACCGCAAAAGCCGAATACAACAAAAGTTGCTCACCGGGCTCCGTTTTTATGTAATCGCACGTATACTACTAAAAAGATATTTACCACGAGTCGTTTAAACTGAAATGTTAGTTCCTTTCAGGTTTATTACAAGACAAGAGTCGTCAACAATGTATGATATTGATTTATTTACGTCAAAAGCAGTTAAAAATTGTTTATGACGTACTATGGGAAGTCTTAAGACTTCGTAGACGACGATAGTTTTCGGCATTTCGCTGAAACCTACTCTGAGCATCAAAGACTGAAACAGGAGGGCAAACAAACCACGTAGTACCACAAGCAAACCACGTACTTGAAATGCAATGAAGGGAAGTCTGTCTCGGTCTGACCACTCGGTGCACTGACCACTTTTTCGACCACTTCCTGACAAGGAGGCGCAAAAAATCCAAATTCTACACCTGAAAATCGCTCATCGAAAGTTTTATTAATTTCTTTCAAAGCACTTAGCGTAATTTTAAAAGGAAAACCAAAAGAGACACCCCCTCCCCGTCCATCTCACTCTTCCCCATCAACCATTATTTCCCACTCCCACCCCCTACCTCCTCATCGCCCTCCACTTACACCCAACATTTCCTATCCCCACTCCCCTCCACTGCCCCATTCCCCTTCTCCCTTCGGTTCTCTAAGGACGTACAGGTTTCCTGTACTTTAACCGTTAAGCTTATTTCATAATATCGAACATAAATAGACACCCAGCTGGCGAAACACAAACAAGATCAGGTATGCTTTTATTTCTTATACAGTTTATTAACAAACAAATAGATTTCTGGATTCTTCGATAGATTTCGGTGTCGCTATGTATTGATAACATTGACAATTCCTTGTGTGTGAAATAAACCAAGAGCTAATCGAACATAATTACAAGGAACCGAAACAGCAGCAGAGAAGTTTATAGAGCTCTTTCTTTGTTCAAATACTGCAGGTTTTGTATTAACGTTTCTCAACAACGCGGAACCTTTACGTTGTTATCTCACGTTGCAACGAGGCCACGTTAGTTCATTAATAATAAAAGTTTTAATTATTGTCTCCCTTACCTCGTTAACGAATTCCGCAACTATTCGCACTGAATTCCTCATTTAGATTACGGTAGTCTCACTATCACTATCTCTCATGTGTCTGCATGCCGTACTGGGAAAACTACCAAGATTAGTGTAAGACCATGTACGACTAGTTCTGTCATGGGAAGTTACTGCTGGAGTCAATTAACTGGCATCCTGGTGAAATATTTCTACGAGCATCCACATCAATTGACAAAATAGCCATCTTGAGAACTATCATTGTAACATAATAATATAAACTACTGCCTTCTTGTAAGAGCTTCAATTGAAATACAATATTCAAAACTTTTAATAATTTGTAAAATTGTTGATCCTAATTTCAATGTTTGTCTTGTTGCGGTATTAATTTTATAAATTTTTTTATAAATAGTCATTCTAAATACATATTACAATCTCCCTTACATAGCAAACAATCTTAAAAAATAATTAAAATAAAATGTATAACTTAATATACTATTGTAAGTAAGTCAGTCGCAGGTCACCTCGGTAGCTCAGTGGTTAAATCAATTGGGTGTAACCCAAGGGTCCCAGGGTTGAATCCTGGTCGGATGGCACTTCTTTGAATCTTTCCAGTTGTTAAAAATGCGATGGTGTCACAATAACAAAGTCACATCATGAATGCATTTACTTTGAAATACAATATTCCGAATAACCTCTTCAAGAAGGTGAGAGGATGGTGACAATTGAATATCACACTAGTGGTGCAACAGAATGGCACAGACATTCTCCTAGTTAGTTTTCTACTTTCTTTGGACGAGCTAGCTTCTCGGTCTTGCTCCAACCTCTGTCGAGCTGCCATCTATCGCCACTCAAAGTCAATTTCTTTGAATTTTTTTTCAATTTTTCGGTTTTTTAATTGAATCGAAATATTACTTTAAGAATATTGTTCGATCTAGCTAGCTGATCTTTATTATAAAACTTTTATTTTATTCATTGCGCATCGCATCAAGGCCAAGTTTCTGAACAACCATTTCAACAATGTATTTTCATCCTACATCCTTAGCTTATGTAATGTGCACTGTTTATGCAAGCCATTCTAAGAATCCACTCTGCAGCTGCGATCATCCAATCATCCAATGCGGGTAAAAAAAATTGATCAACGGATATCTCAGAACCTTCCAGAATATTTTTTCATAAAATCATTAACCCTGAAGGGTTATCCATGCAATGTATGTTATCAATTTTGCATTTTAAAATACTTCACAAGCATACAATTAATTTCATTAATTAAACGCAAGGTTCTGCTCTTTCAAGTTAATATTGCAATGAAACACGTCTTCTTATTCGTCAATATACAAGGAAATTTTAAATGAAAACGTTAGAGCCATTTTTAGAAAAAATCGTAAGGTCTAGTGTAATTGCGAAGTTTAACGCTCTTTTCCCATGAATCTTTTGTTATCAAAAAGTGTCGTTTGAAGTAATATGCAGCACTTTTACTCACAAATGCAATAATGTCTACAAATCGCTGGAAATGTGCCTATTAACGGAGTGAGAAATTAAAAAAAGTACATTTATGTAATTTGTGTAAAAACAAAAGGATATAGTAAAAATAATTTTATGTTTTCTTAAACAGGGCAATTCGCAATATCGTTACGAAAAGTATGAAGTAAAAATGTTTTACAAAATGTCGTTTCAGCGTTTCGGAAATAGCCGAATTTTGAGTTCATTTTCACAAAAAAATCTGAGTTTTCGAGAAACCATCAGACGTAATTTAAAGCGCCTGTACTCATATATGCAACAATGTGAACTAATCATCGCTAATGTAAATATTAACGACGTGAGCGACTAGTCAAAAAATTATTTTTTTGTAATTTTGGAAAAATAAAAGAATAGAGCAAAATGGCATTTTTTTTATCTCAGAGAACATTTAGAATTATCCGTAAATTAAAAAGAAAACATATTGAGCCGTTATTGGAAAAATCTTGTTATTTCGTACAATTATACATATTGCACGAGAACTAAAAGTTTCAAAGAATAGTATATGATCTTATTGAAAGAACTAATTAGAGAACAAATTGTGTTTGAAGTAAAAGTCCCTTTTTCAATTTTTATTTTCTCGCTACCCCTCACGCAGTAGAGAGGATGTTGTATAATGCTGCGCGAAGAAAAGGCGAATGTTCGGCAGAAAACCTCTAATTGCCGGGCCCTGATAACGAAAAAGTAGATAAATCCAGTTGCCAAATGTAGAAAAAATCCTCTAACGTGTGGTGTAGCCAGAATCCATATTTTCTGGGTCTTTGATACAAAAAAAAAAAAAATGACGGCAAAACGATCGTCTTGTGAATATAAACACTTGCTCCTAAACAATGCGCAGGATATTTCCTAAAAAAGAAATCCCTGCCGATCAGGCCTGAGTCGAAGCTGTGCGATTTAAAAAAAAACATGCATTAATTTTTGGTGGTACTTTACAGGAAGAACCCCAAGAGATTTTCAAAAATGGCTCCAAAATTTTCTGGCACAGGCCTGTTAACTTTAATTTTTTTATAATTACAAAAGTTTAAATTTTTTGCGAATTCTTACAACTACACAATTGAAAACAAATTTTTCCTTCAAATTAAATTTATTGTTCATAATTAGTCCTTTCATTAGAGTAATGTACATTTTTTGAAATTTTAGAAGTTTTCGCGCAATATTGCGTGCAATATGTCAAAAAATAACGTAAACAAGATTTTCTAGAAAACGGCTGCAAATATTTCCTGTTTACTTTTGGTGGAGATAGTGATAAATGTTCTCCAAGAGATGACATAAACGCCATATTGGACGATTCTTTTATTTTTTCAAATATTACACAAATGTAAGTTCTTTAAACAAAAACTCAAAAATTTTCTGTGAAAAATAGCTACAAATTTCGAATTTACAGAAGCGCTGAAATTCCATTTTCCTATAAACCGCTCCAAATATTTTAACAAAAAATTCTTTATGGAATAATATTTTACTCCTCTTTAATATTCTTAAAGAAATATTTCGGTTCTACTACTAAAAAACCGAAAAATTGTGAAAATGTCAAAAATTGTACTTTGGGCGGCAATAGATGGCAATTGACAAGAGTATGTGGAAAGTCCATATAGCTAGACGAGACCATAGAAAGTTGAAAACGAATACGGGAAAGTATGTGCAATTCCGTAGCACCATTACTTACTTTCTCGCATACGTAAGCACAGTATATACGTAGTACAGAGAAAGTTACGTAATGCTGCGGAAAATCGATTTCGAGATTTCAATGGAAATTCACCTTTTTCCTTTCACCCCCTAGCGATATTTTTTTCAAAACGTCTGTCCATTCGTCCGGTGTAAGTGAACAACACTAGCGCCTAAACTAAGCATACATTTTTTTCCAAACTGAATGTCGATACGGCCTGAGTCCAAGCATGCGATTTTGAAAAACAATCATTTTTTGGGGTTCTTTAATGGAGCACTTGGGACATTTTCAAAATTCTCTCATAATGGCTTCAAATTTTCTTCTTTAAATTTCTTTAATACAAAAGTATAATTTTTTGCCTGGTCTCTCCTGTCGTCAATGTTGAAAATAGTGACTATTTGATCACATTATTGAGAATTAAAGGGCTTTAAACGATTTCTTATAAAGTTTCTCGAAAACTGAAAAGCTTTTGTGAAAATGAGCACAAAATTTCTCATTTTCAGAAACGCCATTTTGTCAAAAACGGCTATAACATTTTTTCTTCCACCTTTTCGTGTGGATAGTCCTAAATGCACTTTTTAAGAAGACCTAAAATTCATTGTGACCTACTTTTTTTAAAAAAAAATTACACAAATGCAATTTCTTTTATATCTCTCACGATTTCAATATGTACATTTCCAGCAATTTGTATACATTATTGCATCTGTATGTGAAAATATTTGAAATTACTACCAACAAGGTTTTCCGAAAACTCAAAAGTTGTTTGCGAAAAGGAACATCAAATTTTGTATTTACAATAAAACTTAAATACTATTTTCTTAGAAACGGCTCCCAAGTTTTCAACCAAAATTTCCTTATGGGATGAGGATTTACTATTCATTATATTCTTCAAGTACTATTTAGGTTCTACTTCCTTAGTTCTAGGAAATCAAAAATCGAGAAATTTTTTAAACTAGTGGTGCTTCAACCGCACATTCGCGTTATTGGAAACAGCTACGCATTATTGAAATAAAGCATTTTCTGCGCTGCTTACACCTCAGCTATCATTAGAAAACGTGCAATTCAACCAAGAAGCGAGCAACGTATTGTTGCCAGCGCAGCGTTGTCAAAACTAAGTGCATTCGTTTGGCTAATTATATCAATACAGTACTAGAATATATGTAATTGACATCGAAATAATTACGAAAATTCTGGTTGCTCACTCCTGAGTTGCCTTTCGTCGTAAGATAACAGTTCCCATAGCGTTTCGTCGTTTTTCTTTTATTCAACATGCAGTAAATTTTCATAGTGATCAGATAATATTAAATTATGAATAACACACCTACAATGTTCACTACTGATTATTTATTTACACTGTTCACTTCTACACTATCGCACAGTCCGATGCACTGACCACAGACCGACTGCGCTGGCTACAATTCACTGCGTTGGCTACAGTGCACGGCGCTGATCACGGTCCTCTGCACTGCTGTTCACCGCAATGCACACTTCACAGCTCAGCTTCCACTTCAGACTGCCTTGCGACCGCTGGCAGCGGCGAATTTATAACTGGCTGAAGCCCACTTGGACCTATCCGAAACTTGCGCCATACTTCTACGCGACTCGCAAATAATCCGGAACCGTCCAGTTCGGGTGGCGCCGGCAGATGACGCAATTCGCACTGCGATTTCCGCCAAATAATTCGTTACAATATGTCCTTACTTCGGAGAAATAATTCACACTCTTAAGGAATTCGAATTTACCAGCTGTTAGACTGTCGATTCGTTTACATTTCTTGCTTAAGAACCCTTCGAAATATCGTGATTGGATAGGTACACACGTATTATACGTACGAAAAATATGGGGAAAAATATGATAGATTTAGATTTATTTAGTCAAAAAAACAGTAAAAACGTGACGTATGGGGGAGATCATCTGCGAAGGTTTTCGTGAGTTCCAGAATCCCTTCCCATCATTCTAACTAGAAATAGTTGAAAGATGAGTAAAAGTTTAAAATAAATAAATAAAAATATTTTTTTAAAGGGCGAGATTAGCAATACTTGGAAAAAAGTACACATTTTCGTGCCCGAGTTACAGAAAACTTATTTGCATCGGTAAACGAATTGCAGATATGATTTTTCCGTATTGCTAACAAAAAAGTAACTCTCCTTTACCTCTACTGTTACAAGCAAAAGGAGAGTTCAACAAAACGTGCGCATAGTGAAGCTATATTTACGTCCAGAAGCAAAGCAAGGGGCCATCTCACCATTTGCTTAATGGATCAGGGAACCTGGACAAACTTCTGATCGATTGGGGGTCATTGGCTCGGAAGCTGAAGTACATTATTTGTTACAAACATAATAAGTCTGTTTAAAAAATATATACAATACAAATGTAACCTAATTCAATATATATATATATATATATATATAAACAAAAAACTGTCACATCACAAATCTTTTGGACAGGACGAAGTCTGTCGGGTCCGCTAGTATATATAACTTTTTTGTTAAAATAAACATTATTTTTCGTTTTGATAATTAGTTAATCCCTAATGTTCTCACCATTAAGTAAGTCAGTTTTGACAAATTTTACAGATTCGTAAATAAAAAGGGAAGGCAGTGGTAAGATTTCAAGCTTAATGAAGAGGGATCACGCGGATGGCATTCATAATTCGAAAAATTTTCTTTTGCAATCTAAAGGTCTGAGTACTACATGATGAGTTTCCCCAGAATATTATGCCATATCTCCGGCGGGAATGCACATTTGCAAAATACACGCAATAAGGTGCATGAAGCCTGACAGAATTTGATAGAATTCTGAATGCGTAACATAATGAACTTAATTTAGTGTTTAATTTTGTTATATGTACATCCCATTTGAGGTTTGAATGAATTCAAAGACCTAGAAATTTTGTTACCTGAACATCAGCTAATTGTATATTGTCCATTTTCAATGGAGCATGCGATTGATTTGAAATGCAAAAATACATTGAAACATTGATACGATTACCAATCATATATTATTATTAGTTATGGTTGAACTCAATTACGAATACTGCAACAAAAATTCTCTTCATTCTACATATTTTCAAACTTTTCATATTAATGTCCATTTTTAGTACCAAATATAACTTGGTGTCTTCTTTACATTACTATTGTTTTAGGTTTGTATCACGTAGTGTTTGTACTTCAGTTGAGCGTTTCTGCACTATACCCAGAGAGTATATATGACTATACCAGCGTCAGCACTGCTCGTTGCTACACATGCGCAATTACGTTTCATCACGTTATTGGCCTGACGAGAGAGAAAGAAAGAACGAGGTTGCCGAATTGATGTCTGTCCATCCTCTTCTACAGAACCTTTCTAGTTGTGAATCGGGTGAACTATAGAACTTCAGTGCTTTCGACATTATTTGTGGTGTGAAGAAGCGCGGGTTTCCTTAACCTAAATTTGTAATAGTGGTCGTGTTAGTTGTCTACGTTGTGAAATATGCGAAATACGAATCCCCAGTGCTATGAATTTGTGTAAGACATAAATAATGGATGCGTCCAATGCGATGGAAAGTAATTGTGAAATGAAGAGGGAGATCCTCAATGATGAAAATTATAAAGATTTACCAACTGATGAGTTCCTGCTCTCAAATGACACCATACATCATGTAGAAATAAATAATTCAGGCGAGCCGATGTCTGATAAAGTGCCTGATAATGATACAAATTCAATTGATGAAGTGCCTTCGAATCTCAGTGCCAGTGTAGTTGATGCTGTTACAAAATCAGATTGTCAAGAATATACAGAATGTGAAGATGCGACATACATTGTACCAGATTCTCCACATAACAGTTTATTCTCCAAAATTAACACAAACTTAAACGATGCCTCAGAAGAAGTAAACAATATTGACAGTGGTATTTGTGAGGACAGTGATTCACATTGTGATGTATTAAGTACTGAAGGTGGTAATGCTGAAGAAGTTTTACCTGACATTTCAGAAACCTGTGAATTGGGCTCGGTGCAACAAAGTTCTTATCAAAATATTACCAGTAAAAGAAAATTTGATGTAGAAGGCAACAGCGAGTTAGGTGAAACTGCTTTTACTGACTCCCTTAGCACCGACAGTCCAGGTGATTTGCTATCTATCAAGGAAGAAGGAGAACTTCATTTGCAGAACGAGGATTCTGAGTTGTCAATCAAGGACCGTTGCAGAGAATCAGATGGAATTGTTGTAAACAGTGATTCCATTTGTGCAGATGAAAAGGACAAAAATTGTGATTTGAGGAAGGCAAAGGACTCAAAGTGTGTTGATGAAACAGTTGTGTCTGTCAGGAAGAATATTGAAAGACAGGATGCTTTAACTTGTAACCCTGCGTCTGCCAGGAAAGGTTTCAGCAGTGTCTCAGAAGTTGAAAATCCTGTTCTATATCGGTGTATTAATTGTTCTTTTACTAATGCACAACTTGAAAAGGTGTCATCTCACGTTCTGACTTGTCCTAAAAAACGCAAGCAAGAACAAATTCAAGTGTCTGATAAAGGAGAACCCCCATCAAAAGTTTCTTTGTTAGAACAACGTTTAGTTCTGCCAACTAAATTTACTACTGCATCGAAACCACAATCTGTTATTCTATCTCGTTCTCAAGTTCCAATTACATCAAAGACCCAGCTCGTAATTACTCCCCAGTCTCGGCTTCTACCTTCACCACAACTTCGAATTTCTACCGCACCAAAGACCCACATTAACACTCTGCAGCCAGCTCAGTACGTGTTATCTTCGCCAACCCCGCAAACTGCCATGAATAAAACAGTATTTGCTATTGCACCGAAGCTTGTGTCGACTTCAAAAAGTCAAGTTATTATCAATCCTCAAACTCAACGCCATGTTTCATCGCAGCCTCAAGTTTCAATAAAGAAACAGAATCTAGTATTGAAGCCTCAAGTAAGCATTTCTCCCCAGACTCAGTTATCCTCTTCATTGAAGGCATCACCTGTTTTAACATTACAAACTCCATTTATGTCAACTGCCCAACTTTCTTCTGTCTCTCAATCCCAAATTGCAACCTCCTCTCAGCTTCCCCTTACAAGTGGTACCAAAGTCACTCTTGGTCCCCACTCTCAAGTACCAATCGTGCCACAGGCTCCGTTGACTCTGCCTCAACAGGGTCTGACCATTGCTCAAGCTGGTACACAACTTCTTATCACAACGAAGCCAGTCCAGCAGAGTGCTGGTGTTTCCAATCAACCAACTTTGTTGGGGCTTGGCATTGGAACAAATCCAGCTTTGGCACCAAATAATATAGTTCTGCTTCCCAATGTTTTATTAAATTCAATTGCTCCTTCTACAGGAAAAGTGAATGGCAAACAAGCCCCTGCTGTTCAAAGACAACTGATCCTTCAAGCAACTCCAACAACTACTACTACTAGTTCAATTGCACCAATACAATTGCAAAATAATAATGTAAATATTTCACAGTCACATATACTAATGCCCCCTCTCTTTACAGTCTCTAATAACCCAGGTTCTACTGGTGGTATCAAAACAACAGTCTCCAATATTGTGCAGAAATCTAAGTTGCCAGTATCATCATCACCTAATTCTACATCAAGTGTCAAACCAGCACCTGCCAGTACAACAAATACAAAACTTATTGAACTGTCAAATCAGGTTAATACGTCACTTGATAAATTCATCTGTGAGATATGTGATGATTCTGTAAAAGATCTGGAAAAGTTACGCAGTCATATGAAGTGCCTTCATGAAATAAATATTCATCCTAAAGTGGTTCCTTCATTCAGCTGCCAGAAATGTCAATTTTCCTTTTTCACTGAGCAAGGATTGGAAAGACATTTGGTTGGTTCTCATGGTCTAGTCACGGCAGGTTTGCAGGAAGCTGCAGATAAAGGGAAAGACGGAGGTCGCTGCCCTATTTGTGGTTGGGGATATCAAAATAAATTATTAGATCATGTGGCTACAGAACATAAAGTGTGTTTAAAACCAGCTGATCTGACATACAAGTGTACTATTTGCACTGCCACATTTGGAGTTTATAAACGATTTGAAGATCACGTGTACTCTGTTCATCGTCCACCAATTTCAAAGCTTACTGAAGGAAATTCTAAAAGTTCGTCCCGTGGAATTAAATGATTTTTTTTTTCTTTTCCAAATAGTGTGCAGGTTATTTGTGATACAACAAACATTCCTGGTTTTAGTTAACCTATGGCTGTGACAAAACAATAATAAAGGCAGTTCATGTCTTTTACCCACTGGTCACACAAGTCATAACCAAAGAAAAGGTTTAAAATTACTTATCTGTCCATCTGTTTTGAAATATCTATTCTTTTTCATGTTCGTTTATAACGTACTATTGATGTCTGAGATTCTCGATAAATGCATTTGATTCTTTCACTGCATTGTTTTTAATAGAATTGCCTTTAAATATAGTATTGAGAACATATACACATACAAAGTTGTGACATGTGTTTGTTTAAAAAACTCGTTTTTAATAGACCAAAGAAGTTAATGTTTGAATGGAGTATTACAATCATGATTGTTGCGGAGAATGTGTCACTTGTGATACAGCTTCCAAAAATGCTTTTCTAAAAAGTTTGCGTGTAACGTAAATGGTATGAAAGTATTGTTTGTGATTTACCTGTAATTCACATAGTTCAATATACTTCTAAAATGTTCTAGATTATGTGTGTTATTGTTTGTGAAATCTTTATTGATTATGTGCTGTATTATCCTTTTTTAATTTTTTTATATGATTATCTGTTCAAGGAATCAGAAGAGTTGTAGTTTGCAAAAATGTTACTACGCTTTTTTGAGTGGCATGCTTTCTCTCATTTATTAGTGTTCAATTGATGTGCAACAAAATTCATTTTATCATAATTTTATATCGACATTCAGGTATTTAAGAGGAGACTTGGGCCCAAGTTTCTTAATGGGGATTGTATTACGTAAACCTTCAGTTAACAGGTAGTGACATTCGAGTCAATTTAAGCAAGTTGATGGAATTCATAGTACAAATAAAAAGAAAGTGATGGTGGTATATTAGAGTAACTTTACAGTAATTAATTTAATAGAATAGATTTTTTTTTTTGAAGTTTCATTACAGAAATAAAAAGTAAATCAATGCTGAATTTATTTTTTTGCTCTTGGAATCTCTCAATAATGTCTGAATTAATATTTTCTTTGAAATGATTTTCTAGTTAGCTTTGCAAGAAACAATTTAGATTATGAAATTTGAGGGAAATTACATATCAAAGTATAATATGTCAAATTGAGAGGAAAAACATGATGAAAGGAAAATGACCAAGTGGCATTGTGTTATTTTACAAATACACAATAAATTATGAAGAGGTTCGGCATAATAAAACTTGTTTTTAAAAGATGAGAATTCAAGTTCATTGTTGAAAACTGAACTGCTGGAGTATTGTTGTTGATCTTTGTTTTCAAGTTGGCAGTGTCGGTCATATTTGTATCCCTGATGTTTTATGTGCCATTAATAAAATAATTTGTGTAATTTCATCTTTTGGAGTTAGTGAAGCAAAAAACTTCATTTGCTGAAACAGTGATCTTTATATTTTTTACCAGTTACTGGAGATGATTATTTTAATACATGTGACAACAGAACAGTTATTATAGTTTCTTCTTATAAGGCTCTACAACCTTCAAATGAATGTCTTGGCCTGCTCAACTATCCTTTTCTATTTTTTCCTATACTTTTATTATATTTTAAAAGACTGTTATTAAATTGAATTATATGTGGCTAAAGTTGTTTCATTCCGAAACGTGTTGTTAGATATATACTTTATTTTGCAGTACTGTTGGGCATTGCAGTGTGATTTGTGGTGCTGTAGAAAGATTTTTAATAGAGTAAAAGTTTTTCTCAATTTTTAATTTTATTTATTTTTCAGATGAGATTCATCACGGATTTTGTAAATTATATTGTGAGTAGTACAAAAATATGTTGTTGGTGTTGGAAAAGAATTATTGCTGTGAAAGAAGTTAATTGATATGTGACACCAAGATGTTTTCATTTGGTGCAAGGTTTGAGTTCAATAGATGAATTTGTATTTCCTGATGTGGTAGGAATTAAATAAGGCTACTTTTTAGCTATGAACAATCATGTGGTGTATGAAATATTATGAATTTTATAATGAAGATGATGTTTAAATGATGATGGTGAGCAAGTGTCTTTATTCTAAAATCATGAGACGGAGGTCAATAATATATTTTTTTTGGAATTGCCGTATTGTTAATTCACCTTTGCATTTCATACAGTTAAGGTATGATTAAAGTACAATTCTAATAATTTTTTTGCTCTTTAATAAGTACACAACTCGTTTTTGGTTAAAGTGAACATTGCTAGTTTTGCAGGCACAGTGACGATCAAAATGTAATTGCTCTTCTGAAACTAGTCCTAGTCAACGTAGAGCAAGAAACAGTCCAAAAAAAAATTACTTCTTCATGAGCTACCTTCTGACGATTTATTGTCTTCGATGGCCAATTTACGATGAATATTTCGGAATGTTGTAAAATGCACTTTTGCATCGGTCGATTTCATTACATGTGAAAAAATTATTAGTTAGACTGATCTTTAATGATTGGTATGTGAACTAATTCCGAGATTGTTATCATCAATAATAGCATTTCTACAAAATGCTATTATAATTGAATACATATGCACAGCTATAAAATGGAGCCAAAAAGTTGTGAATGCCAATTTTTAATTTCCTTTGTGTTATTTCTGTTTCATAAGAATTAATTTTCCTCATAGGAGAAGCATAAAGATTTAAAATCTATTTTTGGTCTGCAGATTTGACATTTTGCACATGTGATATAATTGTTTTCTTCACATTAATGAAATGAAACATTGTATGAATTGCTCAAAGTAATTCTTGTACAAATGGTATGTTAGAAACATATTAGTTGTATAAGAGTTTGTTTGAAATGAAATGAACTTAAATTTTGGCATTATGAAGTTACCAGAAATTAACCTGGATGAGCTTACAGAACTACTGTGTATTTCAAATTGAATTCTTCAGCATTATTTAAATTTTTTTACTGAAGAAACACCAAGTAACAAAGTGTGCAATTAGTGTTTTCTTGGGTAGTGTTTATATTCTTCCCTTGTTAGTCTCATAAATAAAGGATTTATTCTTCTAATTCTGTATCTGAATTTATTGAAAATGAGCTGTTATTTATGTACAGAAATAAAAAGTGTTAGACTAGAATTTCATTGATCCTTTTTATTGACCTTTATTTCATAATAAATAAACAATACATATGGAAGTCTTAGGCTTCCGCAGCTGTAGTCATGTAAATGATCCTAGTACGCTGCATTGAAGGCTGTGTTGTTGGTGTTTCAACCATCATATCGTGATCTTCCTCGGAGCTGGTCTGAGGAAGACCATGATACAATGGTCAAAACGTCGGCATCACAGCCTTCGAGGCAGCGTCACACGGACACCCAAGATCATTCAGTAATACATAATACCTAGCACTTGCAGTTTTTAAATCTCCTATAGATGTTGTGTATTTATAATAAATTTAAAATAATGAAAAATTTTACTTGTTCCTTTTTTCAGTAGAGGTAAGGGAGGTGCCAACTAACAATGTGATTATCACAAACTCCGAATACATTAGGAAAGTTAAAGATCATTTTAGTAACAATAAATATAAGAACTTAAAAAATAGATTACACAGATCATGAAATTAAATAGTTACAAGAAACTATTAAAAGATGTAAATATGTGAATAAAGAAACGTAGTTGTGTATTTATATCTCAAGAAGGTAAGAAAGAGCATGTGTGCCAATGAAAGTACTAAAATCAGACCTTCCTATGCGACCTATTGTGCTGGCTATTGGCACTTTTGTCTATCAGACACACAAATATCTTCATAATATCATAAAATTGTTATTAAACGGTGATTACAAATATTCCATATAAAAAGCTTGCTTTAAACTATTCCTAAAAACCCACCACAGATATGCATATATTAGTTTTACTTGATATTGTTGCCATAATTTCCTCCTTTCCATGTGATCTTATTTTACTAGGATTAGAGACATTCATGGATAAAAAAGGTTTTAAATAATGTATTTGAATGCAATATAATGATAATTACAAGATTTATTCTTAATAACATTACCTTTAAGTTCAATAATTAAAAATATCTACAGACAGGACTCCTATTGTTGGTGAACTCTGCAGTTTATTTTCAGAAATAATAATCAGACAACTGGAAAAATGATATTCAACAAAATTAACTTGGGGTTCGCATATAAATTTCGTAATGCTAATTTTGAGTATTTTCAATATTATCTTTCTCCGCTGTAACTCACTCATGCTTAACCCGCAACCCCCCTTCTCCTAAATAATTATGTAACACTCGTGCCCCCTCATCATTTACAAGAAGTAGAAAGAAATTATATTACAGTAAGAACAATTTGTGTTATATGTTAAAATTTGTGACAATTCAAATTGGAATTAGTTGACTTCACTTAACAATAAGATTGGGCATAAATTTTGAGTGAAGGAAGAACTCGTAGATGGGAAAATGTTTCACAACAAAGCTGTTTACACCACCTAATGGATATCGCATAGGGGAGTCTACTATGCCAATTTAATTGGATTCTAAAATACAGATCTGTTTTGAATATTTTCTTTATAATCTTACAAAATGATTTAAAAAATTAATAAATATTTCCATTTATTTTAACAATTTATACATAATAACTTTAATTTATTTAATTTTAGAAAAATAATTAGTTAATATTTTAATGTTTTAGTATAAGAGGGGGAGAAAAAGGAATTATTTCATCAAATTTTGACAAAAATTAGTGTTACATAACATTAAGCTAACACTCTCTACCTCTATGTAACACAGTGTAATGGTGCCTCAAACCTCCTCCCCCCGGTTTGGCGTTATGAAGTTTATGGAAAACCCTTATTGTTTTATTGGAAATATATGGATGATGCACTGCTTAACACACATGGACAAAAAATTACTAATGTTTGTTAACTATTTATTGATTATAATCCCAGTATTAAATTTACCTCAGATATAAAAGAAAATAATAAAATAAAGTTTTTGGATAATACAATTGAAAGAAAGATTGATATTGGAGAAACCACCTGGTACGTGAAGGTGCCATTCTTAATTGCAGAACCATGCATCCTATGTCTGAAGAAATGGATATTATATAATTGGTTTTAGACTGGCCAATAGAACCTAAGTCAGTACCATGTGCAATAAATTGTTAGACGAACGGTATTCTTACCCTCAATGATTATCCATCTAATTTTATAAATAAATGTATAAAACAAACCGTATTTAGCAGGATTCATACTAGAGTTCAAAACACTGAACAAAACCCACTTCACATAATATTGCCATCTATTCTAACATTACTAAACATAAAAAATGATTTTCTGTAAAATTAAATTCACATTCAGATTATACATCATATTACCCACAAAAGGACAGCTATTTGTAAAATTAAAAATAAAATGAATAAAATAGAACAAACAAAGTACTGTTTAAAAAATAAATTTTAGAATGCCCCTTAAATTATGTCTGACAGACCAAAAGGGAACTAAAACCTTGTAAAGGTACAAAAGAATTACATTTTAGTACTACCACATAGAAAAAACTTGCTTATAAATCTCAGAAGTGAAGAAAATAATGAAATTAACTTTGAGGTTGTAGACATAATTGTCCATAACATAGAAAATTTCCTAGAATTATATCTCCCTGAAGAGAAAATTAATACCTATTACGAATTTGATAGTTTGGTGTTATCAATTCATGGAAATGTATGACCTCCTAGTATTTGAAAGAAGAAATCATCATACATAACTGCCAATATCTTCCATTGTTTTACATTCTCTTTTTTTTCCCTACCTTCCTCACCTCCCATCTTCTATTCACAAGCCTCTCTTTCTGACTGGCTTAACTTTAAAATAAAAACCCTCAACCCAGCCAAGCAAGCACCTTGCACAATGTAGGGTCACCATCAACCCCACAGAATATTATTAAAGGAAGTCGACCTTTGTACGTTGTTCTCCCATTAAGAATTTCGTTCATTTTTTTCCCAAGAGTTTTCACTTATCAGCGATTGTCTCTTAATTTTTTTACTGGTTCCAGCCTTTTCTATCTACCCACAGGTGCATTTAGGAGTTGGTCATGTCCATTCTTCTTAGATACACAACTTCAATTCCTCCTGAATTCAGGATTTGTGTTCTTGGAGGAGACAATTCGAAAACTATTTTAGGCCACCTTGTCGCGGTAATCTTCTCAAATGGCCATACCATTATAGAGTCTGGTCTGTCCACAATGGATTCCATTTGCTGCATCCATTGCCAAATAATCTCTACTTTCTGTATTTTAGAGATTTGACAACTTGGCTCATTCATTTATATTGCGCAATTTTTTTTGTTTTTAACATCGAGACCCAACACACTCTTCCATGGACAAGAATTCTTTCCAACATAATTCGTACTATAACTTTTTTTTAGCTTCCCCAACCCCACTAGACTCCCATCAACATTCTTATAACTTCTCTTTGCCTGTTCAGGAGGATCATCATCATCATCATCCATTTTTCAATTTCCACAGCTGTGTAAGATTGGACCCAAATATTTGAACTGTTGTCCTAACTTAATAGTTCCTACTCCTTGAACTTTCAAATCTGTACCTTCTCCTATTAGTTTATTTTTCCAACATTAATTCAAGTTCACCTGTACCCAGGCCTCTACTAACTTTTGAGTTATGTATACTTCATTATCCGTCTTATGTCTGATCATCTGCACATAGTAGCAAATGTATTCCATATCCTTTCACTAAAACACCCATTCATTCACAAGATGTAATCCATCACATAAGTACATTTTCTAAATAAATTTTAAGAAGATAGAGGGGGCATTCTTACCTTATTCATTGGTGATTGTCTCCAATTTTTGCCACAGCTTGAGTATCCATATACATCTTCTTAATCAGTTGAAAGAGATTCTTTCATTTCAAATAGTCATAATGCTCTACAATTCATTTATAAGCACTGAGTCATATGCTTTGCTCAAATTGATAAAAAACACATGAAGCTCTGTTTCTTACTGATTCATTGCTCAGGCATTTATTGGAATGTAAACATCTTATTCTTACAGGTCTTTACTTCTATAAAATAAGCTTGTGAGATTTTTATGGACACCCTTTCCTCCCATCTATTCTTCACTATCTTACTGAGTAGTCTTCCAATTGATGCCATTGCACTTACTCCCTGATAGTTGTTCATAACTTTTTTATTTTCCTTCTCAAGAATAGCTGCAATAAAGGATAGATTCCTCTCCAATGGTACATCAATCTTATATAATAGCTGGTGAAACTCTATAATTCCTTTTTGTCCACTATGCTTTCACAAATTCATAGGTATCTTGCCTAGTCCCACCTCTTTACCATTTTGTGAAGATTTTAGAGCAGTCCACACTTCCTCCAATAAGAGGTTCTACTACTTTCATTCTCCTGTGTGTTTCTAGGAGTTATTCCTAATTCTTTCCACAGAAACATGTTTTTTATCAGCATTTCAGAAAAATGCTCATATTCTTCTGACCATTCTTAAATTTAGATTTTGATTTATTTAGTCTTAAAAAAAATAAATAAAAAAAAATAAAAACT
The DNA here is from genome assembly GCA_017312745.1 of Gryllus bimaculatus. Taxonomy (NCBI): domain Eukaryota; kingdom Metazoa; phylum Arthropoda; class Insecta; order Orthoptera; family Gryllidae; genus Gryllus; species Gryllus bimaculatus. The sequence goes on from BOPP01000037.1 coordinate 2,866,986, forward strand.
GTATGTGACGTATGGGGGAGAAGATTATCTGCGCACATTTTCTTGAGTTCAAGAATCCCTTCCCGTCATTTTAACTATAAATAGTTAAAAGATGAGTAAAAGTTTAAAATAAATGAATAAAAATAAATTTTAAAAATCACGAGATTAGCAATATTTGATAAAAATAGACATTTTCGTGTCCGAGTTATAGAAAACTTATTTGCATTGGTAAACGAATTACAAGTATGGTTTTTCTGGATTGCTAACAAAATAGTAACTCACCCTTACTTCTACTCCTACCATTACAAGCAAAAGGAGAGTTCAATAAAATGTGCACATAGTGAAGCTTCATTTATGTCCAGAAGCAAGACAAACAAGGGGCCATTTTGGCACTTGCTCAATGGATCAGGGAAACTGAACAAAAAGCTGATTGAGATGGGTGTCATTGACCCAGAAGCTGAAGTACACTATTTGTCACAAACATATTAAGTCTTTTTAAAAAAAATATATATGTAAACTAGTTCAATATATATCACAGTTTTGTTGAAATAAACATTTCTTCATTTTCTTTATCATAATCAGTATAGTCTGTAATTGCATAAAAACAGTTATGCAGCAGAAAAGATTTTAACTTAAAAATGTGAAACAACTTAAATTGTTTAATGTCATAATCTATAATAGATTTTATCCTTTTCCTTCTCTGTTCCTGAGATAACTTGTATATGTCGTAGTGACATAAACAGGATTCATAATTGAGCTATTTTGTTCTTAACAGATCTCTATTAATAATTTCCCATTATCATTTATTACCATTTCTCTCCATTTGCCCATTACACCATCTTTTTTTTTGTAATGTGGTCATTAATGACTCCCATGATTAAAAGGTCATCTGCTGGAGAGCTGCTATCTATTATCTCAATTAAGTCTGCAGAAAATTTAACTTTCTTCACAGCCGGAATGTTATCTCTAATGGCATATGACTACAAGCGTTATTCCACAAATTTTAATTTTTATTAATCTTTCATTTATAGTTTCTCAGTTTTGAATCATGTTTTTCCACCTCTTTATTACTTATATATACACAGGCTTACAAAAATTCTGGAACTGACCCCAAACCCAATATATATGCAATATTGCAGGTGGACAGTAAATAAATTTATTACCATTTTACAAGGGAGTTGTACATGCTGTTAATAAAGCTGGAATGATGTAACTGAAGACTTTTTTAAAATTATCATTAGAATGTTAGTTTAACATAAATACTGGAATGGATGGTTGCCAACCTATCATGAAGTACCTTAAAAGTGAAAGGAGTTGACCTACATCAAACTTGGGAACTATCAAAAGTCTCTTTTCACTTGCGCTACGTGCACTGAATTCACTTGCAGTGCTTGTGCAGAGTGCAGTTGGGAGTGAAGCATTTCAACAAAATTAGAAATTGAGCATTAAGGGGCCAGAGCATGACTTTCAGAAGTTATTTGTCCTGTGAGTTTTGTTACAGAGTAACACTATAGAAACATTATTTTTGTAAATCTTAATCTTTCCAACCATGGTGAGAAATGATAATTACTTAATAGCTAGCAGAGGTTTTTATGCTTTATATCAGGTTTTATTTATCTATTTACTTTCAATATTCTTAGTTATAATTCAGATGATGCTTTCTGATAGTAGGAGGAAGATTTGTAAGATTAGTAGGTTTTATTGAAATGTATGAGAATTAGTAAACAATTAATTAGTATCAATGAGTAATTAAGTAATTTAGTTTCTGCAAATTGAATAAAGTATGCATGAAATAAAGGCAATTTGAAAAACAAGATTCTCAAAATTGGCTCTATTTTTTCCCTTTTTTATTTTTTGAATGGATAGCGGTAAATGTACTGAATAACATGACATTAAGATTATTTTGATGTAATCATTTAATTTTTCAAAAATTATTCAAATATATCTTTCAGTAGTATTATACTGTTACATGGCACCTGGGAGCACCACCATGGAGCACCACTAGTTTTTGCTTTATATCACACGACTCAAAAGGTTTTGTCTATGTGGCCACTTTCACAATCTTAATCATGCATTCTACTGTTGGACCAATTGGTGCTTATGTGTTTCTTTCTTTAAATTCTGGATCAAATTTTCATTTCTTGTAGCAGGCCCTAATTGATTACAATTCTTCTGACCTCTTTTCAAAAAGCTATGTGACCCAACCAAATCCTGGTTCATTGTTCTTCAGTTTAAATACTGCATCATTGATTTTCCAAACACGAAATAACAATGAGATAATCGACAGCAAAAGCCAAACCAAACTGCTACTTTCAGCAAATGTTCAGCTATAACTTCCTCTTCGAAGATAAATACTGCTGGACTTGGAGGACTCTTCATGTTTCCATGAAAGTACTTGTACTTATAAGATTCCATTATTATTTTGAGAATGCAATAATCTTGTAAAACCTCTCTTTATCCATTGATTCCATTTATCTTCTTCTTTTTTTTATAGGCCAACTTGGACCATGCATGCATTCTGCTTCAGCAGCTGCAAGTACCTTTGTAGGTAGGGGGAATCAGCATTTTAGCTAAATCCTGATTTTTATCACACAAGATTGTTAGCCCTGGGGGTATGGGCAATGAGATTATAATGATAGAGAGGGATGAAAGGACAGCACTCATTCTGGTCCAAGACCGTTAAGGCACTACTAGCCTAATAATCTTGGATATCTGACCGGCTATGGATTCCATTTATTAAATTAATAATACAAAACCTATTTTAAGAAAATAAATGATTTGATTCAATAACTGTTTTATTTATATTGAGTTGTTGAGTGCATATTATAAGATAAAAGGTTGAAATTTTGGGAAACTGTAGGGCTACAATTTGTATTTAGCCCTTTTTATGATCTGCATAAGAATGCTATATTCTTAAAAAAAAGAAGGGAAAATGTGGATTTTTCCTTCTTTGTTGTTGATTTTAAGGGTAAATATCGAATATAAATGCCTAAAAAAATTCTCGAAATATCTTTAGTATCTACTAGCTGAACTTGTACTACTAGACCTCACACAAAACTTTCAAGTCTGTTTTATGAGTGTATGATGTGATGTGGAATGACTCATCTACTCATAAATATAACGTTGTGAACAAATTGCCGCTACTGTAAATATTAACATGATAGACAAATCAAAAAATGAATTCTTTGTAATTTTTATAAAAACAAAGAATAGAACTATAGGGCATTAATGTTATTTTATAGAGTGCTTTCAGAAAAATCCCTTCAAACAGATTAAAGAAAAAATTTGGAATTGTTTTTGAGAAAATCTTGTTTAGTTATTTCTTTAAATTGCGCGAAAACTGTTAAAATGTTCAACGAAATACAAATGACCTTAATAAAAGAACTGACAATAGAGAACTATTTTAATTGAAGGGAAAATTTGTATCTTCAATTTCGTAGTTGTAGGTTGACGCCGCAAAGAGTTCAAACTTTTGGAATTTTTGAAAATTTAAAGTTAACCGTGAAAATCTTACCTATGCCATCTTTATAAATATATTTTACTCTATTCTTACAAGAAATTTAAAGAAAAAATTTAGTCTTTTTGAGAAAATTTTGAAAATATCCGGGAGTTTCTCAACCCCCCAAATTTGAAGAAAGTTTGTCAAAATCGCAGCGCATGAGTGGCACAACTACCAATGTTCATTGGAATAAATTGTACGTATGGTTTAGACGCTAGTGGTGTTCACAGACAGTCGGATGGACAGATGGACGTACGTTTTGCTGTCAATTGGTTTTTGGTATCAAGCACCCATGAAACAGGAATTCAGGCTAGCCCACGCACTGAATATAGATGTAAACAAATTGTTAACAATTGAATTTATTTATATTAGTTTTGATCTGAAACCTGACGTGCCTCTACTAATTTTTTGCACCTTAATGCTCTGGTACTCGTTGCTACATCAAAGAAGATACTAAGTTATTGGATTTATTTGTCATTTATTCAAGCATCTAGTATAATAAAACCACCAAACTCATTTCTCATTCAAATATCTTCCAAGTTTTTAGATAAATCCATATATTGTGATAATCTGTACTGTGAAGAAACCATATTCTTCAAAACGGAAGATGATTTATCTCAGAAATTCATCGTAGCTGAGAAATTCAACAAAAAATTGGACCTTGCAGTGTCGTGTTCAGTTGTTAAAATGAACTTGCACGAAAGAGAAAACGCCAGAAATCCTTAGAACAAATAAATTTCCTATGATCTATATGTTAAATAATTCAAATATATCAGAGAAATGAATAGAAATCGCTATTATTGGTTAAAATTATATTGAGACTGTATAATCAGATCAAGGTGCATCCATAAGCCTACGGTGAGTATTACCATAAGCCGACCAAAAGCAGAGCCGATGTATTACTTCATCAATATTATAGAAGCGTAAAACCTTGTCCTACATGGCAATTTGGAAAAATTTGAAGTCATTTGTAAGGAACTGGAGTTGAAGCCACCCTGTGAAAACGAAATTTGAGGCGCTTTTTCACAGATTTTTTTTTAGTTTTCGTCAATCATTTGAAGCACATTAACATACAAATGCAAACTAGTGGTCCATTGGTCTTGGCTAGTTATTCGGACTTGCCACCTATTCTTGCCAGCTGCCATCTTCTCGCCGCCCAAAGTACATTTTTTTTTAAATTTTCATACTTATTTGGCTTTCTAATAGTAGAATTGAATTATTACTTTAAAATATTCAAAAACAGTAAAACCTCGTCACAAATGGCAATTTTCTTCGAAAAATTTGGAACCGTTTTTTTTTAAAAAAGGCATTTAAGCAAAACTGTAATTTCGAAATTTGAACTTCTTTTCACAGAAAACTATTGAGTTTTCAAAAAACGTTATACGACGTCATTTCATGCATGTCCGGTCAGAAATGCAATAGTGTTTACAAATTGCTGGAAAAGTGCATATTAAAAGCGTGAGAGATCTTTCAAATTAATTTGTGTAATTTTAAAAAAAACGAATACGAATAATTCTAGGTCATCTTTAAAAGTGCAATTAGCACTATCGTTGGGAAAAGTTTGAAGATAAAAATTGGGGCCTTTTTAGAGAAAATGGTGTTTCAGCGTTTCTGAAAATGCGGAAGTTTGAGCTAATTTTCACGAAAAACTGTTGAGTTTTCGGAAAAACTATCTCACATTATTTAAAGCACATGTACTCATAAATACATTAATGTAATGAAATTGCCGATAATGTAAAAATGAATGACGTGAGAGACGAGTAAAAAATATATTTTTGTAATTAAAAAACGACAAAAGAATAGAGCTACATGGTGTTTATGTCATCTTGTGCATTAGTACAATATCTACCAAAACCTTAAAGAAAAAAATTGGAGGGGTTTTTGAGAAAGTCTTGTTTTTGTATTTTTTTTTAAATTTCACAAATTGCTCGCAATATGCGCGAAAACTACTAACATTTAAAAAAAAATGTAACTGATTTAATGAAAGAAATGACTATGGGGAACAAATTTTATTTGAAGGAAAAATCTCTATCTTCAATTTTGTAGTTGTAAGAAGACACTCTAAAATTTTGATTTTTTGAAAAATTTATTGTCAAACCTCAAAATCCGACAGCTTCCTTCTTTATAAGAATATATTACTCTATTCTTGCAAGAAATTTTAAGAAAAAAATTAGAGCCGTTCTTGAAAAAAAAAATGAAATTGTACGGAGGAATTTATGTTAAGTACCCCCACATATTAAAGATTTTTTTCTTCAAAATCACACAGATTAGATTCGTGCCTGAGCGACATGGGTTCCTTCAATTTTGAAAAAATCCTACACATGGTTTAGGCGCTACCAGACAGACGAAGGGATGTTTTGAAGAAAAAAAAAGAAAAAAACACACACACTTTGTCGGTATCAGGGGACCCCAAAACGTGAATTTCCGTCAAAATCCCGAAATAGATTTTCCGTAGCATTACATAAATTTTCCTATACTACGTATTTTACTCCGTGCATACGTACGTATAAGAGAAAGTAAAATGTTTACAAATCTTATAATTTTTGAAAACAAATGTACAGCAAAATGAATCTCACGTCATCTCAAAGAGTGCAATTACCACTATATGTACGAAAAGTTTGAAGAAAAATTTGGAGCTGTTGTGAGTGTGCGTTTCTGAAAATGGATTTTGAGTTCGCTTTCACAGAAAACGTTCGAATTTATATGAAAAGATACTTCATGACATTATTTAACGATAAATGCAATAATATGAACAAATCGGCACGAATGTAAATATTAACGACGTGAGAATCCAGTAAAAAAAGTACATTTTTGTACTTAAAATAACAAGCAATATATTCCGAAAGTTTAAAGAAAAAATTTGGGGGAAAATAGTGTTTTTGTTATTTTTTAAAATTGCATATATTGCACGCCATATTGTGGGAAAACTATGAAATTTTTCAAAAAATGACCTCAATGAAATAACTAATTATTGACAGCAATTTTATTGGAAGGAAAAATTTTTATTTTCAATTTTGTAGTTGTTGAAAGTCGCCGAAAAAATTCAAACTATTGTAATTATCAAAAATGTAGAGTTAACAGTAAAAATTGTACCTTTAAAAATATTTTACTCTTTTCTTATAAGATATTCAAAGAAAAACTTGGAGCCGTTTTTGAGAAAATTTTGAAAATGTTCGTAGGATTTCATTTAAAGTACCCCCAAGAAAAATTGAAGACAAAAAATGTTTTCGCAAATATCGCAAAGCTTCGTGTGCAGCCAGATTGATCGGGGAACATCGATTTTGGAAAAAAATCTACGTTTAGCCGCTAGCGTTCTTTGCAGATGCACAGACAGACGTTTTGCCTTTATTCGATTTTTCGGTATCAAGTAGCCACAAAACATAGATTTTGGCTACACCACGTGTTAGAGGATTATTTTTCTTAATTTAGCAACTGGATTTATCCACGTTCTTCGTTATCTGGGCAATTATTTTTTTCTTCCGAAAATGCGCTGTTTTTTCGCGCAGCATTAAATAACTTTCTCATATTTCATATATTACTCTGTACATACATACGTATGTGAGAAAGTGAAAAACTACCAATACCTACAATATGTAATATGTAAAATATAATAGCAAATTTGTGCTGTGGAAATAGTAAGAAGATGAACTTCAAGAAACTTCTAGTTATGTTAAGATCTCAATTTTAGGAGAAGTATTCTTTTTGTTGTTACCATGTATGCGTAGTTCATATTTATGAAGAGCTCGGGGCAGTAGAATGATGACATATTTTGACCAAAGTTATATAATAAAAAAATAAATAAAATTTAAGTAATAAATGTGTTAAATTATTATTCGATCCGTAAGTCTGAACCATAATCCGGTTGCCTTCATTTTAACTTTCTGATCCTTCTTTCCATCTTGATGTGCCGAGAACACCATAGAACATCTTCTTCCGCGTTCAGTTGCTCTTAATCTTAATTTTATACCGGTTGCATTATACTTTTCAGCCTGTAACAAATTCAATTGTGGATAAATAAGATATTCTTCAGAGCATTTCATTTACGCATGAAATTTATGAGAAGCACAGAGAAGTGATAAACCGGATTTAAAATATTATTATAATACACGGGTATTTATGACAATTGCAACACCAAGAAGGAGATATACTATTACAATGAAATTGATTCTACATACGAATATCACAATATACAAATGATTTGAATTACAGAATTCTACCTGCATTTTGACCTTTAGTACTTAGTACGGTGTGAAGCTGCCACGCTCTGCATCAGAGTCTCTAGACGTCGTGGCATAGATTCAAAGAGTCTGGATATGATGCTAGGGAACACACCTCCTCATGGTTTCTGTACGTAATCACACATCATCGACTGTGGCTGCAGAAGGACCAGATCGAACAAGTTGTCGACCGATCATATCCCAGATATGTTCGATGGGTGACAGGCGAATGACAGGCTAGGGAAACAGAGGTACCCATCGTTCTTCGCAGAAAGCTTGCACATTCCTCGCCACATGCGGTCGGGCATTGTCCTGCTGAATCATGACATGAGTATCTGCGTGCAGAAGGGGCAGTACCCCGGGCTGTAAAACATCCCTGATGTAGGGGTTGCTGTTCAGATGGCCTTAACACGTATGAGGCGCGACCACTCATTGTAGCCAATCGCGATTCAAACCATCACACTTGACGTTCGTCTGCTATGGCGCTGAACAATGCAGTCTGGCCGATTGTGATCATCACGGACACGTACGCAGCCACAGCTGTAGCACAAATTGAAGCGAGACTCGCCCCAAAACGCTACATCTTACCACTGATCACACCGGTGAACACGTTTACATTCACTCAGCATGTGAAGCACCATTGCTGTCTGAGGCGTTGGTGATTTCTGGTCAACGGAATACGGCGCAGTGGTATGTCTGCCACCAGTCCAGCCCTCAGCGGACGGCATCGAACAGTCGACGCAGACATGACCACACCCGTCGCAGTGCTCCAAAGTCGAGCCAACTCTGTGGACGACGCCGTTCTGTCGGTTACGACCATGCGGACAAGATGGTGATCGTATCGTGCTGTGGTCACTTTGTGTAGTCTAGCAGCCGCTCGTCGCTGATGCTCGACCCAGCTATATCCACTGGTTCCACGCACGCATCGCTGTCAGGGCAGTGCGCCGCGCTCGAGCCGCAATGTCACGCTAAGACAAACCAGCTTTTTGGTGACCGATCATTCTGTCCCGCTCGAATTCACTCAAATTCTGATATAGCGCTATTTGGCGTCGATGACGCATACCGGCACTTGCATGCACGTTTCCACGTCTTTTGATGGCTCCGCAACGACTGAATGTGGCGCAACACTGATCTGACCGGTCACACAAAAGAGGGCATTGCTAGATCATAGTGCACGTCACTTCTATGCAAGTTTAATTACTTCTTATGGATACACAATTCTACACATCCACCGACTTTTAAGTGATTCTATTTCTTCTGGTTGTTGCAATTTTCACAAACACCAATGTATGGCTTTTAAGCAAGGGTTAAGAGAAGGGATGGTCAACTGTGATGATCTCAAGGGCCACAACTAACACCTTTAATATAGTACTATACGTACCCTGGGGGTGCAGGCAACGTAGTGACGTTCACATGCTCCATGTAGCACTACTCTTGCTTCTGCTTCCTCTCACTGCCTCGCAAATCTCTATTCCTAATTCAAACCAAAACACAGATGCAAACCATACAGTATCTACTGCCCCAACCCTACAATGAACCAGAACACACCCGAAATTAATGACCTGCTTTCCGACTTCCCCAATTCTAAAAACACGGCTCGAAAGCATATCAGTCACTTATTCTCAGAAATTCTAACATCCAATAGATTCGAATACCTTACTCTACCAAAAACTTTCAATGACAAACAGGTTAGTTAAACTCATGAAGACACCGCCACCACCTACAATCCTTCACCCGTAAACAAGTATAAAACTGGATCACTTTACCTCGAGAGCGATCAACGCCACCAGTGTACTCAGGGACCTCCAACACCACATCTCAAACGACTTTTATGACTAAGTATGAAAACTAAATTAATCGTCCACCCTAAGATACCAGACACCTGTAAACTCCTCAAAGCTCTTGAGGAAAATAAGCTCAACTCACACATCAGGGTCAGACAATTTCCTACTAACTACCACCTCAGGAATACTGACGAACGTGACAAACTAGTTATTCGAGGAATATTCCCTAACACTCCCTACTGAGATCGTAAGATACAGCTTCATTTACCACTTATCTGATTTGAAAAACAAAGCGAGGATAACTCCATAACTGGTCTAGAAATTTACACCACAAAACAGACAGGACATCCCTTATACATATAAAGTTGATAATTAAGTATTGACTTCACAAAATTACCTCATACACTTATGAACCAACATACAGAATCCCGCGGTGTAGAAACTGTCAGCTTCTCTTTCACAATAAACACATGACTGCTACCGACGGACCACATGTGCCAAATGCAGCGGTAATCACCACGCCTCAGAATGATGACAGACCATTATTCCTACTCAATTGACCTCCCAATCTTTCAAAAATCTTGGCAAGACAAAGTCCTGCAACAGTTCAACCCTAGTTCAACACTACCTAGTTCAACACTAACCCCATCTTCCATAGTAACATTCCCTCAAACCATCTCTCCCCCAACTCACTGCCATCAACACATTCCAACACCGTCACCCAGAACTTCGCCAGCATGACAGTAAGCAACTCAACCATCCCAATGAAAGACATTAAAAACTTTCTCTCACTCTTCAAATCTTGCAACCTATGTAAAATCATCAACATTCATCAAAGATATCACCATCCTCAAAAGACCAACTTCATATCCAAACCCCCTACCTTTCACAACTAGATATTGACCATGCCGTATTCACCTTAGACATCCTTGTTAGCAGGAGAAATCAATACAAACGGACAGAAACTACAAAAGTACACATCATTTTAGAAGATCCCAACAGAACGTACTCACTTTATACGAGATTAACCACAAGGCATCCTTCTTTGCAATCCAGTCTTCACTTATGACCACAAGCCTCCTCCACCCCAAATTTGAACTTGCCTCTGACCACCTCCCCATCATTTGTACTACAGTTACCCTTCCTTAGAGTCTCAACCTCGATCAACTGAACCATAAAGGCTGACATTTAAAAATTGACCACCTTATATCCGAGAAAAGTATTGGGAGGCTCAGAAACATGAGAATTAAGGAAAAGAGAAAGAGAAAAAATATTGAGTCTACTTATGAATTTTTTTTGGAAAAAAATTGCTGAGTATCTAAAATATAACATATTAGAATTGAAGAAATTATTAAGCCAATGCAGGTCTCAAAATCATTTATAGATGAATTTGAAACACGAAGGTAGAAATGGTTTGGTCACGTGAAAAGACTTGATTGTGGGAGATAGCCCAGACAGGTTTGTGAGTGGTTTCCAATAGACAGAAGAAAATGAGATAGACCCACAGAGGAATGACAGAGCAGATCTTTAAAGAGATGCAAAGAAGAGGTCTAGACGAGAATGATAGGAATGATTGAGGGTTTGGAGATTGCAATGCGGGAAACAGACGCAAGATCAGTAAAATACTCACGAAAAGAATCCCAGAAAAATAGTTCTCGCATCATCCTTCAGACTCACGATATGTACAAAGCCATTAAACTTCTGAGCCTTCAACTAAACCGATTCATAAAATATCCCTAGTCGTTTTGCCAAACCTCAGGCCGAGCTCCCAAACAATATCCTTTAACTTACTGCATTATCCATTAACTATAAGAAACTCAAAGAAAGATTCAGAAGACCAACAAAAATCATCGACCTGAAGACAAAACAAGTAATATAGAAAAGCACTAAAAGACGCGCTACTAACTCATGAGAAAAAAAAAATTGACCAACATGCCAAAACTCCCTGGAGGATCTGGACCTAAATGAAAGAAATAATACACTAAATCATTTGAAACCGTGTTACTCACAATTGCAGTAATGTATAAAAACGCACATACTGCAATTGTGGACGCTTTGAGAGATATTTCAAAAAACTTACATTTGCGTAGATTTTGAAAAATAAAAATAATACATAATATACTTTAAGAAAAATGTTCATTGAAATAATTTCCTTGAAAGTATGTCAAGGAACTCAGGAATGGGATTTCAGTTTGACCTCTCCCTCTTCAAAACTTTTTGAAATGAAAATAAAAATTACGTTGAAAAACGCATGTGCATAATGGGAATTAACTTTTGGTGTCATGTATAATCAATATGACGTACACTAATATCCCTCTCCAAGATTTACTAATAGACGAGAATAGGGAGAAACCTCCAAATTTATGTGTAAAACCCTTAATCTGGTAACATCAGAGCAAAGTTGCAATCAGAAAATTTACCAATTAATGGTATCGTGCAGTGACAGCAGCAGACTGCAGTAGCAGACGCCAGTGCCAGTGGCAGTGTCTACGCTCCCCCTGATCGGCTCAAATTTGTTGCTGCTGCAAAAAATTGGTTATTAAAAATTTCATTCACATTGTGAGAAATAAATAGAGCTTTCACTGATAACATCGATGTTTTTGAAAAATAATAATGTAACTCAAACGTCAATGTTAGTATAATCGTCAATGTTAATAATCGATGGATGGATACATAATGGAAAACACGGATGTTTTGAAACATCGATGTTGTTTTTACATCTCTGTTTCTCACAGACTGGTTAAAAACAATGATACATCTGTTATGACTTAAGTCCAAATTTAGCTAATAAGTGAACATATGAAACTAGTGGTGCTACAATAAGAACAAACATTCTCGCATTATTGTATTTTTTGCAACTTTCGCAAGTTCTGGGAGTCTGTGAAACTAGAATCTGTCCCATTTTTATAAACGTTCTTTGCTGTATTCCAGAAAAAAAATAAGAAAAAATCGAAGCCTTTTTTGAGGATGATTTTAAAAATTGCTAATTTCAAGCGAAAATTGTAGGAAAAACAACTCATAATTTTAAGAAATTGTACCTGAAATTATTTAACGGTGTATGTTTGAAAACAAATTTTATTAAGGAAAAAACCTTTCTTAAAATTGTTTCTTTGGAATTTTTTTGCAAGCATGAATTCTGAAATATAATATCCTATTCCGATATTTCTCTATTGCAACGATTGAGTTTACGCTTATGCACTGGCTTAAAAGTGGGTTTTATCGTAGACGATAAAACCCAGCTTAACGCTGTTCAATCTCTCTATCGTACATCATTAGAACTTACATGGATTTACAGAAGTCTCTCCTGGCAGCCAACCGGTCATTCATTTACAGGATCGCAGTGACAAAAGAGTTCCAGAACGTGGTCGAAAATGCATGTGCTGTCTAATCTGTTGATGCGGGCAACATCGCCTATGACGTGGCCTTGGAGAAAAGATAGGAAGAACAATAATAATAAAAAGGCCTTTAAAAAATCATATAGAAACTGAAGTGTTGTATCTCACTAGACATGGTAAAACGTGCACAGATTCAAAAGAAATGCACTTTTTACCCAGACCAAATAACAACTAACCCGTAAAATAATGGAAAAGGACTACCTTCCAAGCAATCAATGTTGAAGTAAAATCTCCGGGCTGGGGTGAAGTACCAGTGTCTTTTCATCGGAAATCCCACTTTACCTTGACACATCGTACAGCTAACAGTAGAAATCGGGCATATGCCACATTTATAGGTTTATTTCACCCTATTTAACAAAAAAATTGAATAATAAAAATTCGAGCCACCTTTGATAAGATTGGCAGTGGTAACAGAATGGCACAGACTTTCCCGTATTAGAAATCGGGCATATACCACATTTATAGGTTTATTTCACCCTATTTAACAAAAAAATTAAATAATAAAAATTCGAGCCACCTTTGATAAGATTTTAAACTAGTGGTCACAGAATGGCACAGACTTTCCCGTATTAGTTTTCTTTTTTCTTTGGTCTGGGCTAGCTATTCTGACTTACTCCATTCCTCTTGCGAGTTGCCATCTATCGCCGTCCATAGTAAAATTTTTGATGTATTCTCGATTGTTCGGTTTACTAATGGTACAACCGAAATATTATTTAAGGATAATAAAGAAAAGAAAATCGTCGTCTTAAATGGCAATTTTCTTTGAAGGATTTGGTACTGTTTTTAAGAAAATGTTGTTTAAGCGGTACTGTAAAATCCAAATTTGAAACTTTTTCACAAAAAATTTTGAGTTTTCGGAAACCTTCATATGAAGTCATTTCAAGCACTTTCAGTCCCAAATGCAATAGTGTTTACGAATCGCTGGAAATATGTATATTAAAGGCTTGAGGTATCTTTCAAAAAAATATATTTGTGTAATTTTTTGAAAAACTCACTAAAATTAAATAATAAAAATTTGAGCCACCTTTGATAAGATTTTAAACTAGTGGTCACAGAATGACAATGGTCTTATTAAAGAATGCAATTAGAACTATCTGTTCGAAACGTTTGAAGAAAAACTTTGGAGCCGTTTTTGAGAATATAGCGTTTGATATTTTCTCAAAATGTGGAATTTCGAGCTAGTTTTCTCAGAAAACGGTTGACTTTTCAAAACACCTTATCTGACATTATTTAAAGTTCATGTACTCTTATATATGTTAATATATGTACTCTTAATAATGTGACCAAATTGCCGCGAATTGTAATGTACATTAATGCACGCTAATGTAATTAACAACAAAAAGTGTGAAAGACAAGTCAAAAAATTACATTTTTTAATTAAAAAACAACAACAAAAGAATAGAGGGTTTATGTCATTTTATAGCATCTTATCATTTTGCACCGTCCCCACTAAATGTTTAAAGAAAAATTTTTTGGATCCGTTTTTGAGAAAATGTTCTTTATGTAACGTTTTAAAATTGCACAAACGAGTATTGGTCGCAGTATTGTGCAAAAACGACTACAATTTTCAAAACAATGTTCGTGACGTTAATGAAAGAACTAATCATGGACAACAAATAATATTTGAAGGAAAAATCTCTATCTTCAATTTTGTAGCTGTAAGAAGAGGCTGAGAAAAATTCCAAATTTTGCAATTATCAAAACTTTAGTGTTAACAGTGAAAATGTGACCTATGTCATGATTATAAGCGTATTTTCCCCTACTATTATAAGAAATTTAAATAAAAAAATTGAAAAAATTTAGAAAATGTACGGGGGGGGAGGTTCATGTAAAGTACACCCAAAAATTAATCAATGTTTTTCAAAATCGCAGAGCTTTGACTCAGACAAAACGAACATGGATTTCTACAATTTTGAAACAATCCTATGTATTGGTTTAGGTGCTTGTGTTGTTTACATACACCAGATGGACAGAAAGACGGACGAACGAACGGTTTTGAAAACAATAACTTTTTCGGTATCAGGGGATCCCAAACCGTGTTTTTCCGTTGAAATCTGGAAATCGATTATCCGCAGCATTACATAACATTCCTTATACTACGTATTTACTTACTACGTATGCGGGAAAGTAAAAATGTCTCAGGGGTTATTCATAATTCTCTACCAAAATATCAAAAATATTTTTCAAAATCGTAGGACTTCGAGACGGGCTGCATGATTTGGAGACTATAATTTTGGTAAAAATCCTAGTCCCTTGTATTGTTCACAGACGGAAAATAGATGGGCGGTTTGAAAAATAAGGGATAAGAGGAGCCCAAATATATTTCTGTAAAAATCTGGAATCCATTTTCAGCTGCATTACATAACTTTCTCTATACTACGTATAGAGCTTCCTATATTCATATGTAGAAGAGAAATATTTCTAACGTTTGCAATTAAAAAAACTTAAAATATTGGGCGATAATGAAACTCGTGTCATTTTTAATCATCCTTTACTCTATTCGAAGTAAAAATTACAGAAAAAATGTGGAACAGCTTTTGAAAAAAAATCATATTTCATTTAAGAAGCTAGTGGTGCTACAGAATCGCTCTGGCATCCCCGTATTAGTTTTCTGTTTTCTTAGGTCTCGGCTAGCTATCCGAACTTGCCACATATTGTTGCCTGTTGTCATCTATCACCGCCCAAAGTACATTCTTTTGAAATTTTCTTAATTTTTCGGTTCCGTAATAGTAGGACGGAAATATTATTTTAAGCATATTAAAGAACAGTACAATATCCTAAATGACAATATTCTTTTAAACATTTGAAGCTGTTTCTAAGGCAATTGGTGCATAAGCGCGACACTAAATTCGAAATTTTAAGCATTTTTTTACAGAATGTTTCTGAGTTTTAGAAAACCTTCAAGTAAAGTCCTTTAAATTTTAACTCACAAATACAATAGTGCTTACAAATTGGTGGAAATGTGCATATTACCGGCGTGAGATTAAAAAAATTACATTTGTGTAATTTTTGAAAAAAGAAATACTCCGAAATCAAACTTACCTAATATTAAAGAGTGTAATTTGTACTATTCTTTCAAAATGCTTGAAGAAAAAAATTGGAGTCGTTTTTGAAAAAAAAAAGTGTTTGAGCGTTTCTGAAAATGCGAAATTTAGAGCTTGTTTTGGCCGAAAAGGATGAGTTTTTTTGTGAGATTTTTATGTCATTATTTAAAGCACATGCACTCATAAATATTATAATGTAAATAAATTGTCACTAATGTACATATTAAAGACGTGAGAAGCAAGTCAAATATATTACATTTATGTAATTTTTGAAAAAAATAGAGCAGTATGGCGTCTATGCCATCTTATAGATTACATTTAGCACAATTCGTACTAAAAGTTTAAAGAAAAAAATTTGAGCAGTTTTTGAGAAAATTTGGTTTTTGTAGTTGTTTAAAATTGCAAATATTGCACGTGATATTGCGCGAAAAAATACTAATTTTTTCTAAACCTGCACATGACATTAATGAAAGAACAAATTATGGCCAACAACTGTTATTTGAAGGAAATTTTTTCTTTAATTTTTAGTTATAGGAAGACCCCGACAAAATTCTAACTTTTGAAATTTTTGAAAAATCAGAGTTACCATGAAAATCGGACCTATGCCATCTTTATAAGTGTATTTTATGCTATTCTTACAAGAAATTTAAAGAAGAAATTGGAGCCATTTTTGAGGAAATCGTGAAAATGTTTCAGAGACTTCATGTAAAGTACTTTCAAAAATGAATGATTTTCCAAATCGCAGAGCTTGAACCGAGGCTAAGTAGACAGGATCTGCTTGAATTTGGGAAACATACGCATAGTTCAGGCGCTAGTGTTCACGTACACCAGACTGACGGACGTTTAAATAAACACTTTTTTGGTACCAGGAGACCCCAAAACATGTATTTCCGTTGAGATCTCGTAATCGATTTTCCGCAACATTACATAACTTTCTCTGTACTACGTATATTACTCCATACACATACACGACAAAGTAAAAACGTTGCAAGGTTCCATTAACAGCTAATAAAACTGTGACCAATTTCCATAATTTTAACAAATTTCCTGTTAATTTATGTGATAAGATTTGTTGGTAATCGTAGAAGATTGTCTTTTGGGTGACTATTTTTTCAAGACTTTTGTTAAAATTAAGTCATCAATATAGTCTTACATTAAAACTACTTTGGATTATTGGACGGTTACATATTGTTTCATAATTTCTTTGCATTCGCATTTCCAGATCTCCGTATCTTTTACCCTACTGCATGGGTTGTAGGCTCCTACATTTTAGTGTGAATTTGGTAGTTAAAGATCGGAGTGAGGCACTACACCCATTGCTGGCTGAGTGAAACACTGGAACTGACCTTGGCGATCATTGGCGTCTTGTTCCACCAGCCCTTCCAATAGACCGTGACCAGGTTCCACTTGCACCGTCACTCGAATCAACTCTTTATAGTTCTGCACAGGCATGCACATCGAAACAAGCAATGACTTTCCAGCATTTTTACATGGAAACTTGTACTAAACATTGATTGTAAAACGTGAATTTGAGGTATGCGCACGGCAAAATAGACGTTACCGTGCGCATGTTGAGTAGCAATCCCAATAGTAAAATGGATCTCCCTTAAAAACACCGGTTTCAATAATATTTATTTAAATATATTTAGTCCCAGCTATTCTCTAATTTGATTACTAAATAAATAAACCATATGCCCAACTGAGATAACTTCCGCTACGCTCCCCTTTTAATGTAAACACTTAATGTACACACTTTTTTAATCTACTTTTTATTTAATTGTAATAGTTTTTGTCATTAACAAAAATACTGAAATCTTTTTTTAGTAATTTATTTATTTTTTAATGATTCAATCCTATTTGGTGTATTTTTCAAACATTTTGTCCAGGTTTGTGGAAACCACATCATAAACAAACAACATTTTAATAAATAAATGATCAATGGTATTAAAAACAGATAAAGTTGCGGACATTATTAGGCAAATTAGTAGGGAATAAGTCGTTTAAAAAAATAGTTTCAGGTTCATTAGAGTTTACATATGACCATTACAATTAAATAAACAAAATACGGTAAGAGATAATAAATATATTCCTTAACTAGTTTTTATTCATTCACTTGAATTACTTACATTTTATATTACAGTTTGTTGGGGCACCAACCGCTACTGCTGTATTGTGCTTATCTCTAGTCAAGAAATATTGAAGTTTGAGCCAGAACATTTTAGCCCTTGATGAAACCATGTTAAAATCACCCACCAGTGCATCTAACTAAAAATATTCTAAAATTCGACTTACACCACTATAGTTTTCAATGACTCAAATGTGGTGAGTTATTTCGTATATTCCGTTTTTCCCTTTTTTCAGTGCGCATTACGGAAAAAATGCAGGAGCTTAGACAGACTTTGTCCCAAGGAAGGCTCAGTATTATGCATTAGAGATGAGGCGCCAAAATTTAAAAAAAATGCGAATGCGGAATGTGATAACATGAATCTGAAGATAGATAGAAGAACACATCCCAGTAACTCCGTTTGAAGACAACACGCCATAGTCTTCGAGGGCATATCGTTTACATATAGTAGAAAGAGAATAGGGCCTACAGTCGATCCCTGCGGAACTCCACATGCAATTTGCAAAGAATCGGAAAGGTTTGTACATAATGTTCTATTATTCCAGTAAGGTATTTCTACTCTCTGAGATCAAGGATGATTGTTCAAGGTACGAACATAACCAATCTTGAGCAACACCACGAATTCCATACGAAGGTAATTTTGAGAGTAAAATGTTATGATCATTGAAGTCAAAAGCTTTTGAAAGATCAAAAAATATTCCAATAGGTGCTTCGTTTTGATCCATGGATGAGGCGACGTCTTTAAGAAAAGAAAATATGACTGTTTCCGTTGATTTTGTTTTTCGAAACCATGTTGGTAATCTGAAAACGCGTCGTGTTTACTAAGAAATGTTTCCATTTGTACGCAAAAAAGTCTCTCTAATATTTTTTTTAAAAAAAACGACAAAAGAGAAATTGGCCGATAATTTTGAATTTAATTTTTGTTGCGTTTTTTAAAAGCGGCTTAATCTTAGCTGTTTTAAAAATATTTGGAAAAATTCCTGTGCATAAGGATACATTAAATATGTGAGTTAACGAGTGTATAATGCAGGGCACGCAAACATTTAACAAACAATCCGGAAATTCATCTAAACCGGTCGAATATTTATTTTTTAGTCTACCGATTATTTTGAAATCATGATAGGAAGAAGTTTCGGAAACAAACATCCTGCCTGAAATTTTTGCGGAAGATCATCAGCTGAAGTCGACTACGACGCGGAGGAGCCTCTTGTCCCTCTGGTCCCCAGGGCCATGCAACTCTCCTTCAAACCGGGGACAAATCTGTCGTCGGGTGTAGCTGCAGATTAGTCTCGCCAACTTTCCCACATACAAATCGGCTAATTTGTGAAAAGTACTAAAAGTGTCTTTTAAATGTTCAATTATTCATAATAAACACATATAAGAAATCTCCGAAGAAAGCTCGAACATCGACGCGATCGTCTGTAACATAGGTCTGCTTGGGTCTCGCGAACACTCCCAGCAGCCACGCACGTTTTAAGTATCCCTGGCAGCAGTTCGTAATGAAGTTCCTGTAAGAAGGTGCGCGTCGTAGTGTGGGAGTGGAAAGGCCCCGCCGGCCGCCACCCACCTCGTGCCGCAGGTGCCATCCGTCGGGCAGCAGCAGCTCGGCGGCGCGCACGCGGTCCACCGCGAGCGGCTTGCAGGGCCCCAGCGGCGGCGCGTGGCTCGCCAGCAGCCGGTTGACGTGCGCCACGAGGGCGTGCGCCGCCGCGCGCACGGCGGGCTCCCGCGTGGACAGCAGCAGCTCGCGCACGCACACGCAGTGCTGCACCGGCACCGCCCGCCTCGGCGCACGGCGCGCCCGGCGCCACCGCCCGCACAGCGACGAGCCGCCGCTGCCCGAAGCCCGCACGCGCGACACGCGCCCCAGGTGCCACACCGCCACGTCCCGCCAGCAGCTCGTAACCGCGTACCTCGCCCCGCGCCGCGCCAAGGGGAGGCTGAGAGTGACCTGAGGTGGCTGCGTGAATGGGTGCATGACAGACTACGTGGGTGGCTAAGTGAGTATGTGGGGGGATGCGCGGACAGTCGCCCCCAGGCTGCCCAGCGCCACGTCCGGCCAGCAGCTCGTACACGTCGTACCTGCGCCCGCCGCGCCCAAGGGCGGTGTGAGTGACCTTGGTGGCTGCGTGAGTGGTGCATGACAGACTACGTGGGTGGCTGAAGTGATTGAAGCGCTGTCGTGGGCGGCTGCTGAGTGAGTGCTGAGTGAGTGTGTGGTGGATGCCTGTGGGTCACGGGCGACGTGCGCCCCAGGTTGCCCAGCGCCTCGTTCCGCCAGCAGCTCGTACACGTCTACCTCGCCCACCGCCGCGCCAGAGGGGAGGCTGAGAGTGACCTGTGGTGATGCGTGAAGGGGTGCATGACAGCTACGTGGGTGGTGCGTGAGTGAGCGCGTGCGTGGGTGGCTGGTTGAGTGAGTCAGTACGAGGGTGAGTGGCTGAGTGAGTGTGTGGGTGATGCCTGAGTGAGAGTGCGTGGGTGGCTGGCTGAGTGAGTGTGTGGGATGGATGGGGGGCTGAATGAGTCTATGTGGGTGGGTAGCTCAGTGAGTGAGTAGGTGGATGGCTTAGTGAGTAAGTGGGTGGCTAAGTGTGTGATCGCGTGGGTGTGTGGATAATATATTGAAAGTGCGTGGGTGAAAGGATTATATATGTGTGCTGTTGATGATATATTGAATATTTTGATTTTCATGGCTATCCACAATTTTGAAAGGGGGACACTGTCGTACATTTTTTGTAAATTAATATAGATTAGATGTGTCTCAATGTTATGCGCCAGCCACTTGTCCGTAACGTCCGATGGTAAATATATTATCTATGTAGGATCTATCTGCTCGAATGCCACTCTGTTCTTCCATTTCATTTATTTCATTTTCCAATCTGTTTTTCTTCATTTTACCAAGGGAGCTCAGGACGGATGTACCGCGGTTATTGGAGCATTCCTCCTTATCTCTTTTTTTAATTATTAGAAATGTAACTCACTTTAATGGATTCTGGTATCCCACGGCCCATGAGGTGCGCATTAAATAATTCCGAAAGCTGTTCGAACAATACCGGTGGAGATCATTTCATTAAGTCCATATTTATCCCATCAGGTTCAGAAGCTTTACCACTTTTAAAGCTTTTCACCACTTTCTCAACTTGTATTGGTGATATACATTCTAAATACTTCTCAGATGTATCCTTCAGCTGATATAAAGCGTGGAATTCTACACGGTGTTCCTGTAGAAATACTTCATAATACTTTACCCATCTGCCTAGACACATAAGCTGCAAATGACCATATCTCATTTCATTTGTTCTCAACTGTTTCAAGACTTTCTACGCCGCCCGTGATCTTCAGCTTCGAATCGTATTACTAATTTCTTGACTCTTTAGGTCTCACAGGTCATTTTTAGTTTTTATAATGTCTTTCTTGATTTCTCTACATATTCGTTATGTTTTTCTGTCTTCTAGATCACTGGTGATCATCCACTTTGGATAAATGTTTTTCTTATCCCGTACCCTTTCAGAAAATTTGTCACTCCACCAACAGGTCCCAGTCCTCTGATGCTTCCTTTCATTTACACCCTAATTTTCGTATCCCGCTTCGTGTACGTACTTTGTTATATCTCTGTACATTGCTTCCGGAGAGGGCTCATCCACATTTTGCAAATTACCATTTCCCTGAACTTATTCAAGAAAATAATTGATGGGTCTTCCAGTAAATTCACTGTATACTTAATATCGTTTTTTTTCTTCTAGAAGCTTTCTCTGTTATTTGATCTTTAACTTTTCCATTTTGGAAGAGGAAAGAACATTTGGCTCGCAGAAGGAAGTTTCACCACTTTCTCACCTTTATCTTCTACATGATCTTCTTCTATCTTCTACATGAATCTCACGGTGTTCCTGTAGAAGATCTTCATAATCCTTTACCCATCTGCGTAGAAGAATGTTCACATCTCATTTCATTTGTTTTCAACTGTTTCGACACTTACCACGCCTTCCGTGATCTGAACCGCACTCTGCAGCTCTATATACTCTACATTCTTCCACTCTGGTCTTATTACTCTGTTTACCAAAGACGTAATTAATTATAGAGTCTAAATTCCTTGACGGCTGAGGCCAGATGTATTTATGAATGATTTTATGCTGAAAAAAGTATTCCATGTCTTCAGTTCATATTGCTCAAATAGATCTATCAGTCTTTCCCGATTCCCGTTTTTTGCCCTTTGTCAAAATTTCCTACTACATTTCTTCCATATTGTCTTCCTACTTTTCCATTAAAGTGGCCTATTTAATATATTTCCTTTCTGTTTCCAATTTGGTCCAGGACGTTCGTCAAGTTGGTGAAAAATTATATTTTATATATATATATATATATATATATATATATATAATTCGTCGCTTTGCTTCCTCATAGCCGAGTCGATAAGTCATTTGGCCTTGGGTCAAGATAGGTAGAGGATATATATATATATATATTATATTATATATATATATATTATATATATATATATATATATATATATAGGGGGACCAACTAGCTAAAGGTGAGATAGAATATTTTACTTTTTTTATATTGTTATTAGTAAGAAAATACTAAGTTGTCCACCTCAAAATATTTCGAGAAACGTTTTTGCAGCAAAAACACACAAAAGTTCAGGCATTTTTTTAAATCTGTATAATAACGGACGGCAACGGCTCAGAAGACGGAAGAGATGCTTGAAAACTCGCCATCGACAGAAG
Source organism: Gryllus bimaculatus (assembly GCA_017312745.1). Taxonomy (NCBI): domain Eukaryota; kingdom Metazoa; phylum Arthropoda; class Insecta; order Orthoptera; family Gryllidae; genus Gryllus; species Gryllus bimaculatus. The sequence continues at coordinate 2,889,759 of BOPP01000037.1, forward strand.
ACGCGGAAAACTTTAATACATCTCTTCTCTAAAAAGCTGCTACATTGCAGATTATAACGGCTTATCGAAGGTTAGAGGAAGGAAACCTCGAGAAAAAAATCCCTGGTCCTCCAAGTTGGGAGTTGAGATGTTGGGTCTGCACACCATTGCTCAGAAATATACTGAATATGCACGAGTCTCAAGCAATAAGCCTGGGAACCACGCTCGTTTTCGACGACGACTTCGAAATAGGTACATGAATTTGTGACCTTGGAATGTGCAAGGCATAGCCACAAAGCAATTCGATTGATTGATTGTTCAGATAAAAGAGGCATATTTTTAGGCTCAAAGTGATTGAAATATACATTAATTACTTGATTTCTTTCTCTGATACTTTGCGATAGTTGATAACATTAAAGATTATAAACAGCATCTTCCTGAAGAACGATTTGTCCCCCGTTTCGGTAGCTTATGTAATCCTCCTTGTAAATCAGTAAGGGTAAGCAATTAATTTAGGTTTTATAACAGTCTTAATTTCATAAATTTAAATAATAAAGACAGATTTTTTCACGATTGGTTATTAGCACTTTACCACTCTTAACAATAAATACTATACACAAAATTTCTTTTTATTGTCATTGTTTAGGTTTGACTCTTGTCACATTTAGATGAGAGCGTCGCCGAGAACGTTTTTCAATGAAAAGCAGTGAGAATGAAGGGGTAGATGAAAATGAATTGATAAAATGATATTTTTATTTTCTAAGGTACAAACACAACTTGTGTTTGCTGTACACTTTTATAACGGGGACCCGGATAAAGGTTTTGTGGGCGAGCCCACACCCATTTCGTTGCGCCACTGCTTCAGAGTGATATTCCACGCTGCGTCTACGTACCAGCTGACGAAGGACGCGTTGTTGCTGCGGAGGCCGTCCTCCAGATAGGGCATGGCGGCGCGAAGGTTGGGAGGCAGCGCGATAGCCAAGTACGGCATGTTGTCCTCAATTCGGCCCTGCACATAGTGATGGCGAATATTATTATTATTATTAGTAGTAGTAGTAGTAGTAGTAGTAGTCGTAGTAGTAGTCGTAGTAGTAGTCGTAGCATATAGGCCATTACTGACCACGCTACACGATTAACGTGAGTAATTCTTCCAGGATCAGCTTTTCAGCTGTATCCTTGGGATTACAACAAGGTTGTTAAGCCTTGAAGTAAGAATTATGAGATGAAAGGATGATGATGATAGGTGAAGGGACAATCACAAATACGACCATGTCTACGCAGGACTCGAACCTGCAGCCTCCTCGGCACAGACGACGCAACCGTCTGCGCCACGGGGCCGACATAGCGAATATTATATATATTTTTCTAATATTTTTCTATCTTTTTCATTCGTTAAAATATTTTTATTCTTCCTGGGGATTTCTCCAGCTTTAGGGAATGCCGATTTGGACTATTCATGCGCCAGTTACCCACTATATCCGTCATGGGAACACATATTAACCTTTGCCCTACACAAGTTTGCGGACTCAGCCTGTGCAGACTCGCAAGATCTTCCGCGACAACACACTCATACACGAAATATACGGGACAACCATGCCCACAGTGGGACTAGAGCACGCGACCCTTCGGACGGAGGGGCTGAGTCGGTACACGCTCTAACCACCTCGGCCATCTAGGTCGGCTCATTCGTTAAAATAATTATTAAAATATTTCTATAGTCAAGAGTGATCACTGGATTAATATCAATCAATTATAAAACAAACTATTATTCCTGTCATAATTTTAAATTTTTATTAACAGATGTTTTGACCTCTAAGTGTGAGATCCTCAACGGTATGTAACATTTATGTACATATATAAAGATAACACCTGACGTACAACTATGTCCAGATAAGAATCGGAATATTATATTCTAAACGATAATTTATAGTTACACATAAGATGTAAATGGCCTTTGATGGTTGGTATGTACATTGTTCGATAGTGAAAAGCCCATAGGAAGAGCACCGTAATATTTTTATCCACTTTGGTTAGGTAAAGTCTAACATGATGCCATTTTGTAATTAAGTGCTTTACCGCCATAGTGAGGTAATGAACTTCATTACGACACTAGGGCGGTAAAGTAATGGCGTACTTGTAATGGTAAAGTCATTGCCATTTTTCTTTTGAAAATATTTTGGATTTCTTTGTCTTGTATCCTTTAAAAAAGCTACTAATAGAGTAAACTTACTGGTATCAATTTTGTCATTAAGTGATATTGTACTCTTTAACATAGAGTAGTGAGTCTAAAGACTGCTTAGGTTTCTGGCAGGTCAGAGATGAAGAAACCAAGAAACCAAAACGTGTTCTGATATGGAATGAAGTTTTTTACATCCATCTTTAAAAATTAAATCCTCGCGCTCTTATTTATTTCTTCATTTGTGGGTACCAATGTTTCTAAAGCAGCATTTGTTGGTATTTGTATTTCCGAATCAGAACTATATTCAGTCTTGTCGAAAAGTGTGTTTCAATTGTTCTCGTTGATGAGAACAGTGTCGCCACGTATAGGAGAGAAAAAAATATGAATACAAAATGAAGACGTAGGACGAAATTGTACATTAAATCTTACAAGTTTTTACAAAGTGTATTTTTTCTAAGCTCGGCCTAACGGTCTCGTTTGGCAATTTTTCAATCTCATATCGTAACCAGATGCTTAACGAAACTTATATCGTAAATATCTATAAAATCCACACCCACATACCAATCATAGAGAGCCTTTTAAACATTGTGGGTAAGTAAATATTAACATTTAACATGAAATTTGCTGATTCTCATCTAGGCAAAGTTGTATGTGAGGTGTTAACCTTAAATCGCTACAGATATTTCTCATAGCGAAGAGGATCTCACACTTAGAGATCAGAACGTCAATTAATAAAAAATAAAATGATGACTGAAATTAATATTTCTAAGGTATTTGGGTAAAGGGAGTTAAATCATAAAAGTGAGTTTGTGCTTCGTAATTTCACTGCTGCTCTAGCGTTGGTAGTTGTCCGTTCATTAGTGTCGAATTTGTACATCGTCGCGGTGTTTTATGCTACACTCATCCTTTATCGAGTAAACAATGTTTTCAATACCGTAATAATTCCATAAAATGTGAAATTGTTGTGAAAAAACAAAAAAAATCCACATTTCAAAATGAATAATAACAAAAATTGCCTTTCAGCAGTTACTATGAAGGTTGCAGCAATTTACAATGGAAACATATCGAAAATAGCCGGAATATTTGGGACAATATTTGGACCTCTCATTATATTGGGAATAGACAACATAGATGAATCTGTACTAATATGTTTCAATGGGGAGGCCGGGGAGGTGAAATAAACAAGATAGCGTCAGAAGTAGAAGGGGGTCGCTGAGCAAGGCCTGATGGAGATATGCGTGGCAGATAGGGTCGGTCGATTCTCAAAAACAATGGAAGAGGAACATTAGCCACAAATTACGGAGGAAGATACTGGAGGAGGATACTGATTCCGTCGCGAACTGTCGAGGAAGTCTGATCGCGAAGCAATTGGTTATCACGGAAGAAAATAGTGGGGCTTAGTTGATTTTTTGTCAATTGTGTCGACGAAAGGGGTACTTGATTGATTTACGTTCGAAAGTTAGAGAAGACAGAATATTTAGGAGCATGAATATTTACGAGGGTGGAAATGATTATTAATAGTGAAATTTCTATCTGTCAATCGCGTAAGATAGGATTACTAACTACGCGGACTACGGGGAACAAAGACTCATATTACCAGCGATGGACATAACAAGGCAAGGCAAAATACTTTGTAATATTTTTGGCATTTGTGAGCAAAACTATAATGTCGAATATCTTGCGAAATATAAGGAATAGCGTGATAACGCAAATTAATACCAGACATTGAGAGTGTAAAGAGTCAGAAAATCTAAATATTAATCGGACAAAGTAAATTTTGAACAATTTAGGCATTTTTCCGAAAACAAAGCCAAGAAATAAGATTGGACATTGTTGATAGGGGACAAAAGATGATTGATATATGGTTGGGGTGCGACAAGAGCGCATCGAGGAACAAGAATAATAATAAAGCAAGTGAACTGGACACACTGGATAGGAAGTGAAAGCGAACAATTTTGGTCAGAACTATGCTGGATTTGGAAGAGGATGGACGTCAGGGCATGAAGTTGAAATAATTTGTAATTAGTCCGTGGAAATAGAAAATGGTCATGGATATAAGAGAATAAGGAAGGAATACGAGTTGCCTAAGGATATAAAAGAATAGGAAATTAATTGAAAAATAATTTTTTAGAGAGAAAATATTAACACTCCTGGGATAATTAGGTCGCGAATATTAGTTGAATTTAAAAGTTAAATTCAGTGTGGACGTAAAAATGAAGACAACGCCAAAATTGCAGAGAAGAATCTTCCAAAGGGAAGTTTAGGTAATAGCGGCGAAAAACTTTAACAAAAATATTGTAGCAAGGCCAAGTTGTGTGCAATTGTAAGGTAACATTAAGATGGATAAATAATTGTTATGTTTGTTTATAGAGATTTGATGGCCATCAAAGATTTCAAAATTAGGGAAAGATAAAGAAACATTGTTGAACATGAAAACTAATTAGAAATTAAAATACGAGTTGGCAGACGACACTGAATGTCGCTAGCAATTCAGTAAACAAAATTTTCAAGTTGTTTAATTTATGAGTAAGAATAGTATTAAATATTTCCTAACTAAATTAAATGATTCACCAGCCGAACAGACCTGTCATAATATGGATTGATAAGGCTTCACGGAAAGGGATTATAGTCGTCAAAGCTATCCCTTTAGACCGAAATATAGTTGCCTCTGTTGCCGAGAAGAAGCGAATATATCAGGCCTTGGCTATTGAACAGAGCGGCATGTGGCGGTTAGTATCTATTGAAGAAGTCCCTGTGGTCATCTCTGCAAATCGGCTGATAGATGAAGAACTAATTTCATCGTCTGCAAAACTTGGCCTTAGGAACTGGCACATTTAATCAATGCAAAAGGCTGTTCTCCTGAGTACTGCCCGCATCGTGAGGAAGTTTTTATTGATATAACTTAACATTGAATCCTGACAGCCCGAGTTTGCAAGCAAAGCAGGCACCTTGGTCTACAAAGGTCCCGGTGTCTGCTGTAGGCACCTTGCTAAGCGAGAGACTTGAAAGAAATAATAATAATAATAATAATAATAATAATAATAATAATAATAATAATAATAATAATAATAATAATTATAATAATTATTATTATTATAATTATTATTAAATATGTCCAAAGAATGATTAGGGGCTAGTCAATAAACAGATTTAAAATGGGAGTGCTTTTAATTAAGGAATGTTCACTCAAGATAGAAAAATTAGTATTTTTGAAAAGTTTTAGAATTATAAAGTTCTCCAAAATGTTCATCTTTTTGCCTTTGTTGACTAAGTGAAGGATTGTAAAATTATAATTAGGGTCAAAGGAATGGTTATATTGAATCAAATAATTGACAAAGGTGGAAGTGTCTAAATTTTTTTTTCCAAGATCTAATATGTTCATTAATTCTCACTGAAAATTTTCTGACTATTTGGCCTATACAGGCTGAATTACAGTTATTACAAGTAAGGTGATAAATGCCACTTCTTTCAATGCTGGGATAGGTGATTTGGAACTAGGGAATAAAGAGTGGAGGGAGTTTAAAGTTCTGTAAGCTACTGAAATTTTGTGTTTAGTGAAACATTGGCCTATATGTTAGATACTGGACATATGTAGAGGATGAAAATAAATTTCTTAGGTTCTACAGAGCAATGTTGAGGAAAACTTTATTCAAAATCATTTTTACACCTTTTTGTAGACAAGTTTATTGACTGTCAGAGGATTATGATCATTATTTAACACAATGGTTAGAATAGTATTGATTTCATTATTAAAATCTATATCAGTCATAGGAATTTGGAATAGTCTGTTGATCCAGGAGTGGTAAACAGCAAATTGATGATGGTGAATGTGATTGGAATGGGAAGGGATGATTTAATCTGTACAAGTGGGTTTTTTGAATATTTTAAAATTGTGTTTTGAATTTGTAATAGTAATTGTTAAAATCAAAGAAATTCAAAGAATGGTTATATTCAATTTCCATAGAGAATTTTAATTTGAGGTGAAATTAATTTAAAAAATTAAACACTGGCTCAATTGCCTAGAAGTTCCTGACCAAAGACATATAATGTCATCAATATACCTGTAAAAATAAATAATATATTTGAGGAGAGGGTTTAAGCAACTAAATATGTTTTCCTCAAAATGGTCCATAAACAGTTCAGCGAAAAGGGAGGAAACATTAGAGCCTATAGCTAATTCTTCTGTTTGTAAATAGAATTTGTTATTGAAAGTGAAAAAATTATGTGTTATACATAAGTCAAGTAGTTTGATAAAATCTATATTCTCTAAGTATGATATATTTGCTTTCATAATATGATAAATATGAATATCTTGAACTTCATTAGGTGGAATAATGATAAATAAATTCTTCACATCAAAAGAAACTAATTTTGCATTGGGGGAACATTGATATCTTTAATTTTATTAATGAGATCTACGGCATTATTCAGATTAAATCTAAGAATAAAATGGGTGGTAAAGTTAAAAAGAGGGATCATAAATTTACAAAGGGGTGAAATACTGGAATTGAAAAAACCAGCAACTGGTCTAATAGGAAGATTTTCTTTAAGTAATTTAATAAAGTCATACAACCTAGAACATTGGTGATTCATAACCTGAAGAGATTTCTTTTATGCTGCAGGATAAGTGAGTTGGTTAGTGTTCCTAAGCTTTAGGTGAAAAGATGGGGAAGGGTCTTTGTCGAAGCAAGTAAATTCATTTTCATCTAAAAATGTTTGCAATTTATCAATGTAGTCATTCTGTGTATAAAGACAATAGAATTGCCTTTATCAGTTACTTAATAAGTTGTTAAGTTTCACTTTTTCAATTAATTAGTGAGTGGATTTTATAAGGAATCGAGGTGATGGTGGCGAATGTCTAACTTCATCAGACAGGATTTTAAAACAATTAATCATAATGGAATTGGAATGAATATTATCTTTAATAATGCTTAGGGCTTCTTTAGCGCTAACTGCTAAATTAGTTAATTCTTTAGTAGAAGGGTGATGTTTCGATGCACATTTTTTGTCATAGGATAATTTCATCATCATTGAAAGTAACATCAAATAAGTTCTCGATTTTCAGGTCTTTTAAGACCCTGTCTTGTAATCACACCTTCTACCCCAGAAACTAAAACATTTTTGGAAGAGTGCAAATTCAGTATAAGAGACATTTAAATTTTATTTTTGGTTTTAGTATCCTAATTAGGAACTGAATTTCAAGCAACAAAGTTCTTGTTTCTAATGGGGGTCTTTATTGTAATGATTACTATTTCAATTATGCACAAGAGGGATAGGTTTTGAAATGTATTAAACTGTTTTTCAGGAATTGTGCTTGTGACAATAATATTTTATATTATTGTCAAGATTTGTAATTTTTTGGATAGTGAAAGTATGCTTACATCTTGGGAAATTCATGCAGAAAATGATTAAATACTTGAGATGTGAACGAATGGCTGCAAAGTACATTGTTTGTTCAATGACGGTGCAAAGTCCACCGTGTCTAGGTTAGGGATCAGAAAATATACAGCATAACGTGACTGGGCATGTTATTTCGGACTGTAAAATGAGAGTTTTGCATTTTAATTTCCTACATTGTATTTCAAAATAACTATGTTGAAAGCAAAATGATTTTAATGAATTTTTCCATTTCAAATAAACAACTCAGTAGTCCATTGAAAATGAAGTGTGCCATTGACTGATGTTAAGATAACAAAATATTTAGGTCTTTCAATTTAATCAAACCTTCAATAAAATGTGCATTTAAATGAATTGAACACTGAATTAAGTTCTTTATGCTTATGCTTTCAGAATACCTTCAAATTCAGTCAGCCTCCATACTGCTTGTTGTGTATATTTCGCAAATGTTCATTCCCACCTGAGATATGTCATAATATTCTGGGGAAATACGTCTTACAGCTCCCAGACTTTTAGATTACACAAAAGAATTGTATGAATAATAAACAAATCCCACCCACGTGATTCTTGTAAGACTCTCTTTAGTAATGTAGGTATTTTACCATTACCTTGCCTCTCATATATGAGTCAGTGGGTTTTATAAAAAGGACTTACTTAAGGGAGGAAATATATTTTCAGCAAATGCTGATATCTGTAACTACAACACTTGCTGTAGTAATCATATTCATCTGGTGCCAGTATCAACAGATCACTACAAAAAATTCACACACAATACATGTACATTATTTTTTAACAGCTTGCCTGATGACATTAAATGATTAAATTCAATACAAAAGTCCCAAGTGAAATCTTTTCTGCTGCACAACTGTTTCTATACAATTAGAGACTATATTGAGTATCCATAAGGAAAGTAATATTAATTTTAGCGACATTTAGTGTATTATTTATTGTATTTTTTTTAATGTATTATTTATTGTATTTTTTTAATGTATTATTTATTGCATAATTGTAAAGAACCTGTAACAAGTATTGTACTTCAGTTTCTGAACTAATGATCTTCATATTGATCGTTTTTTCAACTAGTTTCCCTGATCCTTGAGCAAATGTTAAGATGGCCCCTTGTTTTGCTTCTGGACATAAATGTAACTTCAATTTAACTTCTCCCCATTGTAGGGCACACCCAATTTTTTACTGTTTTTGACATGAATAAGAAAAAACAATATTAATACACAGTACTCTACACAGCTTTGAATTAAAGCTCATACTTACTTAAAATTTTAATTGCCTGCCTTTTTTATAAGTAACATTCTCAGTCAACATGTAAGTAAGCACTTTACTCTGAACAGTTTAACACACATTTTACTGCGTTAGAATTTACTGATTTAACAATATTTATTAAAAAATAATTGTGAAATGATATTGTGTTAATAAAGTTGTTACTACATAATGCAGCTGTTATTACATAATGCAGCTGCTACGAATACTTGGTGCTCTAGATAAAACAGAATTTTAAATATATCTAATTTGAAGAACTTATCAAATGCTTTGAGGAAATACTTCTATGTGATTTTGAAAGTGATGCATGTGCAAAAGTTCTTATTAATTAAACTAGAGGGAATGCGTCTAATACCGAACCTTTTGTACCTTTATTATTTTATTACTCAACAATAACTATTCTTTAAAAAAATACATCATTTAAAACTTTAAAGTTAAGAGATAAACTGAATTGACAGAAATATCTGGATTTAATATTAGAAGGGTAAGACAGGTTCATGAAATATTGAAGTTTTGTAATATTCAAACTTTCAGAGGTTTAAATAAAAGTAGTAATTATATCATATTTTTATATAAAGTTTCTTTCTCTGTTCAATCAAAAGAATTGAACGCTTTTTCAGAAAATACTGAAAATGCTTTCTGATTTACCTAAGGGTAATTCAAAAGATCTGATAGAGTTATGAGTGACGCATACTTACTCATTCATCCAGACAGACTTTAAGATGCATAATTGAGTGTATCTTCTCACAACCTGTATCAATCTTAATTTTGGGAAAAGCACAAATAGACCTTGTTGTATGGGTAAAGTTACTGCTCAAAGGAAACATTATGGATTTTAGAACCAAAAATTCGAAAACGTATTGTTAAGATTATTAATTAGAATAAATGAGCAAATCTTCTAAGGAAATAATTCTAAATAATACTTGATATTGGCGCATAGGCAGAAGTGCTTATTAATTAAACTAGTGGTACTACAACAGCACATACTTTCTCGCCCTACTTTCACATAAAAAAATGCAAAAAGAACCAAAATATCCGAAAAATTGTACTTGCCCTTATTTCAAAATATATCCCTAAGGAACAGATATCATTCTTGGAAAAAAATCTCAATCTTTAATATTTTATTTGTAGGAATACTCCGAAGGATTTTGAACTCTTGCAATTTTCAAAAAATCAGGTTTTTCAACTAATATGAGACTTGTACCATTCTCTTAAACGTTCATCACACCGTCCAACTTAAAAAAAAAAGATGGAGCCACTTTTTGGAAATGTTACAGGGGTTTCGTGTAAAGTATCCCTAAAAATTAAAATATCAGTTTAAATTTTAAGGGGCCGCTAAATCAGGCAGATGAATGGGAGAATATCAATTTAGGTGTTTTCAATAATTTTCTGCACAGAATTCACCATTTTTTCGAGCAGGATTACACAACTTTTCTCTCTGCTCCGTAGAGAAAGTAAAACTTAGCAAATCTTGTAAGGAAATAGTTCTAAGTCATTTTTGGAAGTGGCGCATAGGCAGAAGCGCTTATTGACGAAAACATGTTTTCTGATTTGAAGTTTGCCCTCCTCACCTGCAGGGTGGCGCGGATGCTGCTGAAGCGAGAACCGTGGTCTCCCAGCACCAGCAGCACCGTGTTGTTCAGCACGCCTGACCGTCGCAGTCCGTCCAGCAGCCCGTGCAGCGGCTCATCGATGACCTGCGCCTCCTTGAAGGTCGTGTGGCTGTAGCCCGTCAGGAAAGTGTAGGCGAAGTAGCGCTTGTCCCGCATCTTCTCCACGAACTCGCGAGTGTAGTTGAAGAGATACTCGTACCGAGGGTAGTTCCCAAAGCAACGCGAGTCGTAGGATCTGAAGTGTTCGAGTTGGTTCATCGCCAGCCAAAAGGGCCGCATGTAGTAGTCGGTCGGGGGATTTTTAAACCCTTTCGCGTAGTAGTTGAATGGCGAGAAGTCGGGTTTGTCCTCTGCGGACATTGTTACGTAACCTTCGGCACTGAAGTTTTTCCAAATAGCTGGCAGGTCGTCGAAATACTCGCACTTGTCTTCTTGATGTTCTAGCCACGCGGAGGCATTAACGTCACGATTCTTCCAAGCTGCCATTCCCGTCAGCATGGTGAGCATATTGGGATATGTATTAGGTCCGACTTTAACCATCCTCGTAAAGATCGTTGCTCCATACGTGCTCTCAAGTAGAGCGTGCGTACGCGGTAACTGTCGGATGAAGTTAAGTCTCGACATGCTGTCCATGACTATTATAAGCACGCTGGGCCGATCAGGACTCACCGGTAACACGCGCAACTGCAGACTTTTTGGGAGCGGCGGTACCCAGGCGTGTACCGTATTGTAGAATATTAATTTGTCCTTTACAAGCTCGCAAGAAACTTTCACAAATTCATTTGACAGTTTTTCGTGAGAGAGAAACTCATACTCAACACCGTACTCCACGTCCTGGTCTGAGGTGCGTTGAATTCTCGCAAATGTGCATTGAGCTTTCGGGAGTTGTCTCAGTTCTGTCTCGTTTAAACGGAGATATCCGTCGCCATCAACGTATGTAACTAATGGCTGAGGATCACCACACTCAATAGGCTGTGGCGAGTCTTCAAACGTTAAGTTCTGTTCTATTGAATCATACTCAGGGATGTTGCAACCATTCACGGCAATCGCCGTTGTACGATAAGATCTCATCGTCAAAGTTTGCGTGGAGAAGTCACCACTTCTGTGATCATGTAGATGAACATCATTTCTGTGATCATGTAGAGGAAGATTTAACATTATAATGACGAAGACAGCGCCGACAGCGATGCACACAAAATAATGACGGCTCGAAAACATTCGGACGAATAATAAAAAAATCGCAAGTCCTCAATAGTAGGTAGCGGGTGCCATTATATACTAGACGCCACTAGCTTGAGTGTTGTTTACTTGTTTAGGTTATGCGTTCGTTGTCTGAAGTATTCTTTTGTTTTATGCTTTGGGGGTCGTGGTACTAGTGAGAATGTTTTTTATTTGAAAGATAGACACGATATTCATGAATCGTTGCGAAAGACAATTGATTGCTGTATTGTAATAATACATGTAAGTGATTAGGAGAAGAATTAATGACTAATCGGGAGAATGGATACCCCTATATTTATAAAATATATCAAGGCCATATCAATACTTATATACGTTTATAAGCTGTTATTTATATGTCGTTTGTCTAATACATACAACCATGTAACTTTTATTGACCGATGGATTGAAGAAATGCGGGTGGAGTGGTGGCCAGCTAAAAAGACTAGCTAACGTAGCAACTTTTGAAAAATGTCTGTCGGATCAGATTATGTATTCATACTCAATGTAGTGTAGTTTCGTTCTTTTTTGTTGGCAAAAGCCATTGCCAACCCTCACACAATTACCCTGCATATATTTCGATTATGTGATATGGACATTTTTTTAAAATTTAAGTTTGCAAATGAAAAAATTACAACTTCTGTTGATTCCGCCAACATTTGAGTCATTCTTGTGGATAGTGCTGTTAGTTTTCTATTTTTGCTAGCGATTCGCATTTTGCAGTTTGCTATTTTTCATAAATTTGCATTTTATTATTTCGTCAGATATATTAATTTAGTTCTACGCGTTTTCATTTTTCATTATATTTCAATTGTTTCCATCACTAATCACAATGGAGTTGGTTCGAACAGTTTTAATACTAAAGGTTAGTTATTTCGATTTAGTATTTTTTGTGTAAAATGAATTGTATTATATTTATTAATAATTTTTCGGACTCTAAATTATTAATAACAGAAAAATCATGGAAAGCCCAACTATATCTAGGTCTATGCTTATTTTCCCTTTAAGGTTAAAATGAATTCAAAGTTCTCTTTAAAATGGAATTGTAAATTTATTTTGTAGATTGTAGACGGAATCAGTGGAAGCATTGTTATTCATGTTTGTTTGACAAGATGAACGGCAAAATGATTACAGGTTAGATTATTGTTTTTTATTGGTAAATATTATCTTATAAAACTGACAGGTTTACTTTTCATGAATAAAATTGTTATTGGTGTAGTAATTGTCTGTAACTATTATCCCATGCAGGTATTACTCGCGCAACTTTTCTTGAACGATGAATTGAAGAAATGAGGGTAGAGTAGGGGTATTAGTTATGAAATCGGCCACTAGATTTTATGAAGCAATGCCAATCTTTGGAGAATCAGTCATGCCTTCGCGACATTCTCAATAATTTGCATTCTAATGTTGTTAGGAGTTCGAGGTATCTCCTGCAATAAATCTTTACCTGCTTTGGTCATTTCTTTAGATTTTTTGTAGAAAATAAGGGAGAGAAGTTCTCCCCTTCAAAAAAATTGTTTCTATTTCACGCCAGTAAAAATGTGTTTGGAATGTCATCAGTGCTCCCTGCGAGCTTTTGCCTTCAACTGTTTTTTGTGCCAGAAGGGGAAGCAAGAAAAGTTGCGCGAGTAATACTACTAAAAAAAAAAAAAAAATACATTGACAATTTAACAAAGGCTGGAACTACGAATAAAATATATTGTGGTTTGAGTGCAGAATATTTAGACATTTTCATTACATTATTATTTTAGAATTTAATTAATCTATACAATGATTAATTTGTTTTGTAGTATTTTATGTGAAGGGCAAGTAATTCTATTTTATGTAGATCTTAGTATTTCTACAAGAAACCTGGCAGAGATTGCAGGTGATGATACGAGTACATTAAATTTTCAAAGCTTTCGTAGTCAGACCTTCGTGAAGCGTATAGTAAAGAACATTGGTTTTATTTGGGAGAAGGAAAACGGGTATGTTCGTGTGAATGAGAATGAAACAATAATTTATAAAAGAGAGTTTATGTTACAAGCCCAAACAAACTCCAGCACGCCAAATATTGTTTTTTAATGAAACATGACTCGAGGCAGTCTAGAGATGGTTATTTTAAGCTGCCTTGCATGGCTATATTTATTAATGGTAATTTCTTATACATTTTTCTAGAACATTAGAATTGTTTAATTTTTTGTAGCCAGTTTGTGACTTGGTAACATCTGCAGCATTACTTGTAACTTGGTTTTGTGTAAGTTGCACCACGTTTCTTTCCCCAAATCCTACATACATTTCTAAATTGTATTTGACATAATACACTAATTTAAGTGAAAATAACCATTGTCTTACCTTGAACGTTTTCACACTCTCTATCAGCACTACAAGTGTGTGTGTGTTTAAGTGGGGTAATAAATTTAATAATCTTTTACTGATTGGATACATTTTGGGAATAATTTGGCATACATTTGTAATGGAAACTAGATTATAATATGGTAATCCTGTAGTTAAAGAGTATTGTAGTCACATTCACTGATAGTAGAAGAGTGAAATATCATTGTGCAACTTTATATATTTACTTTGTCATGCTTGTTCACAGAGTGCATTCCTATTTCAATAAATAACTAAAAAATCAAAAAGTTCTATTTATTACCCTAACTATCCCTATAACACGTATCACATCCCGATTTAATAGAGAAGAAATATGTATAAGTCTGTCACTTATAAGAACAGGCAAGTTACTGAAGACGACCAATAATATAGTAATTACTTATTTTTTTACAGAATTACTTTTGAAATGTAATTTAATTAATCAGCTAAATACACTGGATGCATTTGCATTAATATTAATATCTTTTGGACTGTTAGATACAATTCATTAGTCTCAAAAATTACCACATATATGCAAAATAATAATCTTAAGCAATTGGATTTATATATTTTTTTCCAATATAAATCATTATTATCTGACAAATCGTGAAAAACTTCGTAACACTATCATCTCAAAAGCATTATTAACACAAGTCTGTGTACTCAACATTTAGCACAAGATCACAGATAAAGATCAATATTGTGTTTTTCATTTGCCCTTGACACACTTTAAATCTCAAACGCTGGAACTTGCTGATAATGATATTCACAATAACTAGAGAATTAGACTCATTTCGTTTAATTGTTCACTACTTTAATATTCGTTTGCAGATGAAAATCTTGTTTAATTCTAACGAAAAACGAGACATACGTTATTGTAATGTGAACTCTTCCATCACCCTATGAATGTATGATAAAAAAAATAAAAGGGAGAGTGTTAATCGGAATGATTGTTTCATTAGTTGGCTACTCCGACAGGAAATCCATTTAGATGCTATAATACGAATGTAGTGCGGCCTAATATCATAGAGGCATAGAGATATCCCCTCTATGCCTAATATATGGCCTGAACTATAGTTCCAAAGTCTATAGTCAAAGACTATAGTTCCAATTGGTGGCTTCGCCGGGCTCCAAACCACGCTCTCATGCGCCCTTCGGCTCGAATTGGTGGTTTCGCCGCGCTCCAAACCACGCTCTCATGCGCCCTCCAGCTCGGATTGGTTGCTTCGCCGGGCTCCAAACCACGCTCTCATGCGCCCTCGGGCTCGGATGGGTGGCTTCGGCAGGCTCCAAACCACGCTCTCATGCGCCCTCCGGCTCGGATTGGTGGCTTCGCCGCGCTCCAAACCACGCTCTCATGCGCCCTCTGGCTCGGATTGGTGGCTTCGCCGCGCTCCAAACCACGCTCTCATGCGTCCTCTGGCTCGGATTGGTGGCTTCGCCGCGCTCCAAACCACGCTCTCATGCGCCCTCCGGCTCGGATGCTGGAAGTGGCGAGCAGAGAGTATGAAGCGGATGCTGGAAGTGGCGAGCTGGAGGTGGCGAGTCCCGAGACGCGCGCCGCCCCTTCCGTAGCGTCCGCGCCATTTTGAGAGGCGCCGAACCGAAGAGTAAAGAGTCATTGGCTCCTTTTATCTTCGTTTTACGTATCGTGGAAATACTAGCTTTCGTGTACGCTGAAGCCCGATCTAAAGCGTTACTCAAAGAACACAACAAAACCCAGTTTCACATTTTACAAGCATTCGTAACTTTTTCGATACTTTTTCTTCGCCGCTAGTACACATTCTCTTAACTTTCTCAGGAGTTTGAGGTGCCTCCTGTGAAGGACCTGGACCTACCTCAGACATATCTTTAGATATTATTGTGAATAAACCCGAAGAGAAGTTCTCGACTTTGACAGTATTTAGCTTTGACTGGCTTCTGTATCGCACCAACGTCGTTTTTAACTGTTTGGAATGTTGTTATAAGTGCTCGCTGCGAGTTTTTGCCTTCAATTGTTTTTTGCTTAAGGAAGGGGAAAGCAACATCAACGCTTACTTACTTCTTGCTGCCTGGTGGTATACGTATTACTAGCTGAAGTACCCGTCGTTGCTCAGGTATTTATTACAGTAAATTATTAGCCAGGAAGTGGTATTCAATTTATTCATGCGCTGCGGTGGAGCCTGCTTCTATGTATTCCATGGTATCCCTACCCCGCCCAGTTAGCCGTGTCTTGTCTTGCCCCGTTTCTGGAAATTTCCGGTCTACCACTCTCACTTTCTCACTAAAAAAGTATACTTATTAAAAGTTTCTTATTGGGAGTTCCAGCTCCCAAACATTCCTCGCTTTATAACTCAAAACAATAAACAAATCTAAACTGCAAAATAAAATACTTGTAGACTCACGTATATTATTTTTGTGGAGTTTTTTATATTATACCAACACTTTCAAAAATTGCCACATTGTTAAACTAATTCTTTTTTATATATATTTTTTCTATCGTATTCATAAAGAAAGGTTTAAAATGTATCTTCTCATTCCTTCGCCGACCACAGCACGGTTAACATCGATCCGCGAACGTTTCTCGGCAGTCTTATCAGGTAAAGTTTCGTTTCTCGGTGATAAGTCTTGACTACCTGCGTTCTATTCTCTTTGAGTCTCACGAACTATGTTTGCAAATTGTTTAAAAGTGATTTAAACAGTGCTCGCAAAGTGACTAGTGTAACCAGAATCAATATTTTAAACGGCTTCGGACATTGCAACTACATAAATGTCGACCGAAACTATCCTAGACGCTTCTGACGAGAAAATGGCTCATAATATGCAAATAGAGCAGTTAACTCAACAGCATCACATTCAACAACAATTGACCGAGCTTCAACATCAGCAATGGCAACATGGTCAACTGAATCAACGTCTACCACAATTGTCGTCCGGTCTCCCCATCTCCCAATAGAGCGGCGAGGCCGCCTCCGCCGTCATGAACACGAATACCCAGGGTCAAGGGTGCTTCACTGATAACCAACAGTTACTGCGACTAAATCAAGTAAGTAAAGTGCATTCAAATTTCGGAGTGGGTAGCAAAAAACTAGAAACATGCCATTCAGAGGAAGGTGCAGTCCAGTACAATGAGAGAGTTTGTTCTCGGTATTGAAACGATTTGTGTCTCCTTATTTTTATAAAATATTATATTTATGTTTTTGACCCAGGCTGGGCTTGCCACTGAGACGATTTGTGATCTCTGCTTTTAATAATATTTACTTAATTTCACCCTACGATATGCGTATTCTTGAAGCGGTTCCTTATATCTCTTTATTTATATAACAGGAAATATTAACATTTACTTCGTCGCAATTATAAATACAAATACATACTACGCTAAGCAGGATTTCGGACCGTTTTAGAAAATTTATTCACCGCCTCCCATAGAGGAAACGGGAGATTTACCACCAATTGTAGGATAACACGTAATTGCTCCCTTCTTTCCCCAATGAACAAAACACTAAACATTCCTTTATAATTGTTGTCACCGTCAGACATCGGTGCATCATTTATTTTTTAAATTACTATTTCTCGGCGTCCTTGCCGCCTCTCAAAACTAGCAAAACAGGACACAAATCATAAACAAATACTCTTAAAACCAAAACAAAAATATTTACAACACATTCACACTTAATATCAATGGGCATTCGTTTTCACATGGCCATGGCATATTATTTTTTAACTATTTCTTATTAAAATAAAAAAAACGTGTTTGGGCTTTCCTATAATATTACGTGCTGACTCCGAAAATAAAAGTATAATTCTTAAACTTCCCTGTTGTTGTCTTCAAGCCACCAGGCTCTTTCCATTTGCGCTCTAACAGATTTCATTTCATTCCATATACTCGTATTCATATCCTGTTCAGTCCATGCTCGCCTTCCACTTTGCAACACCAAAAATCAATGTTCATAACATCGCGTACTACACTTTTACATGACAAATTTTGACATGACACTTTTACACGACAAAACCATGACAATTTTTTTCGATCCTTAACATCGACTAAAGTTTTTGTTAATGAAACGCCTGTAATTTCTTCGTCGGTTTATTTCCTTACTTTGTACAGAAATACGTTTTTTAATACGAGTTTTAGCTCGTAACCTTACCGGTTCGTAAATAAATTACTTTACAAATGTTTTAACATGTCCCCTTATTTTCTATTTTCAAAATTAAGCACTCAATTATTCATTTTCATCCAATACCTACTAATCCCTATTAAAACTAAGTACTGTGGTTCATCCCGTTCACTTGTCTCACGATTGGAAAATAAAATTTGTAATTTCATTACAGTTGTTTCCTGAGTTTAATCAATTTGTTTTGTTTGAACCTTTTATCTATCTCTTACTTACGTCAGAACGGGTACCTTTCGCTTGTTTGTCACTCGGGAGAATAAAATAAATAAACTATTCCTACGCTCACGACCCGTCAATTGTTCATGCACGCTTTGGGTTCTCCCTGACCACAATAGTTTTTCCTTGCCACTCATGTCACCATATTTAAGAGTTCCATGGACTGATGCAGCATCAATCCCTAGCACGAGCCCCTTGTGCGCGAAACAAACGCATTCAGTGAACCAGATCCATACATAATCAAATTCTCCTAATTTTTGAAATTCTACGTCCATTTAAATGAATTGAGCACTAAATTAATATCTTTATGTTACGCTTTCAGAATTGTTTCAAATTCAGCATGCCTCTATACTGCTCGTTGGGTATATTTCGTGAATGTTAATTCCCGCCTGAGATATGGCATAATATTCCGGGGAAATACTTATTATAGCTCCCAGACTTTTAGATTACATAAACGAATTGTACGAATAATAAGCAAATACCACCCACGTGATTCTTGTAAGACTCTCTTTATTAATCTGGGTATTTTACCATTAACTCGTCTCTTCATATATGAATCAGTGTTTTTTGTCAAAAATGACTTACTTAAGGGCGGGAATATATTTTCAGGAAACGCCGTTGTCTACCGCCTTTGTCGACTCGATGTAATAATCATATTCTTCTGGTGACAGTATTAACAGCTCACTTCAAAAAATTCGCACACAATACACGTACATTATTTTTCAACACCTAGCCCGATGACATTAAACGATTAAATTCGAAACAAAAGTCCCAAGTAAAAATCTTTTCTGATGCACAACTGTTTCTATACGATTAGAGACTATACCGAGTATCCATAAGGAAAGTAATATTAATTTTAGCGACATTTAGTGTATTATTTACCATTTGGATTGTATAATTGTAAAGAACGTGTAACAAGTATTGTACTGCAGCTTCCGGGTCAATGACCCCCTATCTTGATCAGGTTTTTGGCTAGTTTCCCTGACCCTTGAGCAAATGCTGAGATGGCCTTTGTTTTACTTCTGGACCAAAATGTAACTTCAAATTAACTTCTCCACATAGCACGTCACACACAGTTTTTAACTGCTTTTGACGTAAATAAGTAACTAATGTAGATAAATAACTAATTTGACGTAAATAAATAAACAAAATTTGCAAGATGTTTAATTTATCAGTAACTGTAGTAATAAATATTTCCTAACGATAACTAAATTATTAACCTCCCAAATACTCGTATGAGCAGTATTTTGTAGCTCACGAATACAATTATAAAGAGAGAAAGCGTAAGTATGCGGATATTTAAAAAAACAGAGCCAGTCTCTCCACCAAATTAAAAATATTGTAAATGTAAATGGTATTGGGTAGAATTCTGAGTTGCTAAAATAGTACGACCAACGCTGGGCAAAATAAGTAAATCAAGGAGAGTAATGATAGAGAAATACAGTATATATTATGAAATTGTAGATTATTATAAGAGAACGTTTGATTTATTTCATTAGCATGCCCAACGCGGCGGCAATATATTATAAAGTTATAATTTTTTTAAAGAATATTTTTTTATTCACATCAACATCTAAACTATTTTCTATTATTTTCATACTTATAAAATATGAATATCCCAAATGCTGGAATTTAAATATTTTCTCTTGCTTTCTCCTTGCTGAAATAATTCTCTGTTGGTGAATTTCAACAAAGAGTAAATTCTTACTCTCAAGACAATTTTCAGAACTGTCTTCTTCACAACAACCTCTCGCAAAATGGTTTTCTTAGAGTTTGTATAATTGCTTAATAGCATTCACTTCTACTATTTAATTCCCTCACAATTATTTTTCCTTGAGCTAGAGGTGAAGCAATTTTTTTTCACTAAATGCGAGGCTAATGTTTCGTTTTGAGGAGTTCCGAACGTATATATTATGAAAATATCAACAAACAACCCCAGTTAGTTTGTAAATGCTTAACCTGTTCTTAATAATGCAACTTCAATAACAATTCAGTGTACTTCAGCGACGCCCTCTGGTAAGCAAAGCGACGTTGACTTCTCGGATGTGGGCATTAATTCCAAACGGCGCTGACTTCACCTATCCTTTGTTTTACGTTATGTCCACCAGGATGGCTAGCTGTAGGCGCGCGCATCCCAAACTAGCCAAAAAACGTACCGAGCTGCGCCACTGCATGATACTACCCCACTGTTCAGAGCATACAGTTCTGCCACTGTTTGCGAAATTAAACTAATTACTTGATAGAATATGCGATTAAATTGCACAGGTGTACCTCGCCGTCCAGTGTAATGAAGTTAAATAATATTGTAAAGAGTAGGGTTGTATTGGACCAATCCTGCATTTTCGCACGGAGAAATTTACTTAGCTTTTTCAGGAGCAAAATGCTTTTTTTAAGTATTTGTGACCATCAAGGAAAGTAAAAAGTTGTCGAGGAAGATTGTATAATTGATTAAAATGTTTTAAGGAAGTTTTGTGAACTTTTTCATCCAAATATTCTATTTATCTATAATTCTGAATAAGCCCTTGGTGAAAATTTGTTTCAAACATCAATTGCACAGTTTTTTTTTATTTTCATTTGATATTCTTTAAATACCTTGGAAGTTACCGTTATACATTTTAAAAAAATAAACACGTTTCGTTAACTTTTCCTCTTAATATGAAAATGGAAGGATAGGGAAGAGAGTGAGATTTAACATGCGAGAGATCTCGCACAGGTACGCTACCAATTGTAGTTGCAGAAAGTCCTCGAAAAAAAAATTGATTTTTTTTCAATTTTCGAAGAGTCAGTGGTTTCAATCAACATCAGTTTTGAGGCTGCGAAATATTGCTTAGATGATTTGGAGAGCATTTGCAGAAAATGCGACGAGAAGTTCTGTGCTTCGCCTCTGTGTGTTCTCGTCAGTCGAGAAGATTCTGAAAACACATCACATAATTGACAAGATTAACACCTTGCGATAAGAATAATTAAGTATTGAAGAGATTGTCATGACTACCTTTGTCTGGATGAAAATAAAAGTTATCTTTACGTTATTCACGTGTGAAAAAAACTGGTTTCAGGGAAATTTTTACAATGTAAAGAGCTTTGTTGCCGGCAGGCTAAGAGGTGGTGAGATCTACCGGTCACTTTTGGAAGAAGTTTGAAGGTTTATTTCAAAAAGTTTCTTATAAAATGCATTTTTTGCTACTTGCGAGAGAATTCTAGGGTTTTGGGGCTAAATTTAAACTATCTCGTTAGCGTGACGTCTGAAATGTATCATCTTTTCTTCTTAAATAACTCCAGAAGTTGCTAAACAGAATGAGCTCCTAGCATGGTGCCAAATTTGAATTAATTTTGGCCACCAATGTGCGAAAAAATGAGATCTGCACCATCTTTGTCTTTTAGACTATCCACTAACAAAATTTAATCAAAATCGATGGCAACATTTTTTTTTAAGTTAGAAAATTTCCCAAGGGTTTCATGTAAAGTACCCCCCAAAATTAAAATATCGGTTTTAAAATTCAAGGGGCCGCAACATCAGTCAGATCGATTGAAGAGTATCAATTTTGGAACTCATCGACTGAACAGAGTAGCTGCTAGCGATGTTCACAGACAAACTGACAGACTTTTTGCCATCAATCTGATTTTTGGTATCAAGGACACAGAAATCACGGATTGTGGTTTTACCACGAGTTAGACATTTTTTTCTCAAATTAGCAACTGGATTTATCCACATTTTCGTTACCAGGGCCCTATAGATGAGTTTTACTAACGAAAATTCGCCGTTTTTTTCGCGCAGCATTACATATCTTTCTCTCTACTCCGTAGCGAGAAAGGAAAAATTAAATAAAACAAATTGTAAAATTATTGACATCATAGAGCAATTCATTCGACACAATCAAACAATCTAGATGCTCAGTTTCAATGTTGGCGGAGTAATAAATTTAAAAAATATGAGTTTTTTTAAATATAATATTAATTTAGTATTTACTTACTTAGCTACTTAGTGGCTTACTGGCTTAGTTGCTTAGTCGCTTAGTTAGTTGCTTAGTCACTTACTTAGTTGCTTAGCTAGTTACTTATTTACTTAGTTAGTTGCTTAGTTACTTACTTAGTTAGTTAGTTACTTAGTTAGTTACTTACTTAGTTAGTTACTTACTTAGTTAGTTACTTACTTAGTTAGTTACTTAGTTAGTTAGTTACTTAGTTTGTTAGTTACTTAGTTAGTTAGTTAGTTACTTACTTAGTTAGTTATTTACTTAGTTAGTTTGTTATTTACTTAGTTAGCTACTTACTTATTTAGTTAGTTACTTACTTACTTACTTATTTAGAGAGTTACTTAAAAACTGTGAGTGATGTGCTATGTGGAGAAGGTAATTTGAAGTTACATTTATGTCCAGAAGTAAAACAAAAGCCATTTCAGCATATGCTCAAGGATCAGGGAAACTGGACAAAAACCCGACCAAGATCATTGACTCGCTACAGATACACTCGTCGCTAAAATTAATATTACTTTCCTTATGGATACTTGGTATAGTATCTAATTGTATATAAACAGTTGTGCAGCAGAAAAGATTTTACTTGGGACTTACACTTTTGTATTGAGTTTAATCGTTTAATGTTATCTGGCAAGGTGTTGTAAAATAATGTACATGTATAATATGTGAATTTTTTGTAGTGAGCTGTTGCTACTGTTACCTGATGTATATGCTTACTGCTTTGAGTGTTGTAGTTATAGATAACGGCATTTCCTGAAAATATATTCTCGTCCTTAAGTAAGTCATTTTTGACAAAAACACAGATTCATATATAAAAAGACAAGGTAATGGTAAAATACCTAGATTAATAAAGAGTCTTACAAGAATCACGTGGGTGGTATTTGCTAATTCTTATTTGTACAATTCGTTTTTGTAATCTAAGTCTGGGAGCTATAAGATGTATTTCCCCAGAATATTATGCCATATCTCAGGCGGGAATGAACAGTCCCAAAATAAACATAAAGAACAGTGTGGAGGCTGACTGGATTTGAAAGAATTCTGAAAGCGTAGAATGAAGAACTTAAATTAGTATTTAATTCATGTAAATGGACGTTCCATTTCGTGTTTGGCTGTATTGAAAGACCTAAACATTTTGTTATCTTAACATCAGTCACTGGCACACCACTCATATTCAGTGAAGTGCTGAGCTGTTTATTTGAAATGGAAAACAGCATTGATACAGTTTTATTTTCATGTACTATGAACTTCTTATTACGGAACCAATTTAAAATATCTGCAAAATTACTATTTACGATTTCTTTATTGCAAAGAAAGTTCGTATCATCTGCAAAGAGTTCTTCCGGATCTAATCGTCAAGGGCATATTGTTTACGTATAGTAGGAAGATAATGGGGCCTAAAATCAATCCCTGCGGGACTCCAAATGCAATTGGTGAAGAATCAGAATTTCGAATTTTCGACTCTAAAAATGAATGTTGAAATGCAATAATGATGTTTCTAGAGTTGTGAATTACAGTACTTTTGAATTTGAATCAATTCTTATAAAAAATAACCCCTTCGGTACAAAAATTAAAATTTTACATGAAATACAAAAAACTTTTTTGAGATTTAGTTTTACAAGATAAATGAATATTCTTATGTGAGAGAGTTATGTACTGAAAAGGTGATGCAAAATTTTAAAAAAATATTTTTGATTGAAAAAGACCAATATTAAGAAATAAAGTGTAGGACTACTTATCACATGAGATGATTTTACAATAACTGTTAATTAAAAAATATTTTTATCCCTTACAGGCAACTGAAAAACAAACAAAATAAAGTAAAATGTTTTTTAAAACAAAATTTATATATTTATTTATGAATATAATTCATATTTATATATGCCTCTTTTTATTGAATTCTTCCTTGGATCAGGCAAATACAATCATGTTTCTTCTAGTGACTACTTTAACCATTATTGGCTATGCTAAAATTTTTGTGTAAATGATTTTATTCACATTAAATGCATAATGCATCATTTTCTTCAGATCATTGAAATTTTTTCATTGATGGGAACATTATTTTCATATACAGCATTTGCAGACAAACAGAATTTCTTTGCTTAGAAAATATTTTTTCAGGTATGTGACGCATCAACTGAATTTGTAGAATGAAGGGAATCAATATTTGGAATAACACATAGTATTTGTACGTATGAGTATTTCAATAACACATCGTATATTTGTACCATGTGAAAAGTAAATTTATTTGATGGATTATTTCTGTCAGTTGATTAATTGTGTAGATTTGATCCATTCTCCTAAAAGCTCTCTTTACTGCACTAAATGCCCTGTCACAGGGGAGAAAGGAATTGCCTCATACAGAGTAAAATTTGAGATCTCGTCAAACTTTTCAATCAAAGCATTGCAAAATCTTAAAAGAATGTTGTTCTTGTTCTCACAGCTACAATTGTCACAGAAGAGGAAAGGTTTTTATTTTCACATCAATTCCAGAGTTTGCATATTTATAAATGAATGATGTAACCTTATGTGGGCCTTTATGGCAAGTTATGTTGATTCCTTTGGTACATACAATATTGAAGAACTGTTCTTGAGATTTGTTTTATAAAAACATTAACAGGTAATTGACAATAATAAAAAATATCCTGAGTTAGAATTTCTGACAATTGAATATACATCATGAAATTAATGTTCAGATCAGCAGCAGTCTCGTCAGTTTGGCATTTAATCCAATTTTCGTAAAGTTTCTTACAATTTTTAAAAATCTTTTTTGTGAACTAATAATTCTACAACAGCAGAATGACTTGCCACATCACTTAGGGTTCGGTTTTTTATGTCATCTTTAATGAGACTTGATATTTTCCTTCCTAATTAGCCACAGTGAGCACAACCCAACAAAAGCACAAACTTTTATTAACTATCACACTTGTCTGGTACCTTAGTACCAATGTCAACCAATAGTCTGATATATTACTTTCAATGAATTTCACCCATTTTATTACAAAATCCCACTACTACAGAAGTTGACATGTTTGTATAACAAACCAGATATTCAACCTCAGTTTGCACTGTGTTGTAGAGATTGCAGTAGTGGTACTTCAATAGTAAATTATTAGTCAATAAAGAACTATAATTAACCAAAAATCAAGTTTGTAAAATATATGAGTTATGAGATATTGACAATAGTAATTTATTCTTTTTTGTACAGTCTGATAGTTTTTGAGTGACTATCACAAGATTTGACAGATTTCATTATGAAATCAATCCATGACTCTAAAACCTTTTGTTTATCTTCATACCAACGAACAAAGCTTTAGCTTAATAAGGGAGGGGAGAGTTGAAAGATGAAATTTTGAAATGATTGGTCCTAATATTTAAAAAGAATGGGTTCAACTTTCCCCTCACATTCATTACTCATTCAATGCTCATATGAATAGTCTACACTCCACCACATACTTAATCAAAAAGAAATGTTTTTGTATGTATAGTACGTATCTTTTTTGAGTTCTTCATTTGATTATATTAGATTAGATTTATTTGGTCCAAAAACAGCAAAAACTGTATGTGACGCATGGAGGAGAAGATAATCTGTACACATTTTCTTGAGTTCCAAAATTCCTTTCTATCATTTTAACTATAAATAGTTGAAAGATGAGTAAAAGTTAAAGATAAATAAATAATAATAAAATTTCAAAAAAGCACAAGATTAGCGACATTTGAAAAACTATACATTTTTGCTCCCGAGTTAGAGAAAATGTATTTGCAATGGTAAATGAACTGCAGGTTTTATTTTCTGCATTGCTAACAAAATAATAACTCGCCCTTATCCACTACAAGCATACTATTATACCACTACAAGCAAAAGGAGAGTTCAACAAAACGTGCGCATAGTGAAGCTACATTTATGTCCAGAAACAAAACAAGGGGCCATCAGCATTTGCTCAATGTATCAGGAAAACTGGACTCAAATCTGATTGAGATGAAGGTCATTGATCCCGAAGCTGAACTATATTATTTGTTACAAGCATATTAAGTCTTTTTTTAAAAAATTATTCAATAAAAATATTAACTAATTAATTATCTATCACTTTTTTTTAAAATAAACATTATTTTTCTTATTGATGATCAGTATTGTCTATAATTGTATAGAAACAGTTATGCAGCAGAATTTGTGAAATAATACTGTAAATACATTTTCAATTGTAGCCTGATGAGGGAGTAGAACAGTCTCTGAAACATCGAATAAAATTACGAAATAAATTTGGATGAAGTATAGATTAATCGTGGTTGTCCAAAATGTAAAAAAGAGAGTGAAAAATATTACAAAGCTTTACTTTACAGTCAAAGTTGTGGCCAGCGCTGCTGACATTGATGAAATCATGGCTGTCTATTGAGAAACAAGTGTCTTGTGGTTGATTGTGGAATAATTATTTGGTTGGAGAACTGCACTCTATTTGCAAATTTGTGATTTATTCAGTTCTTGCTCATTTAACTTTGCTTACATTGAAGCAATTTTATTTGTTCACACCTTTAAACAGTATTGACTTTAAAAGATAAATAGAGAAGTTATTCTGTAATACAAATTACATTTCTATGCAAATTAAAAATGCCCCAGAAATAAAAATGTATGCAATTTTAGAAGAAAAAATGCTATTACACTAATTCAGTTGACTTCCATGTATTGAACCTGATGGTTTCTCGATGATAATTGAAATATAGTAACTTCGTTATATAGAAATAATTATGAAATTTTTGCAAATGCTTTTAAACAATTTTAGAAAAAATCAAGTAAAATGAAATATTCAACAATAAAAAATTCACAAATGTTTTAATCATTAATACCACATATTTAGAATAGTAACAAGAAATTAGTTCTCCTTATGTATCAGAGAAAATCTCTGAATTGAAGTTTGAAAAAAAGACATTTTCTTATGTCTTGTTTCATGCATGATATACTCCGTTCAAAATTCTGTTCACTCTTGTATACCATTGTTCACATCTTTGAACAAATTCAATTTTTCTACAATATAAAGGAATTTATGTTTTGACATATCACTTTCCTTAAGTGCATAATTGCAAACTGAGACAGCAGTGAACTAACGAACTAACATCTAAGATAAGAGTCATTAGACGAAGGGGCATGCAATGACCTTGATATTGCTTTGGCATATGCATTCCTTCAATTGACAAGTACCATGGAGAGGGATAGCAGGAGTGTGTTACCTTCATGATGAAGCAGAGAATTGGATGTAGAAGACACTTTGGTGTTTTATATACATTTATTCAAATATATATGGAAAAGGAAAGAAGAGAAATTTGATTTATAGAGTATTCCAATATACACTCATTCAATATATGGAGGTCCAACTATATATTATTTCTTCTTTGAAAAGTATAACAAAATTCCATAACTTATAGAACCAATTAAATACCACTTTCCAAGAAAGCATACACAACGAAATACTGAAGATAAAAAGCCTCCTTCAGAATTATCTTTGCGATTTGGATTATTATGTCTAATGCTGCTATAATCGTAATTGTAATTGTCATATTGATAATGGAAATATTCATTTTCTGTCATGTAATTATTGCCATTACTATTGTCATCCATTTTCTGAATATTGCGGTATGCATTAGAATTCCAATTATTTTCTTTTACAGTAGGTCTTCTTTCTACATATTGCGTAGTAGATGGATGTGACTCTGTTGCTTTGGAAACTTTGTCTTGCAACATTGAATTTGAAATGTTAGTTTCATATGTAGGAACTAAATTCTTTTTATATCCTGATATTGTATTGTAACAATGGTGTCTATAATAATATTTGTCACAATTGAGAACTTCAGCTTTCAATGAAACATTTTTATTTTTACTTTCATTTGTGTACTGTTGCTTTACTTCAGGTTTTCTTTCTAGTAGTGATCTTGTAAGAACGTCAAGTGTAGTATTAGTTTTATTTGAAACTTCAGCTTTCAATGTTACATTTTTATTTTTACTTTCATTTGTGTACTGTTGCTTTACTTCAGGTTTTCTTTCTACTAGTGATCTTGTAAGAACGTCAAGTGTAGTATTAGTTTTATTTGAAACATCAGCTTTCAATGTGAAATTTTTATTTTTACTTTCGTATGTAGAAACTGTAATTTTCTTAGTGATTGGATTTACATTCTGATAATTTTGCACTGTTTCTGGACAAGCAGATTTCTTTTTTTTGTTCTTGTGAACTCTTTTCTTCTTTTTTAATGGTGATACTTTAGTATTTTGTTCCTCTTTAATACCTTCTGATTTATTTGTAGAATTTTCTCCGATATTTTCTGTGATCTGATGAGACTCTTTTTTTACAACTGTTTTTAATGTTGAGATATTGTTTCCTTTACCCATAATAGTTGTTTCAGATATTAATCTTTTGTCACTTTTAGATGTGAGAACTTTGGTTGAATGATTTTTGATATTGACATTATCATTACCAAAGTATCTCATCAGACACTGGACTTTCTTTTCAACAGTATTGTCCTGAACAGAAAAATAGTTATATTAAAATTTCAGCATATGAATTAATGAAAACACTTGCAAGCCTAGTAAGACAATGAACTAGCAAAAATATTTATTTGAAAAAATTAAAGATTTCCTGAGCACTCAGAGGAGCAGAGTGAAAAATATTTTATTTTATTTCATATAAAAAGGGACTGAATTATTCTTTATAAATTAAACATTATTTCAACATAGTGTTCTTATTTCTTAATGCAGTTCAAATGTTTTCTGAGCAAACATGTTAACCTAATTTAGAGTTGCATATTGTATTGGTTAGTGTTATGACAATAAATGAGTTATGACAAAAAACAATTCAAAAACAAACCAAAATACATTCAGTGTTGTGATCAACAAGGTTGTGTACCAAACTTGTGTTTTACACCACAAAGTGCAATGAAAACTTGATCATATGTTATTGAAAAAAATATTATAACATAAGTCATTTAGGAATAATGAAACTCATCATTTGTCAGGCAACCCAAAATTATACATGTGAGACATTAAATGCCCTATTTGGTTCACTATTAATTTTGTTAATAGAAACAACATCTTATGTGCACTTCTATACGAACATGTTGGAATAATTTGCTCTAGATTATGTCTCAGATCTTGTACTTGTAGCCCAACACCATTTTTCAACAGGATAGATTGATTACTTCCTCACTGAAACTGGCAAGTTGGAAAAAACTCAGTCCTAGGAATTGGAACACCAATTTGGCCCATTTAAAACTTGATTTTTCACGTATACTTTTTAAAGCTTAGTATGTTTAAAACCTGTCTAAAAGAGAACACAAAAGGGGACGTTTTGAAAACCACGTGTGTGGAGACGATATTGTGGTTGTTCCATGCATGATGCAATAGGAGCTGTATTTAAACTTCGTACGCGGCTTTGAGAGTGATGTAGCTCGGTGGTGCGTTTTCGATCCGAGCAGAAGCGGTGCCGTTTCCTTTGAGAGAACTCATCCTGCCGTAATCCACGGAACTGAAAAGTGATATCATCAGGCCTTTTAATGATTAAAGGTGTGTACATTTTACAGTTCCTTGGTTTTGGCGCTCCGTCGACCGAAACGTAGGGTCCACAAATGATAGGAAGGGAATTGCGCTTCAAGGCTTGGGAGTGCCCCTTTGAGGAAATCAGTCTTTCGTTTCTGTCTGTTGATGGTCGCTTGCTACTACCAAAAGGGAGTTACATGCACGTGTGTGTAAATAAGGATTAAGAATAAGACAAGGAAGAGAGAGGAAAGATCGCGAGAGGTCCGTGGCCTCTTTGTTATGGCACTGCACCAGCATTTGACTGGAATTGATCGGAGAAACCACGGAAAACTACCGACCAAAGCAGTTGGGACTCGAGCCCTAGGGCCCCCGTTCAGGCACTGCAGTAGCATAAGTTGATGCTCTGAGCCTTCTCCACAAATGTCACTGGTTTTATGCCACGTACAACACAAACAGGGATAAATCTGCGGGGCTTAACGACAGTAGTGGCGCTCAAATGGGCCCGATCTAGGAAAAAATTCTGGAAGTTTTTTCTTGCAATTTGACACTTAATATATAAAATATATATTGTTATTATATATACTCGTATATTATAAGAATATGACATGTCTATTGAACAGAACATGTCTCTCCTTTTTTCATTATTTATCGTTATTTTACACAGCTCTTGACAGATTCAACTGATAACAAAAACACGCAGAAGAATTACAGACTACTTCTCATTGAAAACTGAATATCACTCTCATGCACTCCATACTCTTTTCTCTTTATATTCCAAACACGTTCCTTCTATGTCTCCCTCATATTTTAGTTATCTAAAGCTGGGATGTCAACCTGCGCGAATAAACGCATTGCTACTGATTCCGTGAGTATCGGAGTGTTCATTCAATAGACTTTTGCAAGTATGTTGCGGTGAAACTAAAGCGCTGTAGCCAGATAATTGGGTGGGAGAGTATTACTTTCTCCTTTTTGCCAGAGAGCCAAACGTGGGCGTCTTTCAACGCACCCTAGCACATGATTCGTTTGCCAAGAAATTCCGTCTTAAATCTTTAATTATAACATGCATTCTGTAGGACATCTTACCTATTTTGAATTTATATAATGGCATTTTGGAGAAATATTATCAAGGTATTTTCGATAAAGCGCATAATTTTCGAGGTAAAAATGAAAAACCGGAAAAGGGCAGTTTTTTGATTTAATTTTATTTGCTACTTTTTTATGAAGCCGACATTTCTCGAGCTGGAAATATCGAATTCTATTTCAGCACCCCAAAACACAATTAAACCCGACGAGAGAAAAAAAATCTTCCAATTTTTTTTATGGACAAATTGACTAGATTAATCGTACTCAAAGAGAACTTGCACAACAAACGGACTCACTCTGAGCAAGAAGGAGCATTATTAAATGAAAGCACTTTTAAAATGTTGCCAGAATCAATTGGAACGGTCAATATTTCTAATGTAATGCCACTCATTACAAATGTAATGAAGTCTACAGAACCTGAAGTATGAAGTTGTAAGTGCTTGTCAAAATTTTGTTTTTTATATTCTCTTTGACATTTTTTAAATTTTCGGACTACAAAAACATTCGACCTGTAAAAACAAGTGAAATAAATTAATACAAAGAAGAATCGTATGTTCGTTACCTGTAGCCACGGGTGTTGGCCCACCATACCAATATCAAATCGTATCAGTGGCTGCTTACACAGCATTCCTTGAAGTAACTGCGTTACTGGAGTATTTGTCGACAGGGAAGCAACTCCAGTGAATTGTAAAGTATCACCAGAGAACATTGGCAAAGTTCCACTCAAACTGGGGGAATTAATAATTTGGTAAATCTGTAATGTACTCATTTGTGAAATCCAATAATGTTTAACATATTACAAATTACCTTAGGTATAGAATGACACCCATGCTCCATACATCAACCTTCTTGTCATATATTCTTCCTCTTCCCAATACCTCTGGAGCTAAAAAGGCTTCTGTTCCACACCATGAATACATTGGCCCATGCATTATCTCTGATTTAGCCAAACCTAAATCTGACACCTTAATTAGTGTGTGTGGTTTTGGACGACACAAGAGTATATTCGCTGGCTGCCAACAAAATTACATATGGTATTACTAACAAATCACATCTCTGAATTAAGTTTGAAATATTAGTAATAATAAAAAAAGAATTTAAAACAAAATTTGTTTCTATTAGTTTTAAGAGGCAAAGAAGTAGTCGTATTTCCGTCTTTAGTAATTACAAACTTTAGGCTTGGGGCAGACTCAAGGATGTTTTGTGGCAATTAGGCCAGACAGAGGCGTATCTATGGTATGGCAGACACGGCACATGTCATGGGTGGGTTCCTAGGCTTCAGCGGCCGGAGTCAATGCATTCTTGGCTATCTGGGATGAGCCGCGTCTCGGTCAATGTTACTGACGTTTCGGCCATTTTGCTGTGGCCTCCTTCAGAGCAGTATAGCTCTGAAGCATCCAGTCTGGCAGCTAAACTACGGTCGTGGACAGCAATGGTTGAAGGTTTTTACTACTGATTTCTAAAACGTTTGTATTTTTTAAACATTTGTTAAGGAACGTTTTTACAAATGTAATATCATAGTTTGTAAATGTGTTTTATAATTTTTTAAATTATATATTATATCCGATTTTACATATTTATTACATATTCTTACTGTTTTCATTACCTATTTATGTACTTCATATTTTGACGTTTCATACTACACATTTTTTCGATCTGTAGTAATGAGTTCCAAGAAGTGCATGATCTGATCAAAAATGACATTTGCAAATAGGCCTTATTGCCTATTGGAACCGAGAAAAACCTAATTGTGTTTTAAAAGAAAATATTTATTTTATAGTACTTTAGTTATCAATTGTGCCAGGATTTGTATGAAAATGCTTACTACATTTTTTGTTAATGGTTTCTTAGAAAACTATCATATTTCTTTACGAATCAGCCAATTTGGAGTTTTCTTGCCAAATTTGATTTTCCAGATTTTTGCATATTTTCATATATCTGAAGGTAACTGCATATTCGGAATTTTTAAATTAATAAGGGAAACTTGGTATTTTATTTAAATATTAGGGAATTATTAGCAAGTTTTAAAAAAAATCTTAAATTAAGCTTCTTGAAACTGATGAATTACCAGGGTTTATAAAACTCCTCATTATCTTTCTTAAACGCTTCGTGATGGTTTGTATTTTAATAGTATGTTATGCCATTAGTTTATAATGTTAATCTTTTTGGCACGAATAAGAATAGTCGCATGGACGACGTAGTGAATGTGGCTACTCTTATGAGTGCAAAAAAGTAATATTTCAAACGAATTGCATACGCTATTTGTTTGTATAACATCATTATAATATTATTACGAGGCTAAAATGATTACTGAACCAGGAAATGAATGGTATGTTACGTACATAATGTAGGTCAAGGCCGACTGAAATAGGTGCGGCCGTGGTGGTAATTGTTCCTGTAGATTAGATTTACCTGAGGTAATAATTACTGAAGTTGCTAAAGCAAAATTGTAGCTAATACCTAGAAAATCAGCTGAAAATTATGAAAAATAATATAATAAATTTGTAACTTGGATGGAAGAGAAAAATACGAATGGAGTTCAACTAGTGTTGCAGAACAATACATTGAGGAGTCAGTAGCAAACAAGGTTAGAATCGCCAGGACATATGTATTTGGGGGAGAGACGCCAAACACAGGCGAACCTTTAGAGCGTCACACTTCCGATGAAACAACAGTTTCTAAGTTCTAGATTTTCTTTAATGAATGTTTTAAACAGCACATTTCATTTTCATTATTAATATGTGTTTTTTGAGTAATGATTATTTACATTTATATTTCGTAATGTTTCATTTGTCGATTTGTAATTCTTGTTTTCTGTGTTACGAGTAAATAAAACGTACTCCCGGCAATTGTTTAATGATGTATGTTATTTTATTGAACTAGTTTCTGAATCCTGCAGTTTCTGTACAATTTTCGATGTCATAAGAGATTGTGTATAATGTTGGTATACAAATTGTTAGCTATTTCGGGCGCATTAACGACTAAGGTCATTTGTCCCTAAGTGTGTTGAACTTTTTACCTCGAGAGGTGGCTGTGATGGCGAGATCCGGCGCCCACCTATCGACGGCTTGCGGGGTTTTCCCCAAACAAGTATCTCCTACCAGCGGTGCACCGTCCCAACCGAGACAGGCTCTAAGCTCCCGACCGTCTCCCGGCATTCGTGAGAGTGTAGTACATGTAAGTCTAAGTGTAAGTCTCAACACTGATCCAAATTTAATGCGCAATTGTATCAAATTCAAGCTTCATCTAATCCTTCCTTCATCTAATTAATAATAATTTTTTATCTCGCTTTATTTTATCACTTTATTCGTGTTATGAATTTTGAACATTTACGCCGAATTCCTTAAGTACGCTCCGTAAAATCACGGAGATTAAAAGAATTCGAGGCATTATGTGTTTCTTGTTGGATGACCGTCAGAGAATCCGGGGATCTAAAGGCTGCCAAGCCCCTGGTCGAAGGTATAGAAAGGCAACGACTGACCACATTAAAAGGATTTCAAGGAGAATTCCAAGCTCTCAATGCCCCGCAAGGGCTTAGAGATGCGTTGCGAAGGCGCAACGAATTAAGTAAATTGCATTTCCGTCATTCGATGGAGCTGCATCTACCAGTTTGTTGGGATAGCAGCCGCCACTGGTCTACGCATGCAAAGCTTTAGTAAATGCTCCATGATTGTTAAAATTTGTTAAAATGATTGTTACAATTAAGAAAATTTTCTCAAATTTCGTGATAGCTACTCATATTTCGAAAATCGTAGTATATGAAAAAATTGAAATACCTATTATTTAAAAATTGATTGCATTAAAAAAGAAATTTCTAGCTTTAATATTGAAAGTGTAGTGCTGGTTCGAAAAAACGAACTTTACCACCATATAATTTAAAATTACGGGAAAACGGCTATTTTGAAATAATATATCGGAAATTATTTCAAAGCCTATTATTCAAAAATAGATTGAATCACATTAGAAGTAACTAGTTTCAACATCAAAGGTGTAAAAGTTGTTTGAAAAATTGAACTCTTTCATTTTCAATATTCCAGAATTCGAAATGAAAAAAAACAACCAAAAACGTATGCAACTTTATTACGTTAACTTTACTTTGTGTCCAAAAAATTAAAGAAGAAAATTGGAGCAGTTTTTGAGACCAACTTTTTTGTAATATTACCCATTATTTCACTCAAAATTACATAAAAACTACATATTTTGAAAAAAAAATTACACATGACATTATTTACAGATATAATTTTGAGGAACCATTTGTTGTGAGAAAAAATTAAAGCAGTTTTTGAGAAAATGTCGTGCGAGCGTTTTTGAAAACGCGCAAATTTGAACTATTTTTCACAGAAAACTTAAGTGTTTGGAAAACGTCATTAAAAATCATTTGAAGCATTTGTACTTAGATATTATCTAAAAAACGCCCGTAATGTAACTATTAACCACGTGCAAGGTATTTCAAAACACATTGTATACACAAAAGCATAAATATCGATTATACAAGTCAATTTTCATAAAACATTCAACAGGCTAAAATGTTATACAGGAGAGTGATTTTAGACGTTTCGTCGGAGAGAGCTTTCCGACCTATGTGTTTATTACTCATTAAACACAATACTTTATTTTAGGTCATACTGAGGAATTCTGAAAACTCTCGCCGACGAAACGTCTGAAATCACTCATCTATGTAATTTCTTCACTTGTGAGTTATTAAGATTGACTTTTGCAACTGATATTTACGTTTCTACATATGATTCCAACTCTCGTAAATAGTGCTTAATACATTGTGTAATTTTTGAAAAATCTAAACAATACGGGAGAAATCGATATTTTTCTGTATATTATGTATTTAAAAAAGTAAAACAAAGTTTGTAAATGTAAGTATTAATTAGTTACATTCTTCTTGGTGAAATTCTGATGAACCTGCTCCATCTATAGTGATATTTGAGGTCATAAGGATATTTTGTTACATCATGATGACCAATACAATCAGCTTTATACACAAATAATTTTCTAACCTTAAGATCTCGATGACAAACTCCTTTTGAATGAAGATATTTAACTGCTTTTACTATTTGGTAAAATATTAGTTTTGTTTCTTGCATTGAGAGATGACAACCATTTAAACTGACAAATCGCGAAAGATCGCCACCATTCATATATTCCATAATAATATACATGTGTGTTTTTGAATATTTTATATCATAAGTTTTAATAATGCATGGCTGAAACAGACAAATTTATTTTAAAACTTAACTTTAAATCTCAAGTAACGTAAATCAATGTTATTTCACATTGTTTTATCAACTTCGTCAATTTTATTTCAACATTTATATTTTGAAATTGGATGTAATACTGCGCTTGAAAACTTCAAATGAAAAAAAAAAAAATTAATTTTACTAACATGCTTTAGCTGTAGAAGTATGTCTGCTTCTCGAGCTAGATAACGAGCACCACTTTCGGTCCAATGTTGTACTTTCAGAGCTTGTTTTTCTCCTGATGTCTGCAACGAGAAAAGCGTACATAAAAATGAACGTAAAATATGAATACATTTTTATCACCTTTTCGTGTTATTTTGGATGTACCCTGGTAATTCATACTTCTTTGTAACGGAGGGAAACATGTGAATAAGGGTGGTCGAGTAACTGGATCTGTATTGTTAAATTTACATTGTATGGAAGTATAAACATTTATTTAATAGGTAACATATTTACTCTGAATATAAATCAAACTCTAGACAAGAACAATATGTTTTCTTTCGAAAATTGTAATCAGTCAATCAGAAAATTGATTAACCCAGGCGAACTCGCGCTAAAACTCTGAAAACAGGATCAATTTATTGTTTCTTCAGTAGAAGACTGCGCGATTGAAATGTTCCACATACTTTGTTATATTATCTCCAGTTATTATAAGCGATGATATTTACCTAACAGGTTTTGAGACGTATAGGGTGTTGTAGTCCTGCTGCGAACATTTGTGTAACAATGTGGACACCGGTCCAAGGAGTATTCATTGTTAAACGAAGTTAAACCTCATCAGTTTCTTGTAATAACTTTGCCATATTTGGAGTTATGTTTTAACTATTTGAAAAATTTATAATTGAAAAATATTTTAATGTAATTGAATCTTTGTTACGAAGAGGATGCAAATGGAACTCCAGCATTATTTGGGCGAGAAATTAATACGTAAGGTGCGAATATGAGAAGATGAACGTTAAGAATGTTCGAGATATGAACTTCATATTGACAAGTGTCATTGTCTTTTATTTATTTCGTGATTTCCAATGGCATCAATAACTTATGCTCTGGCCTTGCTCAATAACTTATGCTCGATTGCCTTTCACCACTGAGGTTCCGGGTTCGATTCCCGTAGTACCTCATGTGAAATTTGTTACGACAAAACGAGATTGCATGCTTCACAGGGGCTAGTTCAACCCCTGTGAAGTGTCCTAAACCCTACCCTAATCCTAATTCCTTTCCAATTCTGCCCGCTGGGTAGTGACACAGGGCACGTAGTATGAGGCGCGTACGCGGAGATGCTACATGGCGGTCCTCTTGACAACTGACTGCAACGAGTCGTGAAGTGACATATGCCATTGTAATATTACTGGAGGATTAACCCAAAAGCGCAAAGTGCTCAACTCCCCCCGGGGCTTGGAGACGCGTTGTGACAAGTGAAGACGCAACAAATTAAAAAAAGAACTTGGACGTTTACAGCCACATTTCAAGAATCTTAATCACGACGGATATGAACTCTGTGATTATGCAGTATAAGTACTCTATAACATTCTAATATTATTGAAAAAGAGACAACAATCACTGGTTTTGTGATAAAAAAAATTTCAGAGACAAAGTCAGGCCGCTGTCAAAAATTACAAGGAACGTCAGAAAAATCTGTATTAATGCTCTAAGCTTATTAAATTATTTATGCTCATTTTTTTCCTGTGCAATTTGTTTTGGCATAGATACTTGAGTTTTGGTAAGATATATCTACATAATAAATATTATTAAAAATATTTTGTTTGTACTTTTAGTAATAATTCAAGAATATATTTTTACATGAAAGTTGAGGGAATAAATAGGTTTTACTCTGAATTGCCAAAATAGTATCAGTAATTTTACACATTGACACGTGCATTCCGATTACTATTCAATTTATATATTTTTATTATTTAATTTATATATTTTTGTTCATGTTTATGTGTAATATTTCCCCTCCAAATTCTATACAAATGATATGTAATCATTTAAAATACGTAAAATATTCATGATTTCCCATGGAAATAAAAAGAAGTCCCTTAGACTCACATAGGTGTCGAGTGTTTTAAGGCAGTAACTCAGCAATCTCATGATTAATTACTATTGATTACGGGCGCCTCAATAGGTAAGGTTCTTGGTCCCGTAAGTGTAGTGCATGTGTTTGCTCGGGAGGTGGCAGTGATTTTCCCGCACTAGATTGGAGATCCGCCGATCTGCCTCGGGTACCGGGGTTTTCCTCAACCAGGTATATCCCACCAGCGGGGAACCGCCCCAGCCAGGACAAGCTCTAAGCTCCCGACCCATCTTCCGATATGTGCAGTAGTGTAGTGAATGTAAGTGTATGGGGGGTAAGAAAGGAGAAAGAAGGGGAAAGAAATATTTTTAAAAAATTGGAGCCGATTCTGAGAAAAAGTTGTTTTATAAATTGCATTAATTTAAAGCTCAAGTTACGCGAAAACTACTTGTGGTCTGTACACTTATGTACATGGTCTTTAAAAAAGGAACTCTTTTTTTTCAACAGACTTAGGAAAAAATCTCTAACTTCAATTTTGTAGATAACGAAAAGTAAAAGAAAAGTTCACTTTTTGCATCATAAAAGTTCACTTCCTTGGTACATATGAGAATACGTAAAGAAAAAATTTAAACTGGTTTTTGAGAAAAAATGTTTTAAATAATAAAAAAGTGACTTTTTTGCGTAAAGTCACGCAAAAACTACTCTTAATTTCGAAAAATTGAACATAGCCTAATTTCAAGATGTATTTGAAGAGTGGATTTTATTGAAGGAAAAATCTATATCTTTTCTATTGCAGTTGTAGGAAGATGGCCCCCCCAAAAAATTGCACTTTTGCAATTTTTGAAAAATCAGGAATTTTAACGAACATAAGACATGTACCATTCTCTTGTGTCCTGAACAAGACACAAGACACCAAGGACAACATTTAACAAAAAATGGTGATATTTTTGAGAAAATTTTGAAGTTTCATGCTCTCAAAATAAAAATATCTGTTTGAAACTCCCAAAGTCTGGAGTTCGATAGGAGAACATTAATTTTGGAGAAAATTGGGTGAACGGTTTAGCCGGTAGTGCTGTCCAAAGACGCACAGACAGACGTTTTGCCTTCAATCGATCTTTAGGTATCAAGGTTCCAAAAAACATGACTATAAAGCAATTGACCATACTTGTGTGTAGGAACATGATTTATCCATTTTTTCATTACTCTGGCTCGACAATATTTCTATCGAAAATCGCCGTTTTCCGGCTACGTTTACAATACTTTCTCTTCCTACATTTGTAAAGGCGAGAAAGTAAAAATGTACTGATTGAAACGACGTTAAAAATCAATAAATTTTAAAACGAATTTTCTAGTTACAAGATTTCGAAAAATAAAACTTCAACAATTTCTTGAGGTCCTCTATAATCTAGATGTGAAAAAATAGTGATACATAATGAGTGATTCAAATAGTTTGTGTGTATTCTTGAATAATAATGATATGATAGAGATAGACATTTTCCCACCTTTTTGTATATGGAGAATACTTGACCAAATCCTCCTTGCCCGAGAAGTTTATCGATAATGTAATTCTCAGAAATCTTCGCATCTTGAAGAAACACCTCGTCGATACTTCTTTTCACAAATAATACTAAAAAGAGAAAACAAAATTGTAAACCAGAGTAAGTACGGATGCCCTGATCACAAAAGTTATATTGGAGGTACAAAACGGTGTAGTTATGCTACAACAGCAAGTATTTACTCGTCGTGATTGTAATAGTAACTTGATGTAAAATTGTGACTTATATCTTACAAATTCTTCAGATATAGCTTGAAAAGCTCTTTAGCAAACCAAGCACAACATATTCCAATTTTCAAAATTTCAATGATTGTACCCGTAATTGAAAGCAGCATTATAAGTGTACTTTGTTCTAACCGAGCTACAAGTTTAAAGTTAAAACAGTTTGCGGGTTTGGAATTTAATCATCGGCCCTACTCATTATCGCCACTATTACTAAATCATTCGGTGAATATGTGCACAAAGAAAGAGAATCCTTACACGAAAACGTTTGAGATTTCGAACTACTTAAAACAATTTAAAGTATATGAGTGCACAAAATGCATTAAATTTCAAAATTAAAAAAAAAGTATGTGACACTCAGAAGCCAAATTGGTTAATTTCACACTCGTCGATAAGAAAATTATGTCTTAAGTTCACGGATTGTAGAAAATCCCAATTTATTGACTTTAGAAAATTGTATGATATGGCACTGCAATGCTAAGCCATCATAAAATTTAAAAAGTGATAAATGGGAACAGTATCACAGAAAGGAAATTTTACATTATAAAATTGCAGTAGCGGCTCGTGCTTAGGTTGCACGGGTTCCTCAGATAATCGAAAAATATTTTACAATACTTTAGGAAATACATGATCGTTTTAATGACGTTCCATATTCAAGCAATATCGAAGTATATGAAATCATTTCATATCAACGAGCGCTCTCTCTGGCGACTGGCCTCCCAGGCCCTGCACCATGTCACGCTCTTGGCTATATTACTGCATTTACTCTTTGTATCTATGCTTAACCCTAGGCTTATTAGGGCCTTTGGTGGCGCAACCAAGTGGGTGGAGGACTTGTCATCGAACGCTGCGCGGCTTCCAAGAGAAATACCAATATTCTGTCTTCGTTTGACACTGGATGTACCTTAATTTTACTAATTTCGCATGTTATTCAAAGTACTCAAGTTCTGTCGATTATTGACGGTATTAAATGCATTATTTATGATGTTTGGAGAGTTTATTTTCATATGATATTAGGTTTATTGATCAAAATATACACTTGATGACTTCTTTGTGTAAAATTAGCCGTTCTGGAAGAAGACCTTTTCTGTCTCTCACGGTGGCTGCATATTTCCGGCAGTTACAGTCTGAGAGCAATGGTGTGAATACGGCTGTGAGCAGAAATATCTTTTATTATTACAATATATATCATGGTAAGGAACATAAAATAATTTTATTTGTGTAAACCGTGTTCAAACAATAGTTCTTGCGGCAAAGTGCTGGAGCCGATCTCCGTATTATCGAAACCAAGTTTTTTGTTTTATATGAATTCTATGATCGTCAGTTGTCTCAATGCATAACTAATACAAAATTTAAGTGTCCAGTAGAAATTAAAGCCCGAACCACGTGCGCCTGCCCCCTACAGTATGCAAAAAAAATATATAAGTAATGTTTCAATATAGACCTATATTAAACTTCATTTTAATGAATTTACATGAATTGATTACATTTTATTATATGTTAATGTTCTGAATTTTGGAAATTACATATGTCATTCAATGGAGCTGCAACCATCAGTTTGTTGGAGCAACATCCGCTATTGCAAAATTGCTTTACTTTGGAAATACACACTGGTGTAAACATTTTTTATTTGCTCATTGATCTGGTTACAGTACTCACGTACTATATAAATACCATCGTAGCTGCACACCAACGAACCACCTAAGCAACGAATTAAGTAAGCAGGCTTAACACAGGGCGTTAAGACAATCGGAGCGGATTTTGGGTGTGGACATTTCAGCGTCATCAGAATATTGCCAGCCATGGCTTTCTAGACTGAAAGCTTTGGGTTCGGGACAACTGTGAAAAGCAGGTCTCAACCCCTTAAACTCATTGGTATTTTCTACTTGCGAGAAAGTTTTACCTTATCAACCAGTTATACGGGGACATTTCAGTAAAAAGCGACAGTTTGCCCTCTCGGGAAATCGAGCCGAGTGCTGCGACATGGAAAGGTAGCTCGCTAGCCATGAGTCAGCGGGTCGTTATTTATTCAATAAAACAGTAAAAACAGAGATTTATCGGGGGTAAAACAACGTGGTCACCTTTTTATGGGATTCATAATCCCAATCCTTGTTTTTCTAGCCCACATTCAATTATGAAGAAATATAGTAAACGAGCGTTTTTGGCAAAAATGGATGGCAAGAAATGTCCCTCCTGTGTATAGTAAATATTTGCACCACAACATAAACTACAAATTTTTAGATTTTTTAAAACTCGCATTCTTTATTTCTTTATCGTGTCCCCTTGAAGGAATCGACTCACTAACGCAAGAACACGGAGTAGATTTTTTGGAAGACACTTCTGACGAAATAACCAAATTCCCTAGCAATATTCCAAATATCTAAAGAAAGCCCGCAGACAGTGAAACAATATTTATGTCCAAAAGCAAAGCACGGAAGTCAATTGAACGTGAGAAACTGGGCGGACACCCTTCCCGAGATCGGTTCGAGACGATTAAATTGCTCCGCAGCGCAGCGTAGGCGATGCTCATTTTAGAAAATCGAATAAAGATCAGTTATTTGATTTAATGTGTTTTTTACCGGCATGGGTGGTTCAGGGCAGGTGGTTCAGGGCCAACCGTTGTCAGTGCAGTGCCTTTGACCAGGAAGCGCTGGGGATTCGAGTCCAGACGGTAGCAGGATTTTCGGCTCTTGCTTTTCAGATACGCTGAATTAAATAGCTATCTGGAGGAGAATTCTAGCGACCGGCTGTTCTGTTCCGTAGTTTTCCGTGGTTTCTCCGATAAACACCCTAACAAATGGGCCACGCACCGCTCACGGTCTTTCCTTCCTCCTTTCCTCTCACCCCTTACACTTACACACACACACACTCGCATGCACTATGCTACCATGCTGGGACGCCAATCGGGAGCTTAGAGGTGGTTCCGTTTGGGGCGGAGCCACACTGGTGGAAGATATCTGATTGAAGAAACCGACATAGGTCGGCACCGGATCTCGCCAACCAGCGGGAAAAGATCACCGTCACATCCCATGCACTACATAAAAACATGCACTACACTTACGCCACTAATGGCCTCAGCAGTTGACGCACCCGGAATCACTAATAAATGAATCAATCTGTTAATGTAGTTTTTATTGTTAGTCAAGATTGTACGTTAATATTTACGACAATTATTTTATTATATAGTACAATAATTCCTATCTATGGTATACGCCTTATCATCAGAAAAATCTGTTGGAGATGATCCATTATCAACAGCAGTGGCGTAACGTTCGGGCCCGCAAGGGCCGCAATGCGGGCGGGCCCAGGTAAAAGAGGACCTATTTTTAGGCTGAAGGTTTTGCGACTGTAAGAAATATCATTTACATGATACTTTTTCCGATACTTTGCGATAGTTGACACAATAAAATATTTTTTCAAAAAATATCTTCCAGAAGAACGCTTTTTTCTACTTCGTTAGCTTATGTATCACTGTTTCGAAATCAATAAAGTAAGCAACTCATTTAGGTTTTATAACAGTCAATTTCATTAAATTAAATAATAAAGGCAGATTTTTCTACCATTGGATATTAATCATAGAATAATGAATTCGAATCTGTTAAAGGATATTTTTATTACGAGTATTTATGATACTAACAGTATTTATGTTTGCTACATTCTTTTAAAAGGGGCCCCAGGTAAAAGTTTTGCGGGTGGACACGCACTTATTTCGTTATACTACTGATCAATAGAAATGTTTTCATAACACCAGTCGTAGTTGCAAAAACGTCAAGTACTATGAACCCGAAAACAGATTATACACTAGTGCAGCAGAATTTTCAGGACTGCATGAATCAGATATGCATAATTTTGATAATTTGATATTGTAACGAATCAAAATTAGGCGGTATTATCGTGTATTAAATCTTAAATTAATCATTTCATGGGAGTGATGATGAAATAATTAATTTGTAAATTATTGACTTAAATTTCAGTTGGTGTGGCGTAACTCAGTGAAGAATTTGATTGTAAAAAATGCAATGTGATATTTGCGGGGTTTTTGATTGAGGACAATATAATGGGGAAGTAAACCAACTAAAATATTTGGAGAGTCGATATAGTGAAGTGTACTACATATGGAATTGGACATAAAGGAAAGACCTTTGGTTATTTGAAAGGTGAAAAAGGATCTACGTACTTTTATTGAAAAGTGTTAAATTAATTAAATATTGTATCGCTCTTTTTAATTTACAAACAATATTGTGCCAAGTTGTTTGTTATTATTACAAATAAATGTTATTTTTTCAGTTTGAAAGCGTTTTCATTTAATATTTCATTAAGTTACCTTATTCAAATCTATGGTGTACGCCATATAATCATCAGTCCAATAATACTAAATAGATATAAACCATCTCGGTATTTACCAAAAACTAGACAATATCTTACCTTGAAACTTCTTTCCCATTTTGACGGTAATCATCGAATTGTATTTAATTTTCATCCTTTTTCCCATAACTTTCTGAGTGGAAACCCAGCACGGGAAAGAAGCAACCCACAACGTTGTTTCAGCAATTTCATTGTGGTCTATTTCAAAGGCTAGTTCTTCATTGAAAGAAACTGGCACAAATCTTCCTCGCAACTCTGAAACAATTGGAGATTATAAATGCTTTCTAGAGACACACGAGGTCTCTTCGCCAAAGGGTAAAAAATCAAAGACAAGCCTGCGCAACGTAAAGTTAGTTATTCGCTTTAGAAAAGCCAGGCACGTTGTTGATTGTCGTTGGCAATACAAGTGAAGTGGCTGAAGGCAAGGAAGACGCCGTCTACCTTTCAAAGAAAAATAAGGTTCATAAAATCTGGAACACACACATACACCGAAGGGCCAAAAACTGGTAATGGTGATAAACTATCATAATATCGTGTAGGGTCTAGGCGAGCAGAAGTGCCTCAACACGACATGACATGAATT
Source organism: Gryllus bimaculatus (assembly GCA_017312745.1). Lineage (NCBI taxonomy): Eukaryota > Metazoa > Arthropoda > Insecta > Orthoptera > Gryllidae > Gryllus > Gryllus bimaculatus. The sequence continues at coordinate 2,934,703 of BOPP01000037.1, forward strand.
GGACTAATGACTGGAGTAATACTGTAGGTAACTGATACCATGAATCCTGCAGGGCTATCCATAAACTCGTAAGAGTACGAGTGGTGGATATCTATTTTGAACACCACTTTGCAAGGCATCCCAGATATGCTCAATAATGTTCATGTCTAGCGATTTTGGAGGCCAGTGAAAGTTTAAATTCAGAAGAGTGTTCCTGGAGCCACTCAGTATTAATTCTGAATTTATGGGCTGTTGCATTGTTCTGCTCGAGTGGAATTGCCCAAGTCCGTCGGAATGCACAATGGACATAAATGAATGCAGGTTGTCAGACAAAATGCTTAAGTACGTGTCACCTGTCAGAGTCGTATCTAGACGTATCAGGGGTCCCATATCACTCCAACTGCACAACTCTCATAGTATCGCAGAGCCTTCATCAGCATAAACATTCCCCTGTTCACATGCAGGGTCCATGGATCATTGTCGTCATACTCGAACTCGTCCCTCCGCTCGAAACAATGTGAAACGAGACTCGACAGACCAGGCAACGTGTTTCCAGTCATCAACAGACCAATGTCGGTGTTGAATGTTGGCCCAGGCGAGGCGTAAAGCTTTGTCTCATGCGGTTATTAAGGGTATACGAGTAGACCTTCGGCTCGGAAACCCCGTATCGATAATGTCTCTTTGAATAGTTCGCACGCTGACACTTTTACTTGGCCCAGCATTGAAATCTGTAACAATGTGAGGAAGGGTTCACTTCTGTCACGTGTAATAATTCTCCTCAGACTTCGTTGGCCCCTTTCTTGCATGATCTTTTTGCGGCCGCAGCGATGCCAGATATTTTATCGGATGTTTTACGGGATTCTCGATATTCACTCGTACCCTCGTGAAATGGTCGTACGGGAAAATCCAAATTTCTTCTCGACCTCGGAGACGCTATGCCCCATCTCTCTTGTGCCGACTGTAACACCGCGTTCAAACTCGCTGAAATCGTGATAACCTACCATTGTAGCAGCAGTAACCGGTCTAACAACTGTGCCAGACTTTGGTTGTCTTATATAGTCGTTGCCGACCGGAGAGCCGTATTCTGTTGGTTCCTGAACTCTTTATTTCAATACGCATGGCTGTACCATTTTTTTAGCTCTCCAGTGTGTGTGTGTATACATATAATGTCAAAACGCGTAATTTACTATATTAAATACAAATAATCCTCCCAAGCACAGATCTCTTAATGCGGTTTATGTTTATTAACGATAAGGGAGTTTTTTTTAATAAAAAGGTAGATTATGATTAACAGGAGTGATGTTCTTCAGCGTCTCATTTTTCTTTCATAATGACAAAATAATTCCTATCAGTCACCAAAGGTTATAAGATAGAATTTGAATTTGCTCTGGTAAAAGTATAATTTATACACATGGTAATAGTGGAAACGAGAAAACGTTAAGTAATTATTCGTTAGAGAATTGTCTCCATTATTTTGGTGGAATATTTGCCATACGCTTACCTATAATAGGCGCTGCCTCATCTAGCCTCACGAGGTAGCCCCAAGGGGGGCTCTGAAATTGAGTGTCCATCACCTTTTCTTGCTTCTGTTTCAATGAATGGCATTACTGCAAGTCGAAATTAGTAATAATTTATCACTTGTTAACCATTGTGTCATTTATAATTTGTGTTGATAAAATTAATGAACGTAATCGTAAGACTAGAGTTAAAAAAGTTTTATTACACTGGTTAGTCATTATACAGATTAAAATATTTCTAAATATTACGGTTTGGCAGTTTATGAAACAAGTATAATAGAGGAAAGCTTTTCTACTAATTTATTATGGCTCTGTTTGTGAACCAAAAGAAAATTGAAAATTCCAAACGAACAAACGTGTTTCAATCAACATACGCATCCATCTGTCCATCTGCTAACAACACTAACACCTAAATTATTTTTGATTATTTTCCAAAAATTTTCGATCTGCCCTGAACTGAAGCTCTGATTTTGAAAAGAATTCTTTGAACTGAAGGGATACTTCACCTGAAGTCCGTGGGGGGAATTTTCAATATTTTCTTAAAATGGTTTTATATTATTTACTATTCTGGTAAGAATAGACAGAAAATTAGATTGCATAGAATTTTAAATTTTCGAAAAAGTACAAAAGTTTTTGGGCGTCTTTCTACAACTACAATATTAATATTTGTTAAAATATAATTTGTTTTTACAATTTTATTCTTCAATAAATATCGTGTGTAATGTTTGAAGATGTTGATAATTTTGCGTAATTTTGATGAAAATATGGACAATATTAAAGTATATAAAACCATACTTTCTCAAAAGCCAAAGTTCCAAATCCCCTGAATTAATGCCACAAACGCTGTTTTGTTGTAATTTGTTTTTTCCGCAAATTTCACAAATGTATTTTTTTGTATTTCTCTTTCTCACTTCTTTATTATTTATTTGTATTACCGACAATTGTACGATACATTATTACCCTGTACAAGTTCCATTATTTTTGAGTACAAGTGCTTCAAATGATGTCTTATAAAGTTTCTAAAAAAACTTAAAACTATTGGATAAAAAATGAGCTCAAAATTCTGCATTTTTGGAAAGCTCCTTATTTTCTCGAAAACGATTCCAAATTCTTTTTTCTACCTTTTTGAATGGGCAGTTCTAAAATCACTGAACAACGAACCTTTAACAATATTTTGATATTTTTTCTAAATTACACAATTGTAATTTTTGTTCACAGTTTCACCGAAAATTTATATATATGACCAGATTTTACACTTTCACAATATTCTCATATTACTATTCTATCAATAAGGGACATAAATATTGAAAAATTTGAAAACAAAAACTCCTTTAGACGGAACAAATGGCAGCTGGGTAGTTGGAGCAAAACCAAAAAGATAGGACTGAATAAAGAAATAGAGAAACTAACTAGTCTTAGAAAGTCTGCGCCATGACAGTGATATAAGTTTCTTTCTCTTAACGTTTAAAGGCGAAATTATGATGAAAACAAGTTTCATTATACTGTGACTGCCAGCTAAAAAATGTTTAAAATAAATGAAATGTGAACATTCGTCAAATTTGCGTCTATCACAATGACCATAAATATCCAGAATACTTTCAGTTTTATTATTAATTTAAGCAATTATGTTTGTAATGCAATGTAACGGTACCTATTTAAAATATCTTCTTACTGATAATTGTGTCTGTTTACGTCTGTTTTTGTAAACAACATGTGAACAATGAAAACGCAATTGATATTGTAATACAAAATAGAAATAATACAGAATAAAGGAGGTTTTGTCTTGACATTACATTAATATAATTCATACATTTTCTCATTAAAGTACAATTATCCAATGCTTACGAATTAAAAGGGATTTTTTGACATACTTCATTTGCATTTCATTGCTAAATAATAGAGAGGAACTGAAAATCATGTGAACCACCAATCAACGAGAACCACCCCAATTTGCAGCCTAATGAATGAATTTAATGGGTCTAAATATATACCATATATCAGGTTATTTGTACAAATATAAAATGTGAAAATATGTGATATATTGATTATAGACTTCACCTACAAACATGGAATGAACAATTTTCATTCCAAATGTTCATCGACTTAAATATTTCGCCTTTCTTAGAATAAAGTTGCTACGGTAAAGTTTGATAAACGTTGTAATTCTACTTGTATAAAATAAACTCATTATTTAATTCACTTTAATAAACTTCTTATTTAATTTTTAAAATACTTCTTCAAAACACAACTATCTGCTGAAAAGCTGTATTGTTTACAAGATGCAGATTATTTCACTGTCGGAATTAATAAAAATAAAATCTACACTTTGCAAGAATTCATACATTATTTATTTTTAATTTTTTATTACTTATGAACTAATTAATACGTTGTGCTCAACGTCATTACCTTATTTTAATCCATTATGGTGTGTTTTCCCACAAATAATCTGGTTATAGCACTCTTCGTCGAGAGAATCCTACAAAATGTCGTGACAGCTGTTTGCTGCGAGAACCTGTTCAGAAGCGTTGTGTTGTGTGCCCGATGCCAGCTTTCTCCAAGACTGTGACGTAACTACTGGCAACACGCCATCTACCAACTAGTTCGCAGTTCGCGATTTCGATCACAGAGACCTCTGACTACCCGTTTCATGCTCCAGCTAAACAGCCATCTTTTTCTTGCGAAAGCATTTCGGAAATAATATCAACCTCTGTGAGAAGTTTTCAGGCGCGAGTGGTGTTCACAGACGGACGGACGTTTTGAACAAAACAACACTTTTTCGGTATTAGGGGACTTCAAAACGCGTATTTCCGTTTAAATTTCGAAATCAATTTTCCGCAGCATTACATAACCTTCCCTATACTACGTACATTACTCCGTATATACGTATTTATACAGAAAGTAAAAACTAATGCTGCAGAATGGCACAGACTTTCTCGTACTAGTTAATTCTCTTATTTCTTTTGTCTGGGCTAGTAGTAAGTCTTGCCCCATTTTCTTGCCATCTGCTATCCCCGCCCAAGTTTTTTGAAATGTTTTCAATTTTTCAGTTTCCTAATGTCAGAATTGAAATATCACTTTAAGAATATTAAAAAGGAGTAAAACCTCGTCTTGAATGAAAAATTTTGTTGAATCATTTGTGGCTTTTTCAAGAATATATTTTTTTAAATTTATTAGTAGTATTTTAGTGTAAATGCGTAATTAGATACTCTTATACACAGAAAACTTTTGAGTTTTAGAGACTTCATCGGAAGTCATTTGAAGCAAATTTAATCACAAATGCAATAATGTGTACAAATTGCTGGAAATGTGCATATTAACAGAGAGCGAGAGAGGAAGAGAGGGAGAGAGAGAAAGAGAGAGAGTGAGAGTGAGTGAGTGAGAGTGAGTGAGAGAGAGAGAGAGAAAAATATAAGATCAAAAAAATGTACATGACCTTAAAGGAAGAACCAATTTAAATTCAAGAAAATATTTCTATCTTCAATTTTGTAGTTGTTGGAAGACGCGGAAAAATTCAATATTTTGAATATTTCTTTTGAGAAATCGATATTTTGAAAATTCAGGGTTAATACTGAAAATCAGACCTAAGCCACTTTTACTAGTATGTTTCACTATTGAATTCTTACCAGAAATTTAAAGAGAAAATTTGAGCTATTTTTTTAAATTTTGAAAATGTCGCAATGTTTCGAGTATACTACCCCCAAAAATTAAAATGTTATCTTCAAAATCGCAGAGATTTAAGTGAGGCCAGAGTGACGGAAGTTTATACAGGGGTTAGGGCTATTGGTCGCCAGTTGGCGATTACAATCTCCCACCCTTTATTGATTAAGATTGTTCGTGATTGACGCTATGACTCAGGGATACGTCCTGCTAGCTTTATCAATCTAAAAATGACCGCTATTATCTTGCTGTCAGGGTCAGCTGCTTTAAGATAGCTATTCTGTCAGCACCGGGTGCAGTATTTTCGCTTTTGTGGAGTCTGTGTAGGAGCTGTGTGGTGCTGTGTGGAGCCTGTGTCTGTCTTCCACGTTGAACGAACGCACTGCAGTCAACCCTTTCCCATCCTTTCACTCTCGTACATATGGAGAGATTGTAGGTGCTGGTGTTGTCAGATGCGTCGCCAACTCTTCTACAGTGTCCTTCACGAGTGGCTGGGTCGATGGGGCATTGCTCGCCCACCTATCCCGTCACCCGCATGACACGCCTTCTTTTCACTGCGTAGGTCTTTCTGATTCTCTGCGTGCTAGTAAGTAATTTATTACGTAGTAGTGGACCTGGAAATGCTTCGTTATTTCGTACATTTCACAGGCTACTGGTCAAGTGATTGTTAATCACGTTTTACGCTATGCTCTGCAAAAATTTCAATAGATGAAATACGAAGGTTGCCTTTTCTATTTCAGGATTAGAGAACAAAAACAAATATTAATAATCGAAAATCACTTTATTGTTTTTCAAAATATTTCCCACGAAGATCTATACACTTTTGCATGCGATTGAACCAATTGTCGAAGCACGTTTGCCACTCTGATTGAGGTATCTCCAAAACATGCATTCTGAATGCAGCAACTGCTTCGTCAGGTAACGTTGACCTCTCAGTTTGTTTTTTACGTACGGGAATAAAAAGAAGTCATTCGGTGCCAAGTCAGGTCTATACGGCGGATGACTCATCAAATCGATGTTTTAGGTGCTCAAAAATGCAGTTGTTTGAGCCGATGTGTGAGAGCTCGCATTGTCGTGGTGAAGAGTGATCCATCTTCGGCGGTTGGTTTTCCTGATTGCTTTGAAGACAGCTGGCAAACAAATCGTTGTGTATCACTCAGAATTGACTGTTCTGCATTGTTCTAGTGGTACAGTTGCGACATGTCCAGTTTTTCTGAAAAAACAGGCGACCATTTGAAAGTGCTTCGTGCGCGAACAATTTTTGTTGGATTTTGCTCATTGTGAAACACCCATACAGTCGACTGCTGTTTACTTTCAGGCTCATACGCGTAAATCCACGATTCCTCACCTGTCACAATGTTATAGATGTGTTTCAAAGCACCGCGATCGTATTTTTTGATCATTTCTTTCGACCAATCGACACGAGCCTTTTTTGAGTGATAAACAAATTGTGTGGGATCCAACTCGAACAATTTTTTTTGACAGTAAAATGTTCATGCAATATTGAATGTATGCTGGTCTCACTAATGTCTAAGGTTGTCTCAATCTCACGATAGGTCACATGACGATCATTCAATATCAGTTCACGCACAGCATCAATAGTTTTCGACGACCTTCTGATTTTGGACGACCTTCGCGAAATTCGTCTTGGAGTGAACTACGACCACGATTGAATTCACCATACCATCGATAAACACTGGTCCTTGATAGAGCTTCATCGCCAAAAATTGAATTAAGTTCGTCCATGCACTGTTGCTGAGTTAATCCACGTCGAAATTTGTAAAAAATAATCGCTCAAATTTGTTCACGATTTAATTCCATTTTGAGCCAAGATAAATCTTTTAAGTTACTGTAAACAACACAAATAGCGCTCGTATGTCAAAACGTTCTGAGTACGTATAACCTCAAAACATCCAACGTTACGATAAAGCTGTCAGTTGCCAGATAGCAACACCAGGGTTGCCAAATCCCGAAACATAAAAGGCAACCTTCGTATTTTAGCGAGTGTAGTTCTGTCTCTCTGTGTCTCTTTCATTCTCTCTCTCTCTGTCTCTCTCTCTCTCTCCGTCTCTATTTCTCTATTTCTGTTTCTTTCTCTCTCTACGTCTCTGTCTTCCTCTGTCTCTCCCGGAAGAAACGTCAAAATCGCAGGGACATAATTCGCAATTAAGACGTCTTAATAATCGTACGTCAGTGCGCAACGGTACAGAGCGCCATTGTGTTGAGAACAGGCCCTTGAGTCTACATAAAATCATCAACGCGCTTATATGAGCGCACGATCATTCCCATCGTACTTTACCTATATTCTTTCCGGAAGTGCGAGCAATAATTGACAAAGTTTTATAATAAATGATAATAATTAAATAAGGTCGGCCCCGTGGGGCAGACGGTTGCGGCAGCCGTCGTCTGTGCCGAGGAGGCTGCAGGTTCGAGTCCTGCGTAGACATGGTCGTATTTGTGATTGTCCCTTCACCTATCATCATCATCCTATCATCTCTTAAGTCACACTACAAGGCGTGACAACCTTGTTGTAATCCAAGGATACAGCTGAAAAGCTGATCCTGGAAGAATTACACACGTTAATCGTGTAGCGTGGTCAGTAATGGCTTATACGCCAATAATAATAATAATAATAATAATAATAATAGTAATAATAATAATAAATAAATAAATAAGAATAATTACTTTTCATCCATGTCGATCAATCAATAATGGGGCGAATTCTAAGATTTTCAAACTGCCCTATCGCGGTGTGGCCATTGATGAACTAATTAAGCTCGACAAAAGAAGTGCGTGAAATTCGAATTTAAAAATTCGAAAATTTGCAACATGACGCTAAACAACATATATTTTTAAAAAGTGTACATGACGTTTTCAAAGTATATTTTTTTAAGAACAGATTTTACTTATCAAAATAGCTATACCATTGACATTGTGCTTTTGAAATGGTAAATTTTTGTTTGCTATTCAAAAGTACAGGAGTTCGCCGAAAATAGAAAGATATTTTTATCGTCCTTGGGTACATTTGAGGAGAAAATGAAAGAAATGTTTTAAATATTTTTTGTGAAAAGAGGTTTTGTTTTCAAATTGCCTATATTTCACACATCAACATATGAACATTATTAATATTCTCGAAACGTTTTACATGACCTTATTTCAACCTCTGTCTTTGAAGAACAGAAGAAAATGGAAAAACGTGTCTCAAACGTATTTTAAATCATTTAAACTATTATTTAAAAAATAATCAACGAACCACGATTAATCCTAAACTCTCAAATATGTAAAGAGTTCAACGCATTCAGAATTTCCACCTTATTTAGCTTTTATAGGTTGCATATTAGAAAATAACAGTGGTAAAATATTTAGAAACTCAGAGCGTATTGGTCCTTGATTATCAAGTTATTTATTTAGACCCCCATACTGTTCACCATTACAATACTCAATACGTTGTTAAAGCAGTAGTTAACATTATTCAGACAATATTATTCATTTGGAAGCATATTACTGTCACGGAGGTAGCTGAAGGTTAACGTCTACGCTTTTAAAACTGCTTTGATATACTTGCAAATACTTACCAATTGCGGTAACTTCTGGCTTAGAGACGAAAAGTAATAGTAAATTTTCTTTTTTTCAGTCCCCAAAAAAGGAGCGAGACTTGCCCTTCATTAAAATCGTCTACAGATAGCGTATCGTTCATTAGGTTATCGTACTAGGAAACTCAGGGACCCTCCCTTTAGTCACGTCGGTTACGGCTTTCAAAAGAGCATAAGCAGTAGTGAACAGTCCACAGTTTTCAGTGAAGACGCAAACACATTATCCGTCAACAGCCATGAAGATGTTATTTTTGCTTTCGATACTCGCAGTTCCATCGGTGTGGACCTACATTCTTCCTCAGAGAAACTGTTTGTTACGAAGAGCTGTCGACTTGACACGAGTGTTGGACACGGAGTCTGTCGCTGTCACGAAGCCGTTTGTTCCTGGAAATCTCTCGGAGATCACCCTTCCTGGGAACATCACGTAAGCCTGGAATATCGAAAAGAGGTTTTAACGTCATGAAAGCCTGAAATATCGAATAGAGGCTTTAACATCACGCAAGCCTGGAATATCGAATAGTGGTTTTACGCTCGTCGCTAAAATCGCTCAATTTGTGTTCAATTTGTGCTCAATCGCTCAATAGTTCTTGCACAGCGTGAAGCTCTATAGCGTATACGCTAGTTGCCCAGTTTTCTGCCTTTTCGCGTGCGAGATATTCAAAAGTGGTTACGAAAAACGTTGTAAACTGAATTAATCATAAGAATGACTTGTTGCACTCTAAATCATCTTCGTGAACGCGTCATGTGGACTTTGTTCTCAACTGTGGTGACAGTTTGTATTGATAACTCTACAGCCTCATGACTCCGCATCATAACGGTGGTTTGTTCAATATCTCTCTTGCACACTAATAGTTTTGCCTTTGTTTTCTAATCTTATCCTACACAGTTAATCTTTCCCGTATACTTTCTTCCTAAAAAACCGTCATCTCTGCAATATGTGTTCCCTAACTTCCATTTCCATTTCATAGACGCTACATTTTCCCCTCACTATTTATCCAACTCACACTTGTTTCATTTCCTAACCTATTTCTTGCTGTCTTTCTGTCCCATTTCTTTCACATCCCTTTTTAATAATTAGGATTACCATTAACGTGAATAAATTTATATTTTTTTATGACTTTCACATCTCTTCTGATCTTCATTCCTTTGAATAAATTCCTTATTTAAATAAAACCATCCTCTTCACTACATCCTAATGAATAACCATTATGGTTCCAAAAATGTTTCTTTGCAGATTCTCAGTCTCTTTGTTATTCCGTAGTTACCATAAAACGTGCCTTCATAACTCATTTCCCCGTCCTCTACTAATCCTTTCCTCATACTTACATCCTATTTGACCATCTCCATTCCCATTGTTTGGGCTCCTTGTTTTACACTGTAACCGAGTGTGCAACAACCTACTCCTAAGTTCTATCCTAAGAATATTTCCTGGATTGCTTCCAGTGTTCTCCTCTCCTTCGATCTCCATGATACTTTTCTGACTTCGAAATAGAATAAACAATGTATCAGATGTCCTTATTATCTTTGCCCCAAAATACCTGCATCTTCTCTTAATGATGCCTCACAGTTGTTTCATAGCCACCATCTTCTTACCAATTTCTTCAATGTCCTTTTCCTTTCAATGTCCTTTCCCTTCAATGTACTTTCACAATTTCTTCAATGTCCAGTAGCCTACTTCCTTGTTAAGCTAAAACCCTGAATACTCACTCATCATCTCTAAAATACTTCCCTTTCATTTAATTTTCTTACATTTTCCCTTCCTTCTGCCCTTTTTAAGGTCTTTAAGTTTCGTTTTCGAATTCTTCTTTCTCTAAAATTTCTCTGAATTTCATTCAAATTCTGTAAAAAAATGGTCTAACCTTTCAACATGTTATTCAAATTCTTAACGTTGTCCGCCAATTATACATCATACGATGATGACCAATTTTTTATTTTAGACAGAGCCATGCTAACGCATGGTCCTAATAATCCCAGGTCCATAATGTTAAAGTGATGCTTGATTAAACTACACACAAAAAAATTAAAAACAAAGTGACGTATACTTACTTAATCATATATAATTTTTTTTGTGTAATTTTAAATTGAAACGCTAGGGAATACTTTCAAAGTATATATCAAAAAATAAAAATAAAATGTAAATTAACAGGATTTTTTTTCGAAATTGGAGGGGGGGATATAAGAATAGGGGGCTCCCAAATTAACCTAGACCCAAAGGCCCCCAATGCTGTTAAAACGACCCTACACATAGGCTTCTGTTTCTTACTTTCATCCCCCATCCTAAAATGTAGTTCAATGTGTAAATGTTATCTACAATTCCCATACTACTGATGAATCCTATTTTATTGAATGGTATTAATCCCTTACCCCTTACCTCTCTCTTCATTCTAGATCTGAAATTCCTCATTCATATTTTGTACAAGGATGTCATGACCTCATTTGACATTGGCATTTCTGCCATTGTCATTTAATGACATTGTAATTTTCCATTTTGTTTCTGATCCCTCTCTTGTAAAATGGTGTTATTACATCTTTTCCTTCCTCTGGAACTACAAAATGCTCAATTATCTTATTAACGCTATCAATACGTCTTATCCCTTTTTCTTTAGAATAGATATAGAACTCATTCGAAATCATGTCACAGCCACCTACTTTATTTTTCTTTAACCCTTTGACAGCATGTTTTATTCTTTTATATCCCTTGAGCTCCCTTTAACACTATCTCTTCTTTGTTATCCTTACATTCGAATCTTTCCCTGAACCATTCTTACATGTTTATTTCTTCTCCAATTATTTTATTGCTTTTCCACTTTCCTTCCTTAATTAACCCATGCATCATTGTATGATTTAATCTCTAAGCCATTCATTATTCTATTTTTCTTTTCATTCTTACAGAACTTGTTGAACTTGAACTGTTGAACAGTTCAACTGTTGAACAGTTCAACTGTTGAACAGTAGAACAGAACTTGAACAAATTTGAACAGTTTCATTGCATTTTTTCACTTCAAAGTAGTAACGTAAAAAAGATGCTCCATTGAAAATGAACAATATGAAATTAGCTGATGTTCAGGTAACAAAATGTCTTGGTCTCTCAATTCAGTCAAACCTCACATGGGATGTACATATAACAAAATTTAACACTAAATTAAGTTCATTATGTAATGCATTCAGAATTCTTTCAAATTATGTCAGCCTTCATGCAGCTCGTTGCGTGTATTTTGCAAATCTACATTCCCACCTGAGATATGGCATAATATTCTGGGTAAACTCATCATGTAGTTCTCAGATCTTAAGATTGCAAAAGGAAATTATTTGAATAATGAAAAAATGCCATCCGCGTGATCCCTGCAAACCTCTCTTCATTGCGCTTGGAAGCTTACCACTGCCTTGCCTATTTATTTACGAATCTGTAATATTTGTTAAAAGTGACTTACTTAACGGTGGGAACATATTTTCATGCAATACTGATATTTATAATTACAACGTATCGTAATAATCACGTTCATCAAGTGTCAGTAGCAACAGCTCATTATCAGAAATCCACATACACTACATGTACGTTACTTTGCAACTCATCGGCAGATAGCATTAAACAATAGAAGTCCGTTCACAAATTTATGTTAGAAGTAAACTATTTTCTGCTGCATAAGTGTTTCTATAAAATTAGAGTCTATAATGCTTATCAAAAAAGAAAAATAATGTTTATTTTAACAAAACAGTGATATATAATGAATTAGTTTACATTTGTTTTGTATAATGTTTTAAAATACTTAATGTGCTTGTAACAAATAATGTACTTCAGCTTCCGTGTCAATGACCCCCATCTTGATCAGGTTTTTGTCCTGTTTTCGTGATCCATTGAGCAAATGCTGAGATGACCCCTTTTTTTGCTTATGGACGAAAATGTAGCTTCACTATGCGCACGTTTTGTTGAACTCTCCTTTAGCTTGTAGTAGTAGGAGTAGAGGTAAGGGAGACTTACTGTTTTGTTAGCAATGCAGCATGATTCTGCAATTCATTTACCGTTGGAAAAACGTTTACTATAACTCGTTTACTATAATACACAAATGTACAGTTTTTCATTTGTGGCTTATCTCGTGCTTTTTTTAATTTTATTTTTGTTTATTCATTTACTTTAAACTTTTATTCGTTTTTCTGTTTTAATCGTCTACTGTTTAAGTATAGTTAAAACTATGGGACGGGATTCTGTAACTCGAGAGAACGTCCGCAGATGATCTTCTCCCCCATACGTCACGTACAGTTTTTACTGTTTTTTTGAGTAAATAAATCTAAAACCTAAATCTAAACTCTTTAAAATAAGAGCAAGACAGGGTGGAGGAGGTCAACATAAAAATGTTAGCTTCGGAATTATTGGGGATATGAAGGTAAAACAAAACTCAGTTGGGTAGTATCTATAAATTGTTTAATTGATTAATTATTTCCTATTTTCGAGCTCTTAACTATTCAGGTCATTTGGAGCTGGCGATTATCTACTCCCGCTGGATGGTGAGGTCTGGCGCCTACATACAAGTCGGATAGCGGGATTTTGCCCAACCTGTTATCTCTCACCGGCAAGGTACCGTCCCAGACGGGCCAAGCTGATGCCACCGCAGTGCCCCCGACCGGGAGGTCTTAGAGACCGAGTCCAGACAGTGGCAAGATGTTCGACGCTTGCTTGTCAGTTAGGTCGAATTCAGTCGCTGTCTGGAGGAGTCTTCTAGCGGCTGGCTGCTCTGATCGGGAGTGTTCCGTGGTTTCTACGCTCAATATCAGGCGAATGCCGAAGCAGTAACCTAACAAACAGATCACGGATCGCGCGAGATCTTTCCTTTCCTTATCTTGTCCAACTCCTTACTTGCACACACGTACACTTATATGCACTACACTACCACACATGTCGGGAGCCTAGAGCTTGTCCCGGCTGCGGCGGTGACCCACTGGTGGGAGATAACTGGTTAGAGGAAACCCCGCCAGCCGACGGTAGGTTGCCGCCGGATCTCGCCATCCACTGGGGAATGAACATCTCCTCCTCCAGAGGAAAACAAAATGCACTACACTTACAGGACTAATGACGTCAGTAGTTGACACATCCATAATCACAAACAACCGACCAATCGAAAAGTATACAAAAATTGGTATTTCAAAATGTATGTACATTTACATTTGAAAATATTGCAAAGCTGATCTGTTTATCTCAGGAAAAGTGCCAACTAGACGTGCCTTTCCAATAGATGTCCTTAGAAGCTCCATTTTCTAAAAAAAACATCTGTATACTGCAAAATCTTTAACGGTAGATAAATAGCAAAGTAAACTAAAGTTATGTGTTTCACTTGATTTGTTGTGGGGTCATTTTTATGATTCATTCGCCTGTATCTAGAGAAAAATTTCTGAATCACATTAGAGTGATCCTAACATTCCGCCCTCAGAACTTGAAATTAGCAAAGTAAGGCGTACTTAAATAAACAACTTCTTAAGTGACCAGTGCTTTAGTTCATTGCCCAATATAAAAGTAGTGTGTGACGTAAAATATTTGTAAGCTTGCACTGATTAGAAAGCGCGCAGAAAAAGTGAAATATCAATCATTAATCGAAATTAAAAACAAATGTATTCCGCCGTGCTAAGATGAGTTTTTAAAAGTATTACCAAGAATACGTGCGATAAACTAGAAAACTTATTTTTCATGTTTTTATATTCACGAAACATTTTTAAATGTAAAGGTATTGTTAGGATTAATACAAATAGAAATTCGAGTAATTTTTCTTGCTTTATGTAATTTAATTTTAGTCTTTGGTAGTAATAATAATGTATTTTCTTATTTTTTTCTCTTATAAGTATTATCGTATTTTAAAAAAATTCTGTTATTTGCTTCAGGTATCGAATTAATGACTTCTGTGTAGGAGAACACACTGGCACTCACTTGGATGCTCCCTTTCATTTCAACAAAGACGGATGGACTGTCGAAGAGATACCACTAGAAAGACTTATTTCTAACGGTAAAAAATAGCTACTGTGTATCCCTTTAATGCCTAACACTAATATAATTACTTTCGAAAATTAAAGATTGAATATTAGCTAAGCCATTCAGTTGTCTTCACGATCAGGGGATGCTTTGTCGTAGACAGTGTTGCCAACATTTCGGCTGGGAAAGTGTGTTCTTCTGTTCGGGGAAACAGTAATGGTCCAGCTACTGCATACATACTGTACTGTAAATACATGTACTGTGGTCCATGAAGGTTAAGTTCAAGAAAATCGCTTTGTGACTATCAAAATGATGCCGCAACGCCACCTACGACGAAGAGACCTATTTGTCAATTACTTGACCATTTCAGTAAATAACATTTTATTAAAACTGCTTTTTCTTCGCTACAAATTTGAGACGTTTTCTGGAATTCCTTTAATTTACTAATGAATTGCTAATAACTGGTCCTTATTTCAAATTCTTTATTCAAAAACTAGACTCAACTATAGTAACTAGTATTAAATTTCCAAAGTTCAATTGTGCTCGCTCCTCGATTACTATTTAATCAATATCTTATTTATAAATTATCCTTTCCTGACAGGGATATTTATGAACTTTTCCCAAGAGACAGCTAACAACGTTTCCTTCAGACTGGAACCTGACCACATCGACCAGTGGATAAAGCAACACGGTCGACTCCCCCACAACGCCATGGTGCTCATTAGCTATGGTTGGTCGCAGTTGTATTCGAATCGCACAGCTTTTACTGGCACAACTACAGATAAATTCACCGACATGGTTTATCCAGGTAAATAATCACTATTTATTTAATGAGACATGCATAATAACTATTTCTGGATAATTAGATCATAATGACATCTAAAAATCAAAAATGGAAATTATTTCAGTAATATAAATTAATTAGTTGTCATCATTTACCATTTGTGTATACTAATTCTAAAAGAGTAGATGTACTGTTCTATACTTCAGCTTCTGAATCAATTATCCTCCATATCGTTCAATTTTTGTGATCAGTCTTCGTTGATTCGCTAACAAAATGCTGAAATAGCCCCGTCCTTTGCTCCTAGACTTAAATAAAAGTAGCTTCAATAGGCTCACGGCAAGTTGATCTTTTTTTTTCCTTATTGCGGAAAGAGTAGGGAGCTGTTAGTTCGTCTCCAATACTAAATTTAGTTCGTTTGCCGAAGGAAATACAATTCCTCGTATTTGGGAGCGGACATTTATAGATTTCAAAAGTTGTGAATCACGTTTTTTCGTACCTTTATTACTATTTCTACTATGTATGGTACATAAGTAAGTAAAGTAGGGATTCTTGAGCTCAATAAAATGTTTCTGAAGAAACGTAGATCATACTTGTCCCTTATTACGTCATACATATTTAGTGTTTTACGAAAAACCCAATCGCGATTTATTCGAACTGCCTTAGTAACTGTGAACTTTGAGTGTTAGTAACACAAACAAATCATTTCATATTTTTAGAAATTTTTTAACGTTAAAACACAAAAACTGATAGGAAAAGTCAAATAATCGTATATATTTTAGAAAATAATAAAAATAATATAAAAGTAATTCAGTAATATAGAAACAACGTTTCTGCACTCGAATTCCGTTTATTGATTCTTCCCAAAAAGATAATCCATAACTAAAGACGAATACTTTCAAATTATAGGTACACAATGTCCATTCGGATATGGAGATTATTTCATTGAACGAGGAATTTAGAAACGATTATGTTCCTGTGATGATGAAGTGTACGACGAAGAAATATAGAGAGAACGGTAGAAAGTGGATTGATGTATTGAAAATTCATCGCAAAAAAAATTGAAAAACTCACATTTGCAATGTGGTCTGCGTACAGAATACTGCAACGAAATATCAAACAAGGGCACACACATTAACTCTTATCTTGTGACATTTGTTTACTCAGAAACACTTGAATTGCCCTCTGTTAAGCTTTTTCCAAATAACTGCTCTGTTTTAATAATATTTTTCCAAATACATACGAAAAATCATATATAACAATATACCAATGCTTTGTATTTCTTTGGTGTCACTCAAAAGCGAAACATTCTGATTTGGGGTAAACTCAAATAACAAAACTCAGAGAGCGAGTACATTCTTTGTTTCCTTTACTGGAAGAATGTGTACAAATTGATTGAGTAGAATTAAGGGAACTTTTCGTCACAAAAACCTTCGTTATAGAAAGTTTACATTGTACTGTAGTAATTTTGTTATATTCTGTTCATGCGTATTCGGTAAAACTTTTGATGATCATGGTGTTCCATAATCGGATGAGCACGTAGTTAGTACTTCAAGATTCAGTTTCTTTTCATACATTATATTGCATTGAGGATACCGTAGAACTGTATACATCAATAATTGCATTTTCTTCTATACCGACAGCAGACTTGAATGTTAATCAACACTAAAATACTTTGCGCAGGTATGTCTCCCGATACTGCCACTAAGCTTGCCTCGATGCCCGAAGTGGTCGGTGTCGGAGTCGATACGCTTTCAATTGATGCTTCGGGGTCTGGAAAAGCCCATCAAATACTAACGGCCAAAAACATATATCTGCTGGAAGATGTTAACATGGACAAACCTTGCATCCCAGGTAGGAGCTGTCTGATGAAAACAATCCATATTTTCTTGGAACAAATTCAGGAATTAATTTTTTATTATAAAATTAAAATATGCCGCTATTAAATGTGGATTTTTTAAAATATATGCTTACAATTTTCTAATAAAGTAATAATAAGGAAACAATTCACTGTAAAATGTATTCAATGTAAATAAAAAATATATATATAAATTTGTTGGTGACGGTTCCTCTCTTGTGACACACAAGACGCACCAAGTTTTGGAATGTGAAATGTTCAACCATAATATGTTAGGCAATTTTGTTAATGGCAGGAATTACGGTCTCTTTGCAAAGAAGAGCAGTTATATACATATGAACGATAATATTCATATGGATAACATTGATATATCAGAAGATGACCAGTATAGACCAGTTTAACAATGTAAAACAATACATATTATAATTAATTTTGGCAAAAAATTTCAAAAAGAATAAAAAAGAATAATTTTTACTACTTTTTCACAATTCCATAAAATTTAACATTTTTTAAATAAATGATTTATTTACATTGAATTATTTTACTGAAATTATTATCTCATTAAACATACTATTAAATAAAGGCTAGTTTTACCCTCGTACAATATCTGCAATTTGCAATCAAGTAATATATCTGGGATCTTTTTGGACACCAAGGTTCACTGTCAATTGTAAATGGTTAACGCGAATGTGTACGGTAATGTACTGAGTGTAAATATTTGTTTTTATAAAAATATACACTTGAAAGTGATTTTCAGTAACATAATAAATATAATTTAATCGTTTTAAATATTTCATATAGAGTAACGTCTCCCGTGCATAACCCGAATTGTTGATACATGCTCCATAAATATTTATAAGAATTTGTAAAATAAATTTCGAGATCAAATATTGTCAATATCAGACACAGTGTTTGAAGTTCATGACAAGATATTTCAAGTGCGAATGTGGAAAATAACACGCATTACCTTAGATCAAACCAGACTCATCTAACAAAAAAAATTAATAACTGTCTAGTAAAATTTGGAAAATATGTGAAAAAGGCTTGGTACCTGCTAATAAGTGCACGAAGGGATATCTAAATGACTGCAATTATCCTGCACATATTCAGAAAAATTTAATACATTAATGATGATGGGTTCCAAAAAACAGATATGGTACGAGGGTTCAATATATATTATTTTAGGAACCTTTCCAGTAAAGAATAGTATTTTTTATTAAAATGTATGTATAAAATAAATGTATACAAAGTATTGTATTTTTTTGTCAATTTATTTTGTAAGGTTTTAGTTTTGTTTTCTTTTTAAACGTTAAACATTAAAATTTAATTGATATGACTAAAAAAGCGTAACATCCGAAGATTATGATATAAAATATTTTGTATTTCAGACCGAGGATTCAAAGTATTTTCAATGCCCATAAAACTGGTAAATGGAACCGGCACCCCAGCCCGAGTTATTATCGTTCCAGAGGGTGGAATATTGAAATAAAGAATATTTAAATCTACCAAAATACGATTTTGAAGTTTCTAAGCCGACGTAGATAATTCCCTAAACTAAAAGTAAAGCTGGTAATTAAAAGAATTTGTCCTGGTTATGCAGTAGTAGAGGATGATACAGAAGTATGTAAAACATATAAAGAAATTGGAATATCTGTAAACATTATTGTGAAACGAGAACGAATAAACCCAGTGAAAATAAATATAATTACTAGTGGTGTTCTATAATGGCACATACCTTCTCATACTAAATAATATCCTATTTTTATCGATAAAAAAGTAAGTAACTACAAAGACCTCTTCTATTTCTCAGTCCTCCAGCTCCCTTGGCAGAAGGCAGAGAGCACCTTTGCACATCCCGATCATCGCGTAGACCATTCATTTATTGACAAGATGTTCAGTTTATTGACGTATTTACTAAACTGTATCACCGTCAAATTCAGATCAACCCAGTTTTGAAATATAATAATTTTATAAAAACAATAATATAACTAAAACACACCTTTGTATGCATACGCAGCTTTTAATGTGCTTTGTAATGTTGAATCTCTGTATTTGAAATACTCTCAAATCTTTCGTTTCCAAAGCAACAAGAAAAAAATAGTGACATATTAAAAATAGTTATTTATAGTTAAGTGTGTGAAGTTATTGTTTTTTGTTCAATTCATAACAAGGAAGTTAACAGTGAGTTAATTAGCAATACATTTGAATTAATAAAATTAGGTAAAAAAATAAAATTATGTATGTACTTCGGGCGTTAACTGGTCTTAACACTATCGGGCCACTAAAGCCCTTGACCAAAAGTACCTGAACGTTTTGTCAACACTTCGTTCATTAGAACCCTAATTACGCTCTTGGTGAATAAATAACTATTTTTCTACGACCCTATAAAAACGCTTCTATTACAACCCATTTGATTCATCTTCACTCGTCATGGTTTATTCAAAAGGAACCCCTCCAACTTCGTGAACGTTTGTAGCCATGGTATCGCATCATAAGGTAGTTGTAGGTTGGAATTGTTTCATACGAGTTTCTATTGTGTAACTGGTACATCATCGTTACAATTACTAAATTTAAAATGGTTAAAAGCAATTCTGACATTCCAAAAGAGTTGTTCAAATCTGAGACTGCTACAGTATGTAATTTATTATTCAAAATACCTAAGTTATTTATGAAAAAAACTACCATCAGATAAGAAATTGGTGTACATCTAAGAGAGTTACTGTGAGTTTTTCATAACATGTTAATAGTTTCCTACAAATTACGGGTTTTATTATAAGTTAATAGATATTGGGAAGACTTTAATGTTAGTGAAATTCAAGTTGTTTTATCACTTAGTTGAGTTCACATAACAATAACGAATTATGAAGTTCGTCTGAAGAAGTGAATGAGCAACCAGCACAACAAATTTGCGCGCCAAACGTTACAAGCAGTTCCGCGGATCAACGTCTTCTGAACAGCCTCGTACTCTGCATTCTACATTCTACAGTCATATCACACATACAGGTATGTTAAACTTCATAAGGTTGGTTAATGTTGGCAATTGGTTAAGACCCTTTCCTTTCCAGCTGTTTTGAAAGAGGTGTTGTTAGGGCACCAGATACGCGAACTGCTGTGTGTACCTGTTGTATCCAAACGATTGGCGGCATATATGACAATAAAATGTGTCATTTTATATGTTATTTTCTTTATTTGAAGGAAAAATTTTTAAAAAATGGTGCGTTTTTTTTAAAACAAATAAACTACCTTTATTTCAAGCAAAAATACGAGAAAATTACTAGTATCTTAAAAAAAGGAAATGATTGTATGTGAAAGACTCATTTTTAAGAACCGATTGCAATAAGAAAACGAGATGGCTGACAATATTCTTCTTTCGGGGCAATTCCTGTGTATGCTATCCTGACACGATACAATAAATAGCTTTTGAAGATAGGAATGCTACATTAAAAAACGCACATCTTGCTTACTGTTAAAACTAATGTATGTTAATGGAAGTGTAGCCGTTATCTTATATTTAATAGAAGGAAAATATTTTTCTTTCTTAACCAGTAAGAAAGCAGATTGATATTTTTTTATATTTTCAAATAAAAAATTAAAAATCTGCTTCGATATTTACTTCATACAATTCAATCCAATTCCTGTTATGTTTTTCGAAACAATTTATTACATTATTGAGTTTTACTGGTGTAATAGTTTTAGTTCAGGAAGTCTTATATTTCATGAGGTATTGCATCCACGTTTTAAAATAGGGAAAATAACTTCACTAATCATAAACTTTTAACTACGAACAATTTAAAATTAGAAATGCAAAATATAAATTCATAATTCATTGTGATCCGCTTTTGATGTTCATTTACATTTCTCAACTACTTAAGCCTTAGCGGTTTTTAAAAAAATACTGATTTAAATAAGGACGTAGATTTTCTTTGCACTGCATTACTTTTACTTTCCCGTATACGTACTATATACGGAGTAATATACGTAGTACAGGGAAAGTTATGCAACGCTGCGAAAAATCGATTTCGAGATTTCAACGGAAATACACGTTTTGCGCTACCCAGATACCGATAATGTGTTTTTTTAAACGTCCGTCTCTCCGTCCATATGTCCATCCGTCTGTCTGTCTGTCCGTCTTCACTCCCAAATTAACATGAAGGTTTCGAATTAAAAAAATATAAAATAAGAAAGTAGTGTATACTGTAAAAACATTTAGTAATTTTCTTAATTTTCTAAAATTCTTAAATTTAGACGAAAAATATTCAAACGAAAATGAACAAAAATTCATTTTTCTTATGTCAAAGCTCAAAACACCGTTGATTTGATTTTTTATACTGTTATGGAGTTCTGTGCCAGAGGAAAACAATGAATCCTATGTGCACCCTTATTCTTCAGTAAAGCAACGTATGAATGAATGTATTTTGAAAAAGGCTGCTACTGTTCTGTATATTTATTTTAGTGCTTATTGTATATTTTTTCATATTTTTTGTCACGTTGAGATAAGTATTAGAACAATCCATAAACCCTGGAGAGATAACAGATGAAGAGCACAACAAAGTTGCAAGGTTGGCTGTAGGCTTACCTGTTCCCACATACAATTCCAGTTGCTCAGGAAACTAAAAAATAGATAAAATATTGGAGGATCACCTAAGGTAAACCTTCAAAACATTAAGAATTAATCTGACTAGGATAACTGAAATGATCAGATGAAATTAGAGAGTATGTGACGTAACAAATTAGATTTAATAATTGTTCGACAACGTAGAAAGATTCACAGTACATGCCATTAAACAATTGGACATGAAATAATTGAAGCCTCATTAGTTCACAGCCCCTAACATTTTTGCTGACAGTCGGGGTTAAAATGATACAGCAAAGAATTGACGCTAACGTAAAACGCTTAAAGAGTTCTAACTGATATCCATAGTAACAAAAAATAGCGAATAATAGGAAGTATATTCTACTATCAGCATCAGCATCTACCTGCAAACATTCTCCTGCTGTCTCTGCTCACTCTCTCTTTAACATCTTTCTATTTCCCTCTCTCTTACCCCGCCTCTCTCTTTTCCCTCACTCTTTTTTCTTTCATTTCTCTTTCTTTTCCCTCTCACTTTTTCCTTCTGTTTTACCTCTCTCCCTCTTCGCCACTCTCTCATTTCTCCCTTCTCTCTCTCTTCCCTGCTTTCCCTTTTCCCTCTACTCTACCACTTTTCGTTTTTCTTCCCCTCCTTCATTTCCCATCTCTCTTTTTCGCTTCTCTATCTTTTCCCATTCATTCTCTTCCATTCTCTCTTTCCTCCTCTTTTCCCTACCATTTCTCTTCTTCAACTCTTTCCCTTTCCCCCTCTCTCCCTTTAACCTCAGTTCTCTTTTTATCTTTCCCATTTCCCTCTTTTTCTTCTCCCTCTCTCTTCGTCCCCTTTCCCCCTTTAACCCTATATCTCTTTTCACCTTCCCCTTTTTCCTCTTTTCCCTCCTTTCCTCCTTCTCTCCCTCTTTTCCCTCCTTTCCTCCTTCTCTCCCTCTTTTCTCATCTTTTTCAATCTCTTTTTTCTCTTTAATCACTCCCTCTTTTCACTAACTTCCTTTTCCTGCTCTTTTCCCTCTCATCTTCCCTTTCCTTTCCCCTCTCTTTTCAGCTTATTTTCCCCCCCTACTCTCTCTCTCTCTTTTGCCTCTCTTCTTTCCCTCTCACGCACCCCTCTCTTTATTTCTTTCCCCCCTCTCTTTCTCCCTTCTCTCATTTCCCCCTTCTCTCTTTTCTCTTCTCTCTCTCTTCCCTTCTTTCTTTACCCTTCTCTTTTATTCGTCTCTCTCTTTTTCTCGTCTGTTATACAAATTATCCAAAATAATATTTTAAGAAAATCGTCACAGCTCAAAATGATTTCCATTGAAGTAATGAGTTGAACGACTCCTCAATTAAAACTTTCTCAAATCCCCCTCATCGTTGGTGATTTTGGAAAAACTTATTTAGATCACCATTACAGTATTCAACACTTTATAAATCGTTAATTCTGTAATTACTATTGTTGTAATAATAATAGTACAAAAAAGTATACAATATATGAGCGTTAAGACGGTCAATCCGAGGAGTTAAATATTATTAAAGTATATAACACCCTCACAGAGCAAAATTGTCAATCAAATAGAAAATAAAATGTAAAAAAGTTGTTGGGTCGCAGATTACTGTCAGCGAAGTACAAACTGAAGGTTAACACCTGCCCTTTTAAAGCTGCTTTAAGAAATTACTATACGATTGCTTTAACTGCTGCATCAGAGAACAAGAATGATAATAAATTTTCCTTTTTTCTTCATTTCGAAGAATGAGCAAACCTTGCTCTTCATTAAAGTCGTCAGATACATTATCATTCATTCGAAAAAACGCATTATAAAACAAGGAAGTCCTTTCTTTGTTCACATAATTACGCCCTTCGATAGAGCATAAGAAGCGGTGCATTCCAGTGAAGCTAAGGTCACATTTTTCTTGAGCGTCAATCACGATGTTAGTTTTGCTTTCGATTCTTGCAGTTCCATCTGTGTGGGCGTTCGCTGTTCCTGAGAGAAACTGTTTGCTACGAAACCCTGTCGATTTGACGCGAGTGTTAGATACGGAGTCTGTCGCTGTCACCAAGCCGTTTGTTCCTGGGAACTTCTCGGAGATGACCTTTCCTGGGAATATCACGTAAGATTTGAACATCAAATGGCGCCGGGATTCGAACGATTTTAGCTCATTGGCCAAATTTCGTAATTCGCTTAAGTAAGCATTACAAAGTTCTTTCACAGCGTGAAGCACAATAACATATACTCTATTAGCCCAATTTTCAGTCTATGCGCATGCGTGATATCCAATAATAAATAACTTTAGAACACACTATGAACATGCCCACAGCATTGATGTCTAAGGAACACTGTTACTACACCATACACTTCACTGAACACTAAATTACCCCTCTAAAGACAATTATTATGAACTAAAAGTAATGTGTTTTTCGTTACTGCAATAGACACAAATGCAATGTTTTGTATGAAGTTCTAATATTAACAGATTTTTTACAAATTTAATTAAAATAAACATGTTAAACTTTTGGACTCAATTTTTATGTAATATATGTGAAAAAATCTTATAAACTATCAATATAAACAGAAAAGTTGCAACTTCATATAAAAGAACAAGGTTATTATTTTAAAATAAAAAAATCTTGCTTCTATATTTATTGGTTTAGAAGATATGACCCTTCAAATATACCCCAAAACCTTACGACATATGGTGGAGAAAAGTTGGGCAGAGGCCAAGACATGTTTGTTTCTACATAATGTTTATATACTTTAGAGGTAAATTAAACCTGAAAATTGTGCCGAGCTTATTCTCCAAATGCGTCTGTGTACTGCAAAATCTTCAATAGCGCAGTATTACATAAAGTAGTTGAAGTTATGTTTTTCATATCATGCCTTTGTTATGTTCTTTTTTATTCACACGCCGACATCTACAGAAAAGTTGCAATATTCCATCATAATGATCCTATCATTCCATCAGCACTTTTGGCTCTTGATAACAGCAAAGTGTCGGCGTATTTTTAGAATATATGTAATTACAGTAATTGATAGGAATTTAAAAAAGAACAATATTTTGCGTCGTTGAAAATGTGTTTAAATTTATTTCTAATAATACCTACGAAAACTGACATTTCTCGCACCTTATATTAATGTAAAGATATTTTGACAATTAATAGAAATACAAGTTTCAGGTTTCTTTTTTTGCTCGCAAGTAGGTCAACATTGACCACGCGCACATTCACCTGCATTTACTGGTGCTCAGAAACATTATCTTGGTGGCAGGGACATGTAATGTTTATCAGGATATCAACATTTAGCTGGATCCGATTTTTATCCCCCAGGGTTGTTAGCCTTGGAGGTACGAAAGATGAAATAATGATGATACTGAGGGGTGAGAGGGCGACACACACATACATATAGCACAAATACACCAATGCCCGTGGCGGTACTCGAACACACGATCTTCTGGTCTGAGACCTCTACGGAACTACCGCCTTAGAGATCTCGGCCATCTTACTTTAATTAATTTAATTTCTGTTTTTGGTAATAATAATAATAGTAATAATAATAGTAGTAATAATAATAATAATAATAATAATAATGTATTTTACTTATAGTTTCTTATGTTTACTACGTGTATTTTTGAAAAATGTACTTTACCGTTATTTGCTTCAGGGCTCAAAATAGAGACTTCTGTGTAGGAGAACATACTGGCACTCATTTGGATGCTCCTTTTCATTTTAACAAGGATGGATGGACTGTGGATGAGATACCAGTAGAAAGACTTATTTCTAACGGTAAAAAATGTTTCTATGCTACCTTTTAATGCATTGAACAAATATAATTTATTTTGAAAATTAAAGATTGGAAGACGACTTAGCCTTTTAGTTGTGTTTCAACAAATCCAGTGTTGCCAACGTGGGCTAAAGAGCGCTCGTCAGAGCGAAAAACTTTCTGGTAAAAAAGTCACTCTCTGACGACCAAAATGATACCACAATAGTATCTTGAGCGCGGAGAGCTCTTAATTAACGACCTAGTCATTTCATTAGATAATATTTGAGTAAAACTACCTTTTCTGGTCTGCTAATGGAGATGTTTTCTCCGAATTTTCGTTAATGGTTAATAGGACGTTTGGTGTAACTGCTTCCTTAATTGAATCAAAATTGGATTTTGGAACTAACTTTACCGTACACTAGGCTCTTTTTCCCATTCAAGTTCATTGTTTGATTCGTTCCAAACTTCTAGTTGAACAATCTCTACGTATCTAAATTACTCTTTTGCTGACAGAGGTATTAAAGAATTTCTCTGCAGAGAACAACAAGGTTCTCCTTCAGTACTAGAAGCCTTCACCACATCGATCCAATGGATAAATGGCAACATGGCGATCATGGTGCTCATTAGCTACGGTTGGGCTCAATTGTATTCCAACCGCACTGCTTTTTTAGGCACAACTTCAGATAAATTCTTCAAAATGCTTTTTCCAGGTAATTGGTCATTTTATGTTTCTAAGATACATATGTTGAGAATGCGAAATAATTCTTAGATGTTTGAAAGAGCAATTGAAGAAACTGAGAAAGACAAGTTCTGTACATCGCCTTCTGTGTTCTCATCAGACGAGAAAATTCTGAAAAAACGACACATATTTTATTGATTTTCATGGTTAACTTTGGATAAAATTACACTTTTTCTTTCGAATATTACGCATGGTATTTGTGCAAGCTACTTTCTTGTCGCGTTTCAGGGTGTTTGAGTGTCACAGAGTCTGCATTAATGTGCTGGGAGTTGCTTGCCTACGTACCGAACGAAAAATTCCGTACGCCCGAAACACTTATTACTTAACTTCACTGCACGATTGCTACGAAACTCCTCGCGGCACCAAATTCTTAAACAATGCGATCTCGTCGCGTCTTATGTGAGAACAAAATGAGTTCCGTGAAGATCGACAATATGTGCCAACTTCGTCGCTGGCAGGCCAGGAGGTCGTGCAATCTATTGGTCATTTTTGGAACAAGTAGAACATCCGTTGAAAAGAACTTTCATCTCAAATGAATTTCTGCTGTTTGTGAGAGAATTCGCGGGTTTTTGGGTCAAAATTAAATAAAGAGGGTAATTTTAAATCTATGATATTTTCTTGTTAAATGTCTTCAAAGAGTAGCGAAGCTGAGGTGTCCGAAACAGTGGCGCCTCAGTGGCGCCAAATTTGAATTAATTTGGCCCCGCCATTTGCCAACATCAATTATTCGTCGTAACGGTGTTGTACTATTAGATTAATAATGAAATCGAAAAAATAAAAAAAAGAGTTTTATTTTCATAATATAAATTTACTACTTACTATTTTTGTATACTATTTCCAAAGGAGTAAATATCCTGTCCTGTAATGTACTTCAGCTTCTGAGCCAGTTATCCTCATTTAGAATTTTTTTTGTCTAGTTATCATTGATCCAATGCAATACTCTCGTGCCTCAATGACGAAGTCGCTTGCCTTTCTGCACACCACTGAGGTTCTGGGTTCAATTCCCGTAAAATCCCTGTAGAACCCATGTGAAATTTGTTACGACAAAACGAGTTTGCGTGCTTCACAGGGGCTAGTCCAACCCCTGTGAAGTGTCCTAAACCCTACCCCAATCCTAATTCCTTCCCAATTCTGGCCGCTGAGTAGTGACGCAGGGACACGTACGCGGATGCCACTTGGCGGTCCTCTTGACAACTGACTGCGACGAGACGTGACGGATATGTTAATGGAGGATTACTCCAGACTCCCGCGCTGATATTAATGGAGGATTGCTCTCAAAACGCAAAGCGCTCAACGCCCCGCGGGGCTTGAAGACGCGTTGCGGCAATTCAAGACGCAACAAATAAAAAAAAATCCATTGACGTATTTCTGAGTTGGTCTGTTCCTTAGCTTCTGGGCGTTCATAAATGTAGCTTTACGAGGCGCATATCATGTTCAGCTCTCTCTTTCCTTGTGTTAGGAGTGAGGATTTTTTCTCATTAAATATGGAATAACACCGAGTTAGTTCGTTCAGAGAAAATAAAAAAAAACGATGATGCACAATTAAGGAAGAGATTGAATCAAATTGTGTCTAGATAGAATCAAAGTGAAATGCGAAATTAACTAGAAGTAGAATTTCGTTTAAAAAATTCTACTGTGTGTGTTTGTGTGTGTGATATAATGCCCCATCCATGTCTGGATGACCATTAGGGATTTTTGCACCGAATTGTGCATTCAAAAATCGCGCATCTGGCGTGAGTATTCTTCTATCTGAGCACGGAACTCTGATAAAAGGTGGTGTCGTCCAGGGAGTTTGCGATGGTGGGGCGGCAGCGAAGGGGTAGTAGATAAAGAAACGCCAGGAGAGACGGTTATACTGTGATACGTACGCAAGACGTCACGGTGTGAGGAGAGATTAGCGAAAGGTCGCAAGGCATGGTAGTGCACGCGGGAAGTGGATTTATTGAATGGTGATTGCGTGAAGCAATGTATTTCCAAAACCGACAAAGCTGAAAGTGAAAGTAGTGATGATAGTAAGAGTAGTGATGAAGCAGTGATGAAAGCAGTGATGAAAGCAGTGATGAAAGCAGTGATGAAAGAAGTGATGAAAGTAGTGATGAAAGTAGTGATGAAAGTAGTGATGAAAGTAGTGATGAAAGTAGTGATGAAGTTGTGATGAAAGTAGTGATTGCTGGAACACTAAAAATAACAGACAGCAGCCTCGGTGCTGACAGTGTGAGATAGAAGATTTTGTGGTGATCGGACCGTGGATTACGTAACGGGTAACTTTGAATTTCGAGCAACCGACCACGGTCGGCCGGCACCGCTAGCGAGGTTTTGAGCCTTGGATCTGCGGCCTCAAGCAGCGCGCCAGAGCGCTCACGCATTTTACGGCTACTTTTCGACGCTGGAACGGAAGCCGCCGGCACAAGCGGCCTGTGAGACCTTGATTGGAGGTGACATCGCAGTGAAGGAGGACTCCGATCCATAAGATTACGATAAGTACTCCCTCGAAGGATTATTTTATTACATCTCCCGAATCGATTTAATCGTCCATAAATAAACTGCTGAAAGACGGGATTCGGTTAAAAGTTTTGAAAATTTGGAGTGTAAATTAGATATTTGGAAGGAATTCGTGGCAAAAGGAGAAGAAGATTGAGGAAATGGAAATTTAATATGTGCTCTTGGGTGGAAGAAATAGAACTTAATCGATTTTTAGCGGACACTTATGAAGGAACAAACTTGGGATTTTGAATGAAAGTATATGCGGATGTAAAACAAAATTTAGTTCGGGGTTTTTAGAATCATGCCAGTTTTTAGAATCATAGCACAATATTGGGATTTTTTTGTTCTGAAACTTTTTTCCGTAGTTTATGGTGGCGAGAGATAGCACTAATTTACGTGTTTTCATGTTTAATGTATTTAATCATTTTGGAGGTATTGTGTGATTTTATATTTATTCTTAATTTTAAATTATGTGAAACGGTAAATCTTTTCCAATCTAGCGATGTTATTCATATTAATATTTGTGACTTGAAAATAACTTTTGCTCTGTTCTTCAACGGGACTACATCATAAGTCATTGGATTATTATTGTACATTTTAGAGATTCTTATTTTTGTATTTTTGAGGTGTTTGTTGTTTCTTTCTTGCTTCGGGGGCCCAAAAATCCCTTAAGCGTTCTTTGCTTCGATGTCAGATGATGAATGTGTGAAAGGTGTAATGTTTTGAGTTATGGCGGCGTCTACTCTGTATTTGTTGAAATGATAGGGAGTTATTGCGTATATGGTGAACACAAATTTTCACCATTTCCATTATTTTAGTGACTGCATTTGTAAATCTTCATTTAACTTTAAATAAATAAACTGACTTAATTACAGAAACCAAGTTAGTAACAACGTTTTTCAATTAAACAATTTTTATGTCGACTCCACGTAGAAGACCAGTGCCATGTTGCAATGTTTCACAATCGTTTGAGTTTTCTGTAATGACATTTCTATAATAGTTCCGAAACTGGGAGCTAATGTCTTTAGCATCACTTAAGTTCTTCTTGGACACTGTTATGCCAGGACGTTTCTTATAAACCTTATGCAAATTCAAGTATCCTGTGTGAGAAAGATCTCTGCATTGATGCCTAGTGTTGATGTATTGGAACTCTTAACCATCAGCAGTTCTATATTCAAGAATGAATGATATTTCAAAGCAAAAAAAATATCTGCATTCAAATAAGTGATAATTCAATTATAAATTATGGATTTACAGTCTTCTTACACTTTGTATGATTGTACTGCACGCAGTTATATTACAGTCTTCTATTATTTGAATTGTTCAAAATGGCGCGAGAAGAAAACTGCATTACTTGTTAAAGAGTCGTCATCTTTACGAGTGGAGCTGTGGCATATTTTCAGAACACGGACTTCAATAACAGCCACCAAATAACTCCAAATTCATTTTTTCGGACTTACGACAGTCTTCCACTGGGGGTGCGATTTGTACTGCTCTGTGGTCATTTTGTTAATTTTAGATCAAGTGTATAGGATAAAACTTTCGATGCTCATGATATTTTACATTTGGATCAGCACGTAGTATGTACTTAAAGGATCTATTTGTATTCTTATATTCTCTTTGCAATCGGAAGTCAAAACTTTAGAATGGCATTTTACTTGTATTTCATTGACCAACATTGCCAAAACTGTATGTTCTATAATACCCAGATAATGGTCTTGAAATATAATCAACATTAAAACACTTTCTACAGGTATGTCTGCTGAAACTGCTACTAAACTGGCTTCGATGCCAGAAGTGGTCGGTGTTGGAGTGGATACGATTTCAATTGATGCTTCAGATGAGGGAATAGCCCATCAAACGCTAACTGCCAAAAACATATACCTACTGGAAGATGTTGATATGGACAAACCATGCATCCCAGGTGGGAACTCTCTACGGATATTTTTTTATGTATTATATTTTATGTATTAAATGAATATATTCTTTCGACATATTTTAGGAATCAAGTTTTATTATAAATTAAAAACAAATCTACCTCCATTAAATGCCTGTATAACATTTTTATTACAGTAAAAATTGTACGAAAACAATTTAACGTAAAATAAATTAAGACTACGTTAAAATATCTTTATAAATTCGTTGGTGACAGTTTTCTCTTATGAACAAGACTTACCTTAATGTTTTTGAGTAGAAAATGCACAAGCATGATATTTTAAACTATTTGGATAATGGCAGGAACTACATATCTGTTGAACAGAACAGTTACCGACAAATGCATATATGTGAATTTATATTAGCATAATATAATATAATGGTTAAATTGAATGGGATTATGTAACAAAAAGTATAATTGATTATTTATTTCAACTTTTTTACTTGAAAATTAACATGCTTTATACTAATTTGTACTAATTTAATAACAAAAAGTTGTAAATTTTTTAAAACATTTTAATACAAATTAATTTAATAAAGTATATATTTAATAAATAAATCATTTTATTAAAAATACAAAGGACTAGGACATGAAATCAAACTTTAAAATATTTTTTGGTTGATTACGATCTTTGCAGTTAATATCACTAAAATATAGATTTTTGTTCATATAGTTGTCATATGAACATTATAAGAATAAAAGTAGTCAAATAGTACCATTAATGAAATGTTATATCTTGTGTAAGTCACTTCTTTTTTGATTTATACATAATTTGTTTTATCGTAAACATTTTAAAGGTTACAATATTATATTCCAATATGAATATAATGATTTCGCATTTGCTACAGTAGTTTCTTTTGACTTCAAATGTAAAGCATGACAATATAATTGGTATCACCAAAATAAAACCTTACCTCTACAGAAAATTGTGATATAAAATGTTGTGTGTTTCAGATCGGGGATTTAGGGTATTGTCAATGCCCATAAAACTATCAAATGGAACCGGTACACCGACCAGAGTTATTATTGTCCCAGAGAGTGGAATACTAAGTTAAAATATATTTAAATCTTTCACAATACGATATTTTATAAATTTCTAAGCCGATGTATGGAATTCCGCGTGGACTGAAATATGGCTGCTACTTAACGAATTTTGTCCTGTTTATATAACAGTGGGGATGCTATAGAATTGTGTAAAAAAATGCAAATAAATTTTGGCAAATTCAATGTGTCCTAACTATTCGTTTGCGATTCAGAAAGAATAACCACCTTAAAATAAAATACAAGAACTCAGTAGTAGCTACAGAATGCTCAACATTATCTAACTAGCGATATTTTCATATTATCTCGTTCTAATACAATGAACGCTCTATTCATTACCTATCGCTCCTCTGGAGGTGGTGAAGAGGACCTTTGCACACCCAGAAAATCGCATGGATCTATCTCGGCCCACTGGCTTTACATTTTTGCTCATTAATTCCTTGACCTCATTTCGGTGCGTGAACAATATTGTTCTGATACAAGGCTTAGAAATCCGTCCGCTCTACTGGAAATATCTATGCCTAACGTGGGTTTTAAACCCACAACCTCAGTGTCCACGTCCATTGTCGCATTTGCCCAGAGCCCTTTTCTCACGAGGTCGAATCATTTGACCGTACTAATTGTAAACGTGTTATAATTTTAAATAAATTAATTTTATAAAACTAATAATATAACTGAAACACACCTTTGTATGTATGTATACGGCGCTTTTAATTTGCTTTGTAATATTAAATACAAGTATCTGAAGCATTCTGAAACCATTTGTTTCTTTATCAACAAAAAGAAGTTATTTTAGCATGAACATCTAGGAAGAACACACTCGGTAATCAATCATTTTCTCAAAATTACGTAGCCTGTTCAAAAAATACGCGGACTGTTTGAACTGCGCGACTCCAATTGATTCCAGGGGAATACGCTCGATGTTGCGATGTTTGCCCATATCTGCTCATTATGACTCCATTTCGCGATTGGTGATGCTTTCATTTGTTTATTACCTTCGTGGTTTTTAGTGAAGTACGTTTTTTTGGTTTGGCGGATTTCAAAATGAATGTCTTGAAAGAGCAAAGACTAGCTGTAAAATTTTGTGTTAAAATGAAAAAAGAAATCTGCGACAGAAACTTGCTGTGCTCAACACGAATTATGGTGATGTTGCTACGAAGCGTACGGCGTGTTTTAAGTGGCATTAACGTTTTTAAAGATGGTCGACAGTCCAATGAAGAAGACTGTTCTGGACGTCCTTCCCTGTCAATTGACGACCCACACGTCGACAAAATCACTACCCTGCTGCAAACAAATCGACATCCGTCAAAGGGCTTGCTTAAGAGTGTGGGTTATCAGTTGAATTTTGTCACGAGAGTTTGACTGAGAAATTGAAGATGCATCGCGTTGCTGGGAAATTTGTGTCACGTCTGATGACGGAGGAACAAAATACCCAATGTATCCGGCTTTGTTAGGAACTGTTTGAACGTTCAGAAGAAGATTCTTATTTCCAAGGATCATAACCGATGATGAATCAGGGTTTATGGTTATGAAATCGAAACAAAGATCTAATCGTCTCATGTGAACAGGTGAAACGTCTTCCAGTCCCAGAAAAGCTTGCCAACTTCGGTCCAAGATCAAGGTGTTGCTGGCAGTTCTTTTATGATAAGGATGTTGTTCACTACGAGTATATCCCCGAAGACTCCACAGTGAGCCAAAATTTGTATTCTTCAACGTCTGAGGGTCGCCATCCGTCGCAGTAGGCAAGAAATATAGAGTGGTGTATGATTTTTCCATCGTGACAACGCTCCAGCCATTCAGCTCTCAGAACTAATGAAGTTTTGGTCAAACACTCAATCACTGTTCTTCTTTACCCTCCCTACTCACCTGACCTTTCTCCTTGTGACTTTATCTTGTTCCCCGAACTCAATAGAGCCTTGATACAAAGGAGATTTGAGACGATTCCCAAAATTACGGACTAAAATGCGACGAAGGAGCTGAAGGACTTTACAAAAGAAGCGTATCAGAACAGTTTAAAGAAGTGGAAACACCGTTGGTATAAGTGTGTGCGCTGGGGAGGAGAGTACTTTGAAGGGGTGTCGGACATCCAACTTATAAAGTACATTTTGTTTTATGACGTCAGTCCACGTAATTTTTAAACAACCCTCTTAGATAAATTTACAAAGCAGTCATGTAGTATAATATTTATAACATATAACAGACATATAACAGACAATGATTTAGTTTTCTTTCTGTTTTTTATTGATAAAATAGTGTTTTATAAATAATACGTACATTTTTTCATATTGTCTTCGATTTTCAATCCATATAATAGTCCTGTAAATTCAACATGGAACATATTGATTAAAATTTTCTTGTATGCAAATTTTCTTCATAAAATTTTGAGCCTTTTTTTGAAAATATGATTTGTAGGGTTTCCGAAAATGCGTTATTTTCAGCTTATTTTTTCAAAATAGTTTTGAACTTGCAATAATGTATAAATAATTGCCGTATAAACATTTACAACGTAAGAGATATTTATTTACTTATTTATTTAAATATGTTAAAAACTCACATTTTTTAAAATTCAAACGAATAGATTAAACTGCTGCTGATGTGTAATTCAATGAATTTAGCTTTATCTGAACAAAAATATTAAAGAAACAATTTGGGACAGTTTTTGAGAAAAGCTAGTTTTTAAATTTGTCTTTATTTATAAAATTATTAAATGAATACTGAGTGTGTGAAGTAATAACTTAAATCTAAGATGTTTACAGCCTCAGTGTTTGAACTATTTTCCTTGTTTTTGGAAAAACATAATTTTTACACCGATGAAAATGATATCAAATTGGAAAATTAAATAAAAGTAACCTACCTTTCAAATGATTTGATTCAATGGATTCTATCAAATACCTTTAAAATGGGATTAATTATATGTCCATATCTTAGGTTTCGCCTGTCTCTTTTTCAACTGTTGCCAACCCCGCTTGTTTGTACCTTTACTCATAGTTCAGATACTCAACAGTAAAAGAAACAGGGACTTACAAGCTGAAAAAAATCAGCGCAGATAGTTGTTCTCCCCTATACCTTACAAACAACTTGCACTGTTTTTAGTTGGAAATAAATGAAATTAGAAATTAGAGCAAACTAATTTTTAATTTGCACAAAATTCTGTTTAAATAACATTGATTTTAAGATGCCTTTGAGATTACAATGTGTCAGTGGGTGAAATATTACTTGAAAGATCTGGGACGTTCCTAAAGACGTGTATGCGGAGGAATCTGGACAGACATACGTGTGAAAATCTGTACATAAAATTGTAGCTACATTGATGTTTTCGGTCCATGTTTATTTTCACGTGTCACTGCTCCATTCATTTCCAGCAGCCACCTTATGACAACATGTTCTAACGCAATCGCTTTTCCATTTGACGCAAACGCGCCTTTTCCTTATTGAATTCTTCTTTAAGTCGTTCCAGTTGCTCCTCAGCATCTGCCAGAGCCTCCTCTCTCCTTTCTATTTCCTCTTCCACCACAGTCAAGTGGGATACTTCCTAAAAATGGCATGTTTTTATAAGTTTGCACAGTCTCGAATGAGCAATGAATATTAACGCTAAATTGTTAACTTTTTTATTTTTGCGTAATAACTTAATCATCATTTTGAAGTACTTGGATTTTGGCATGCTAAAAGTTTACGTGAGAAATTTGACAGCAATCGAACAAATTATTCAATTTGTTGTGATACTTGCTTGCTTTAACAACCCCAACGTTTGTGATCCACATGTTTACAGAGTTACCTTAAATGTTAGACAAGCCCTTAGGGTTTGGTTCCTATTGTGAAGCCTCAGACCACCAGAGGAAGTGGTTGAGGGGCCAATTGAAGACTTGGAGAACAGGTAAATACTTAAAGTTAAAACGACTCCTTACGTTCTTTTGGATGAAGACGAGGAGGCTTCTGAAAGATGGTTTTAGTTTTGGGGTTAATTAGATGATATTCGGCATTCACACTTTCGCGCTACCATAAAATTCGGCCCAGTTCTATCGCGGACGTGGGCAAAAGACTGGGCACGAACGAGGCCTGGACGAGGCAGTGTGGTAGGGTGGGCCAGGAACGGGAGAGCGTGCGTGGCGGGGGCAAGCCGGGTGGAGAGCGTGACACGGACGGAAAGAGATGCTGGAAGAGCGACGAGACGAGACGGAAGGAAGTGACGGGACGGGAGCGAGGTAGAGAGCGAGAGCGGGGACTGGGTGATGGAGAAAGAGAGCGGGGAGAGCGGAGCGTAATTGGGACGGCAAGGTAGTGGCGGGTAGTCGGACGGAGGGGGCCGAGCTAGGCTGAGTGAGAGGGCTGTGGGGTGCGGGAAATAACAACGCTAATCGATGTCGACGTTTTCACAACATCCAAGTGTTTGTAAAATCATAATGTATTTATCGTCTATTTTGTAGAGCCGATGTTTTTGTAACATCGATGTTGTGTGTTTGGAT
The DNA here is from genome assembly GCA_017312745.1 of Gryllus bimaculatus. Classification (NCBI taxonomy): domain Eukaryota; kingdom Metazoa; phylum Arthropoda; class Insecta; order Orthoptera; family Gryllidae; genus Gryllus; species Gryllus bimaculatus. The sequence continues at coordinate 2,971,029 of BOPP01000037.1, forward strand.
GCCTTAATGTTGTTTATATTTTTAAATGGAAAAAGTCAATAATAAAAACTTTCTATAATCATTTTCATATTTCTAGAAATTCAATCAGACCGAAGTGACTGAAAATGAATAATAAATAAAACAAGATTTACCGTCAATAGAGAAGCCGCTATATATTTTCAATTATTGAATGAGATAATCCAAGTTTTGTTAATTGTCCTGATGATATTTTGACTTTTTCTCATCAGTTTAATCTCAATTAAAAATTATTAAATGAGACCACATTAAATCCAATTCCTCTTCCCTCCCTTGAACTTCAATGGTTACTAATACAGTTTTAAAAACACCGATATTTAATAACTTGGAAGGTTTGAGATCGATTCTTTATTAATATCGGTGTTTAAATTTTGAGCATCGATGATTTCTGTTCGATGTCGCATCTCTAGCAGGAAGACGTGACCGAGTGGAGATGTGGCTGGGAGAGATTCAACTGAAGTTCTTTTCTTACACCACAGATAAAATTCATTTGTTAAAGACGAGTGTTAAAAAGTTTTAAATCTACTTGTCTCAGAGCTTGCCCCCCCCCTCCCCCCCAGCTATCAGACAAGTAGATTTACGCGACTTTGGCCGCGGCGCAGCACACTTTTTGTCCTTAAGTAGCTTAGCTTTTTTATTTTCATAAAAATTGATATAAATGAAATAAAAAATTGTTGTTAAAAATAATTGTTTACTAACTTTGTTAGTAAGGGTTCCAACAAATAGTTGCGTTTTTTTAAAATGTATCGGATATTTTCTTAAGTTATCAGGAGTTCCCTATCATTCTGGCAGACTAGAGATAATAATATGCTTTATTATATGATCTACATTGGAATTTGTGTATTTTGAAATTGTTTTATTGATTTTAACGTGAAATAAAATTATGGTCTCGTCTGACAGAAAAAAATGTAGTTCCATCTATTCGGTACTAGTTGTTGCTACCTCATTTACAAACCTGGGAACACTGGGAGATATTGACGACGGGAAAAATGTCTGTTTGATTTGTTGCTATTTGCAAGACATGTATTCAACGGAATCGGCTTTGAAAGTGATCATTTGACTACGGGAAACCATTGACAGACGGGCATATATGAAAGAAACGACACTGGTTTTGTAAGTGTGATTAGAGTATGCAATGAAGTTCATGTTCACCTCCATGTAAATGCGTTGACGTAATGGGACATACAATCTGATTGTATATTCCGTTGCAGTGATAATGATGAAGGCAAACCTAATTTGTGTAAACGTTGATATTCGGTAACAAAGCTACTTACGTCTACTTCTTCTTCTGCTATCCTGTACTCTTTGGCCGCTTCTTTCACCTGCTCCTTCAACTTTGCCACTTTCTGGCGTTGCGCTGCCAGATCTGCCAAGAAAAGTGTGCCCCAAGAAGTCAGCAAATTTCATATCGGATGTAGATGCTGCTGAAGGTGGGTGGCAGGTGCCATATGTTAAGGTGGCAAGTGGAATAGCTTTATATTTAGTTATTTAATATTATATTTCATAATTGACAATATTTAATAACGTGTCTAAAAATGATAGTAAAAAAGATTTATGACTCGTTTGGAGATATGAATGCCTCTGGAGCACCAGCAGCAAAATCCAAATCGCCCGAAGCTTTCAGTCTGAAGTATTAAGAAACACTTACAATTCAGCCTGTGAGTTCTAAACAACGTAATTTCCACTGATTTGAAACATCAGATAGAAAAAAATGAAAAATTGTAGTTGAAAATATTTTAAAAATCCCATTATTATACCCATAAATATGTTAATAATTGTTTAGAAATAAGACGTCATAAAAATTCAAGCTCCTGAATTTGCACTGAAGTGATACAGGTTTATAAACTAAATAAATGGAGAATTACTACTTACTATCTATCATAGAATGTTCTACCATTGAAATTCTACTTTAAGTTCTAAGTTACCCCTCTCTTTCGAAACCCGTAATTCTGCCCCATCCCATGGCCAATCAAACATACCAAGTTATCGACGGTCCTCATAACATTCCTACGTCCTTGATGAATCTTCTGTTAAGTATTAGCCGCACCAGCAGTATTTTGTTTTCTTACATTTTCCTTCTATTATTATCATAATCTTTCTATAATTGTATTTTGGTACAATTTTTGGTACACGGTACAATTTGTATCAAACACACTTAATGACCTCTGAAGTATGTCTATCATATCGTATTACAGGGGCTCCGAGGTTTTATTTGCTACTCTACTGAGATATGAGCAATGTTATACTGTCTAATGGGGTTCTGGCTAGAATGAGATACAATCTAGCGGTCACCTGGTGCTGAATCTTAAACCAGTATCTACTAAAACCCACCAAACGGATTCGAAAATGTATTACCACAATGTGAGATTGGAACATATTTTCATATTCTCACCAATAACTCAATTTTTTCCAATCTCCGCTCACAGATCAAAAAATATTTTTGGCTGATCGCGTGACGCCGCGTAGAAGGACGTTATGACATGTCTACTATCTGCCTCAGGAACGAAGAACTCACAAGTGAGAAAGATCACAAGATGTCGGCGGCGTAACAACTTTTAATGCGGCGTCACTCGGTCAGCCAAGATCATTTGCTTGACTCCGGTCGCAGAAGACTTCGACATCAACACTCAATGATTATGTATTGTAACATTGAAGTAAAGTTTGCACTCACCACCTGCCATGTCACTTTCTTCTTCTTTCAGCAGTTTCTTTCGTAGAACCTCTCACGATTACGAGAAGAGAAAAAATAATTTGTTTTTTATGTTATGATTAGCTAAGCTCGTTTTTGGTGTAAGAGATAAGATACAGATGATGATATTTTAAGCTCTCAGCCTCTTCCAGGTAGTGTCGAATTCTCTGATCTCTCAAAGGCATTTAAAGCACTTGACAGAGTAAATCACTTAATCATTCAATAAATATTTGTTCACAAATTCTTAGATAGCAGTTATAGAATATTATTTTCAAGCAGCGTAAGAAACTCTCTCAAGACAATTAACAATTGATTCATATGAAAATGTTTTAGTTGTCCTCTAATCAATAACAACATTTTTACTTTCCCGGCATTACTTCGAAAGAACAGAAAGTATTGTAATCGCTCGCCGGAATATGGCAAATTTCGACAGAAAAACTCTTATAATTGGATGCTAGAAACGAAAACGTGGATGAAACGTGTAACAATATTTATACATTATTATAGTAAGAGTATTATAGTAAGTTCGGCAAGAATAATAATAGTGAAGTAAAAGAGTAATCAGAAATGTGTATTTAGAGGAACTGAACGTGTAAACGCTGTTTTTAAAGGTTGTTGATAATAGAACAAAGGTTAGTTTAGAGATAAAAATGTTAAGGAAGATTCACTAAGATCTCGGGTTTAAGATACAATAATTATCTGGGTGGTTAATGGCATTTTCCCGTCAGCTACGTCAGCCATCAAAGACACTAAAATGCATGCTCGAAGTCAATCAAAACACTTTACATTTAAACGTCAATTGTCTGAGATTTGCGTTAAAAATAAATTTCCAACTTTTCTTTATAAATAGAGAAGAGAAGAAGAAAAATATGAAAAATCGTTAGTTTTACAATGTGACAATTGATTGATGTGATAAGTACTGGAATAAGATATAAAAATTCTACAAAAATGAGCATGAGTACAAGTATTAAAGATTTGTTTATTATTTTTAGTTATAAAGCAAGTGAATTTGGGCAGGAACCCTAGTCGGAAAAATATAAATATCTTTAGGGAGAAAGTTTCCAGATGGAAGTAAGGTGGAGGGATGGGATAGGAGCGGAGCGTGTATACAATAGAATTAATAAGTGTGCTTCGCCTCAGGCCGGGAATAGATTGAACAAATATTCCACTTCCTTTCCAATAAATTATGATAAATACTCCGGAAACGGGAGGTAAAGTAAAAAATAATTTTTCGCACTTTATACTAATTACAAGAGTATTACATGAGAAAGTAGTGTTGAAGTTGCTTTGGAGTTTTTGAATAGCGTTGAAAGTCCCCAACAACAGTTCATTTCAGTTTTCTAAAGTTCAAACGAGTAGTTTTTGCATAATTTGTTCTTGACATTTATGCATTTTTTGAGAAAATAAAAAACAATTTCTCAACAAACACTCAAAATTGCTGTTCTTTTTTTTCACGGATAAATCATGAAACGCTTTAAAGAACTACGCAAGTAGGTCGAACTCTCCGAACTTTTGAAAATTGCATATTTACAAATAAAGCGAGAAAGCAAGTGATGTGGTGGTACTAGTAGTTTTTAGCAGGGCTCGGGAATAAGAGTTCTGTCGAAAATTTGCTCTCTTCCGGCACACGGTTACAATACTTTTTCTTCTTAAGAAGTAAGGGTGAGAAAGTGAAAATTTTTCTAAACAAAATGAATTATTGTTGTAAAACATTATATTCGAGTGCAACGACCCAAAGGCATTAATAAAGCTAATATCAAAACTACATCAATACATTCCGCTAATAGCCCTCTTTGAACACCATTTGAGTGAAGTATTATGCTGGGCAACAAAGCTGAAATGTCTGGTGGAAGAAGCTATCCATGCAATTGTGGCTAACGATTTTTCCTGCCTCTATGAATGTTCTCTGAAGCTTAAGTATAATAAGAATTCATAATCTAAGTGATAATTACTCACTGTGAATGAAAGGTCGAATGCAACAGTACATGAAAATCTCGACCACACTTAAGAGGCTTGCTCCGAGAAATAGGGCAGCTGCACTACCTACATAAACTGAGGAGAGAATTCATGAATGATGGATTACAATGCATTTATTTTCCAGATGTATTGAAGTGAAATTTACATCCTCTTGCTTCAGAATTCCTTAACTATTGTTTACACACTGATAAAGTTTAAATATAATGAAATATTACTTACTCACTAAATCTAATTTATTACGTATGAGATTTCTCTTCAGTCTTTCTGAAGGAAGAGAAGCCATTCGAAGGGTTACGTAATACATATTTGTGTCATACCTGAAACAGAAATAACAATTTAACAACAAATGACCGTACGTTTTTCGTGTATTTCTAAAATCGTAAAAAATAGAGGATACCCAGGGTACGATATTAGAAAATTACAGACAGTTAAATGGTATGTGTGAAATGAACTATGACAACATGAAAATTAGATTTTTGAGAGTTTTTTGAAATTCCTTTTATACTCTTACTCCTCTTTAGTCACTAATGTTTTTATTTTAATTTTATTCGTTGATTTAGCATTAATTTTTCTAAATAAAAAAATTCCATGAGAAAACGAAATTAATTTGAAAATAACAAGAATTATTTTTATTGTGTCTTGGAACTTTGGCATAAGCAGGAAAAACCTATACAGCAAAAAACGGCTAAGAAAATGGTACTGGTCTCATTTTCAGCTAACGTGGTCATTGAAACTTTTTTCATGACAAAAGTTTCTATTACAAGGTGTTTATTTTGAATATCAAATGAAGTAGAAAAAATGTCGTAATCAATGTACATGTTTGTTACAAATGATCAGCGTACCGAATACAGTGGTTCTGATGTAGAATAGGTATTGAAAGGATAAAATACTGCGCTAAATTAGTCTTCGTAGTTTAATTCTTACGTAGTGACTATTTTATGTGCTGTACTTGGAATGGTTTCATAAATCGGAAATGGGTTGTTTGTGGTCTCGAGAACTAAGTTTGGCAACACATCCGAAATCGCAGCTTTTAAATTTATTGAAAAGATACCACGTACGAGATGAGGTGTAAGTGGCTTTGAAATGTATATTTGACAGCTTCAGTGTGAATGTTAAGCTATATTTTGAGTTCAATCATTTTAAATGTTTCGTAGATAAACGTTCGTGATTTGTAAATATATTTTACCGACTTAATGGAACGATTGTGCTGAGGTAATCTCCAGTAAAATTTAATAATTAAAGAATATATTCCAAAGAAGGAAATTTTACAAAGATATAAGGAAAATTAGTTAGTGGTATGAAGAACATGATACAACCAATCTTGAATATTTTGTAAAAGATACAAAACTGAAAAATCCTTGTGTTTTTTCCTTGTTATGAGAGAAAAAATGTTCTTTCTTTTAAAATATAAGATTTTGGCTACAGTTCTGTTAACATATATTAGTTTTAAAATTAACAAAAAGCTTATTGCGTGTTTGTAATAACCTATTTTTAGAATCAATTTCATTTATTTCACGTGCTATGGCATTTAGGAAATGGGATAGATGAGGCAAGCAGGATCGTTCGGTAAGCCCCCTTGATTTCTTAATGTAATCTTCTAACAACTTAAATCTTTAAATAAGGAAGAGCATGTACATTGTTTCAAAACACGGCTAGTTTTCACATAGTATTTGCATATAAAAGAGCAATTTATAATTTTTTTTAAACTGTGGCAAAATGTTTCTTAATTTTTTCTGGGAAGCTGAAAAAGAAGGATCTAATTTTTTTTAAATATTAAGTTTTAGTGCAATTTTGAGTGAAGTGAGGACAATAACAAAAATATGTCTTTTTCAAATATGGCTCCACTTCTTTTTACATTTTTTGTATGGGTACTTGCAAAAATACTAAATAAATAAAATAAAGTCGGGCTAGTTTCACCATTAATAATTCAAGAACGGCTAGACCAATTTTAATTATCTCTGATTTGTTGGATGCATTTCTGTCACGGAAAGCTAAATAACTATTAAAATATCAGAAAACGTCGGGAAAAAAGGCAAAGAACAAACTAAATATTCATGTCAAATGCAACACATAACTCTCAACAGGATGTTTTACTCTATATCGTTAAATAACTTCTAAACAAAGCGTTCTAGGGCATTAAAAAGTAATATACAGGATGAGATATTCCTAAATATTCTATTACATTTTTCTGGTCCAGCGTTTCTCGAAATTACCCCACATGCTCGGAGACGTGCAGAATCTGCAACTAAATGTGTAAGAGAGGAAGAGGGAGAGAGGCAACGACAGACAGAGACACAGGCTAAAACAGGGAGAGAGATAGAGAGGAGAGTGAGAAACAGAGAGAGGAGAGTGAGAAACAGAGAGAGGAGAGTGAGAAACAGAGAGACGTCGTTTTGCCGACAATTTTTCGGTATCAATGATCCAAAAACGTGGATTTTGACTACACGTGTCAGAGGAAATAATTCACTACATACGGGATCACCATTTATCCACGACTTCATTACTAGACCCAACAAAGAGTTTTTGTTCGGAAAATTTAAGCAGCATTATTATAATACTTTCCCTTTACTCCATAAGTACGTATAGGCGAAAAAGTTAAATGGTTTCAGTGCCGTTCGTAACAATAATATCTACTTGTGAATAGGAGTCGTTTAAATATTGTACAAATATCAGTACACAATGTAGAAAAACAAATTATTTTCGGTTAAACCACACCAAAAACATTTACAACCCATGAAAATAATTTTTTTCGAAAAATGCTGTTAATTTTGTTATATAACTATATGTTTTGAACATTTTAACTTATCCATACATTCAAAACTTAATATAATTAAAAAGCGATTTATTGATTTTTAAATACATTTTATGGCGTATTTAACTTCCCTATAATAAAACTTTTGTTACATTTTGAGAAATTCATGACCCACTTGTTTTGGTTGTTTGAAATACATTTTCAGATCGCAATTATATTCACTATTTCAATCTCGGCACTTTATAAATTGTTAATTGAACAGTTTTTTCTAAGATAATAATATGACAAATTTTATTCAATTTAATATCAGCCTTAAGATGTACAATTGTATTAGATAGGTACTACAAAATAATATAACATCTTTTCAACACAAAATTCTCGATCACATAGAAAAATTAATTCAAAAAGTTGGTTTGACGCGTATTACTGTCTTGAAAAAAGAAACTTGAAGTTCACATCTATCCTTTTAAAACTCCTATGGTGTACTTACAAATACTACGCGATTACGTTAAGTTCGAGGTCAGAAACCGAAAGTGAGAGTAAATTTTCCTTCTCTCTCTCCAAATAATCAGCAAGACTTATTCTTAATTAAAATCATAAGCAGATACATTATCGTTAGGACAACATTAGGACATGGAAGACCTCTTTTCGGCCACTTGAACATCAGTCAATTGGGCGTAAGCGCTAGTAGCATTCGGTAGTTTTCAGTGATCATTTCCCCTCTAAATACAGAAAAGGGTATACAGAACAAACTGAAAGGGCGCGAGATGTGGAATAGTGGCTACACACGAAAATATATTTGCCAGATTTGTTCTGTCAAACAACAGAGATTAGGGTTATGGTTAAACTATTTACTATTTATTATTATTTCATTTCTATTTTCTTTTTAAGTTAACATTTTTGTTCAGAGGCAAACACAAGTTTGAATAATGAGTTCATTTCTTAATTTTATTTTGTGATAAGTTTTGCGAAATCAACCTGTTATTCACCAGTTTCAGTTATTTGCTATTTTATAACATTAATATAAAACATATTATCTAGTGTCTATAAGTTGATAATTCTCACTTACGGACGGATAGCTTTTTTAACAGACAAGAATCTTTGTTAAACCTACTAATCTGAACGCAGGTAGTTAATGCAATTATGAACACTCTTAAGCAAACACCATTACAATACCAAGCTACTTTCGATTTAAATTATCAATTTTATTCTCAGCTGACAAATTGAAATCTGATGTATTTATTTTATTTTTACGGATAATTTCTTTGCTTCAATAGAAGAAATAAATGGGTGAAAACCAGAACGGTATAAGTGACATTTTATAAATTCTGAGAAATCTCTTTATTTAAGTCAATATTACTGTATAGTCGTGGAGCTTTGTTTCATCAAAATACCACGGCATTTCATCTGTGTTGTTAAAAACACGAAAACACATTGACACTGAAATATAGTTTAAAATAAACATGTTTTCTCACAATTTATAAAATACCGTTTATACCGTTCTGGTTTTCATCCATTTAAATGAGCATTATTGCTGACGAATTCGCGGCCATAGCTGTTAACTGTCTTTTCTAAAAGGTTATCAAGGGCCAGGTATCATTACTTCGGATCAATTTGTACAAACCTTACTTTTAAATCTCCCGGCAGTTGCTCTGGACAAAGTGCTCGCATTGACATGCCTGTTGAACAGCGTTCGCTTCAGGTGTATGTTCACTTTTTCGTGTGACTGAGACTTGGGGAACAGCGGTGAGGACTCCCCCTGGCCCAGATGCGTTACAAATTTTTCGTATATACTTTTTTCTATGCTGAAGAGCAGTATGAGATGACTGCAATCGCAGTAACCCCGCCGAAGTTGTTAATTTAAACTAAATTATTGTGACAATATTCTGTGCAGCACTTTGACTTAAACATTTCTCCACTATGATTGTAGAACTAGCTTATAGCAATATAATGCACTAGCGATCAAAGATCACTCGAGGCTCTGTTGGCAGATGATAATTACCAGCTGACAACATCCTTTATCTAATTTGAATGCTAAGCATAATTCAATGTACTTTCTATTTTAGAGCATTTTCTTTTCATATCAATTTTCTTTAATCATATTCTTTATATTCATAGTTATTTTTATCATCTTTGGTGATACGCTTAGGCCCTAACATATAATTATAAAACTTATTTGCATCACTTTCCCACTGCTTTTATTTCGAGACTTTTAACGATATGGGGCAGTCCTTCGATGGCAGTAAGCAAGCGAAATACCAGCTAAAATTAAGTAAATACAATCTGCAATTATTTGACATCTCTTTAGATCTGTACAAATTAAACCCTAATTATTAAGGTTTTATTACTTTTCTCACCAATGTGTAGTTCAAGATAGAATATATTGTTAAGGAAGATACGTAAAACAGACAAGAACACCTCTTTCAATTATTATATTATAAAAGAGCGTGGTTCCCTATCTTAGGGCTCAACTGTAAAAATCGGGAAACTTTATACAGTTTTCCTGCTTTGAAACTTTGTGAAGAATATCTACTTTGCTACACAGTATGTGCTTCGTACTTACAAATATAGATCACATGCTTTATAGATTATCTTGTACTCCGATTCCACGCACGAAGGTATACAAGGGCATATAATGCCTTTCTCCACGATGCTTCGTTCTCCTCTCAGAATAAGAAGTTCTGAAAATGCGTTTTTGTGCATTACTTATTAATCAAATTAATTAACGAAATAATACTTGAAATAATTGTTATTAATCTGAGCTCTGAGATTTAAAATGTGATTCCACTGTAGATTATAGTGTAAAACTGAAATATTTCAATTACGTTACAAAAAGAGCTTAGCATTGCACAATGATTGTTGCAACATCAGTCCCCAGATATTTTTCTTTTGTGAAGAAACTTAAAAAGTATTTTAGTATCATTGATCTCTTAATATGTCATCTGTTTGGACAGAATCTCTACCCGTGCCTTCATTGAATAATTATTGTAAGTGATTTTTTTAGTGTAGACAAACGATCGTTTTGTTTTTCCTTCTTGTTCCGGATAAGAAAAGGAGATTATCTCCTATTCTCTGTCTATGCTCTCACTAGATTTTAAATTGCACAAAATCAGACAAATCAGAATTTTCAGAACAGGTTAAGTCTTTGTAACGTTGCTACAGCATAATTTTAATATACATATTCAATTATGATATTGAATTCGGACTTACCCGGGTGGCCATAAAGACACATAAGCCCCTGTGTTCCGCACTGTGGATTGTCTGGATCTAATAATAAATTTAGATTGCCAAACATTAATTAAAAATAAAATATATAATAGAATATAAATTTTATAGTGTATAAATTGCATAGTATAGACAATGAATTAAAAATACAATTACTTGTAGGCAGCACATGATATGAACAATTGCATGTTTTCATTTGATACTTTGCGCGGCATTCCGAAATGCATGTTGAATAGCTGTAGTACTGAAACATTGTCAGTGGATTTTCATCTGGAAATCGACAACCACGGCGTTCTATATCTTCACTGTACAGCTCCTTGTCATTTTTAATTTCAAGCACCTAAAAGCATTTCTATATTAGAATGAATTAAAAATTAGAAAAAATATACTCGATCTTCGATGATTTCGGCAAAATAAAAAAATATATATTTGTTATTATACTATTGTAGTTTATCTGTGGCGTTAAGTGTTCAATTTCGTTTACGTTAATCACGTAAATGAATTAGATATTTTCTCTTCTTTAAATTTAAAATTTTAACAATCCGTCATTTCATAATGTTAGTCTAGAGGTTTGTGAAACCTGAGATAATTATTGAAAATTACTTATAATATTGATTTCATTGTGTGGAGAAGTAGCACATAGCCCTAGTGGAGCATTAAGAACCATGGAAGGCTGTCCTCTCAAATGGAGGAAAATTGCGAAACCTAAATACAGTATATTTTACACCAGAGCGAGCCAAATGAGTTCAGAGAGCCTGGTATTAGATAATCACAACAAAATAGTTGTTTATGCAATTAGTTTATAATGTTGAGCTTTAATACATGAGTACATGTTTTGAAAACGAGCGACTTTCGGAGTGAGTTTTCAAATTTGTACGAATGTAATAAAGCAACATTATAAACTAGTTGCATACTTTATTTTTTTGTACAACAGCATTATATATTTATAAGATAATCAAACTTAATTTTGCGAAACAACTTCCCTGTGACGACTCGAGTATTTGACATCGTGCGAGTAAACGGTGGTCGGCTGTTCCGTTTAGCTCTACCTCCCCCCGATTCTCTCGCTATGATTAGCTGAATGTGTGATAACTCAATCATTCGTGACGTAAAATCTAATACGTCATCATTTACGCCGTAAAAAGCCCGATTATGAACGATTTTTGCAAAAGAAAAGGTACTTTTATAATGCTGGAATACAAAAAACACATTTAAACTCTTCTTAAATTCAACTTTAATTTCTACTCACATTTAATATTATGTTACAGGAGCTCGGTCTTTTAATTTCCAGTAATGGATCTGGGCCAAGATTGTGATGTGGTATATCGTAAGGACTGAGTACAATTAGCTGCAAAATGAAACTCGAGGATATTATTATAATTTGTGATCTATGGCAGGAAATCAATAAATAACATGTTTCTAATATGCTATGGAACTTTTTATATTTAACTCAACCTCAAATGGACGTGTGAGTTCAAGCTCCAAGATGCCGGGTCCAGTATCTTTATTAGAAGTCATAACAGGATATATGGAGTTTAAATTTCTAGAAACGAAAGACATATTAGTAATGAACTTAGGTTTCTTAACTCTTTCAAATGTAGAGTGACAAACTATTTTTAAGACGAACATGTGATTCAAGTGCAGGCAAACACCCTTTTCAGATTCCACTTCTTTCACCTTGGAGCAGCAGTTGAAGCGATCACCATTCCAAAGACATTTGTGAAAAAATGTTTCACATGGAGTACGCACCTGTTGACATGGCAAGAATTACTTTTGTGTTGTATTAAAATCGATTATTTCTTTGAACTATTGGTGAACGAAAAAAATCCGTTGTTCCAAATTTATTATGCCGACATAAGTCGCATGGACAGAAAAATCCAAACGAAGAATTTTGGCAGTGAATAAAACAATGTAGGCTTTTACGGACGTACTCAAAATTACAATTATTTTCCCAGATGGAGGGCTGTAGTCTATTGGAAATCATGTTTCCAGATGTTTCGTGTGCAACCGCGGCAGACATCGGTAAAAAAGGAATGGTCAAGGGCAACGGATCCTTCTGGACAGCTCGCAGGTGGCTGAAGAGCTGTCCAACCATCCAACGTGGCTTAAAATATATTTTTTATATTTTAGTAAACATTATTAGTACCGATTTTTTCAAGAAAATAAGAGTACGTCGCCATCCTGCTGCACTGCGAATTTATTGCTCATTCGGTCACAACGCTGCCCAGCACATCACTGCGTCTCCTCGGTACTCGAATTCTTTAATGATAGTTTTGAAGAATGCTTAGGCAGACATTAGTCTACGGAGGGGCTCGCGGGATCATTATTAAACTTCGCCATGCGGGTGAATGTATAGGGAAAGTGCTTGCAATTGCAAGTTCAAATATGCCTTATATTTCGTTTGTAAAGATAATTTATTTGCCTTAGTACGGAAACGAAAATTGATATCGTTAAATTAGTGGTAATAACTATTAACCGACTTCACTAAAATACAATGATAGGCCAGGAAAATACCGCCGCTCCGCAGAAATTTGTGCAACCTTTACTCTTAAATCTCGCTCCAGTTACTCTGGTCACAGGGCCCGCGAACTCTTCTAAGCTACTTTGCCCGCGTCCTTCACATGCTGGAAGAGAGATCTGCTGCAATGCAAGAGTAGTTATATTGGTATTCATAAAAGTTACATATGCTAAAAGCTTTAATTTTATTTCTGACCTAGAAAAGAGTAGTTTTCTCATTGATATACCCCTTACAATATACACTTACACAAATTTGCACCACACTATCACACATGTCGGGAGACCGGTCGGGAGCATAGTGATTGTCCCAGCTGGGGTGGTGCCTCGCTGGTGGGAGATACCTGGTTGTGGGAAAACACCGCTAGCGGGTGGTAGGTCGACGCAAGATCTCGCCATACAGCGGGAAAGACCACCACCGTCTCCCGAGAAAATAAAAATGCACTACACTTACGGGACTAATTACCATAGACGTTGATGGGCCCGGAATCATTAACACTTTATAAATCTAATTGATTTGTTTACTATAGCTTTTATTAAAGTGAAATATCCGAATATTTTGGAAATTCTGAAAACAATAACGAACTCAACAGAAACTTACCGCATACATTTCTTTACATGATTGTTTAAAAATTCAGGAAAGAGAATTATTTGGTAATAAGTAGAAATAATTAACGTTGAAAGTCTACTTACACCTTTTGCTATTTCCTTGAGATTGTACTTGCACATTTCTTGCTTCTCATTGCAATACCTCTCACATTCTTCACAATGTCCAGAATAAAAAGCTACATTGTAGATGAATGTTTGAAACTCCATATCATCTTCTTTATCTGGATATTTTCTATGTGAGCATAACGAAAATACATCTCTGATCAGAATCAGGATATTAAGTTCAATGAAGATTAGTGAATTTAATGACATTCCAAAGACATTAGGTAGAATAGAGTAAAAAGAAAAAAATGTTTAAAAAGAACAGAAGTTCTACAATTAAATTTAAGTATATACTTTTTAAGTGTCACAATTTTTAATATTTAATATTTATCATAGACATTGTTATTTTTCTACGTTATCGCTTCTACGACGAAGGTGAGCAATAAAAATATCACCAATTTTCCTGAATAATGTAATCAATCCATTAAAAATTGTAAATTAAGATTAATATTACTTACTGTTTGACGAATTCATAAACGGTGTCAAAGTAAAAATTATCAGTTTCACATAATGCTATGGTCGGAAAAGACGTGTTCCAATAAAGATAATCCGTCTCAACTGTAAAGCTAATAGCTTTATTTCTGTACGCTTCAAACGATGAGTTAGTGAGATGATACGTCCCATAAACAGCAATAATGACAGTCACAAACCAGAAAAATCTACAAATTAATGTTTAATATACTTATTAGATTAACATTTAAGTTACTTGACAGTGACTATTTATATATTTTTATTACCTTTCAATAGGGCTGCGACCTTTCTGGGTTAGGTAACGCAGACCGTGAATAGAGCTATTGTTAATATATTCTTTCAATATGTCACTTATCTTCATTTCTAAAAAAACAAAATTTATGATCAAAAGATTGGTTCTATTCAATAAAGTAAAACGTTTTGTAATTATACGACTTGAGAACAAAGATCCGAAATTAAACATCGATGTCAAAGAGTGTAAATACCTTACTGGCGCGAAAGGACGGTAATTACTTATCTTTCCAATTCTTTACCAATTGAATACGGGGTTCCGCAAGGCTTGGTCTTAGGATCTATCCTCTTTCTGTTATAAGTAAACGATATGCCGTCGTGTATTAAAAACAGAAGAACGGTTCTGTTTGCCGATGACACGAATGTTCTTTGCAAAAAAAAGCCAATAAATAGTACGATTTTAGAAGTCTCAAATTGTATTTGTAATAACAAATTAATATTTAATAAAGAAAAAACAGTTTCAATGCATTTTTTCCTTTCAAAACAGCAATCGCATGCTCCATTGAAAATGAATAATATGCAATTAGGTGATGTTAAAATAACACCATTTCTGGGTCTGTCAATTCGGTCAAACCTCAAATAGAATCTACATATAACAAAATTAAACACTAAATTAAGTTCACTATGTTACGCATTCAGAATTCTATGAAATTCTGTCAGCCTTCATGCAGCTCGTTGCGTGTATTTTGCAAATGTACATTCCCGCCTGAGATATGGTATAAAATTCTGGGGAAACTCATGTCGTACTCAGACCTTTAGATTGCAAAAGAAAATTATTCGAATAATGAAAAAATGCCATCCGCGTGATCCCTGCAAGCCTCTCTTCATTGAGCTTGGAATCTTACTACTGCCTTGCCTATACATTTACGAATCTGTTATATTTGTCAAAAGTGGCTTACTTAACTGTGGGAACATATTTTCTTGCAATATTGATATTTATAATTACAACACACGTCGTAAAAATTACGTTCATCAAGTGTCAGTATCAACAGCTCACTATCAGAAATCCACATACAATACATGTACGTTATTTTACAACGCATTAGCAGATGACATTAAACAATAGAAGACAGTGATATATAATTAATTAGTTTACATTCGTGTTGTATATTTTTTAAAGACTTAAAATGTTTGTAACAAATAATGTACTTCAACTTCCGGGTCAATGACCCTCATGTGGATGTGGATGACCCTCATGTGACCCTCATGTGGTAGTAATTAGACAAAAAAATTTGGTCCAGTTCCCCTGATCAATTGAGAAAATGCTGAGATGGCTCCTTGTTTTGCTTCTGGACGTAAATCCCGCAAGGGGAGAACCCCGCAAGGGGAGGTGTAGATTGGTACCTTATCTCAAATTCCAGGGAGTCCTTCCGGGTTATAACATGACTTACCCCTTCAGGACTAATGATCATACCAGATGACGCGTTCGGAAACGAAAAGTAATCAAACAAACGTGATCGCTGCGAGACACCAACTTACCTTTTGCTTCTTTCAACCACAGTGGGAGCATGAAAACTGAAAAGGTTCGATCAAAATTCTGCTTATGAACTTCCTCTCGCATTTCATTTCTAGGCGATCATTTGTTTGCCTCGATAAGTAACTAACTTGAATTTTTTGTAGTAAATTATCTCTCAATGTAATCTCCCCCATGTGAGGTTTTTTAAGGAGTGCTTTTTGTGAAAATGTACGTGTAGATAGAGCAATATATGAGATTGCTCTATGATGAGTGATCTAGTGATGAGATTTTGTTCTGAAGATTCTTAAACTGAACGCCTTTTTGTTTTATATTTTTCATTGGAGCTATTAATTAAATAAAAATCTGAGTTGATAATATCAATTTTTGGTGTTTTTGTATTCATTTTTACGATTAAGGGTGTCAAATTCATAAATATGACCATCATTTTAAATTTAAATGGAGAAAAGTTTACACCGTTTTTTAAAAATTTGATGTTAGAACATTTTCATAAATCAATTATTTATTGTAGTGATTGAAGATAAAGTAAATTTGATATTGTTAAAAAGACAACTAGATGTAAGTTGTTATCCACGAAAATGTATAAAGAGCGTACTCACATTTATTATTAAAACTATTATATCTGGAATAGTGTGACATTAAGATCTATTTTGTGACAAAACTTGAAAGGTTATGAGAAAATCATGCTGCACATCATAAGACGATATGTGATAATGACTCAGTACTTTTTTACTAATAACATTTACTTATTAAACGCAATATGTTTCGTATCGCTATCCCATAAAACATAATATTTATTAATAATACGAGAGGTAAAAGTGGCATTTCATTTTGTGAGTAGAAAATGTAGTGGCACAACGCCAATGCGGCGTAATCCTAAGAGCAAAATTTAATCACTTTTACTACGCGTGTCGTACTATACTGTTTTTAAACAGCCTTACTAACATTTATTTTATTTTAATTCAAGAACACAAACAACTGTTTCATTAAGGGCAGTAGAAGCTGATGCGGTAGCACGAAAGTATTGTATTTTCTTTGTTGCATTCACAGTTTCAGTTGAACATGTGAGCGTCGTCTCACTTTTAGTCTTAGTGCTACGTATTAAACTTTTACCACTCTTTTCATACTCTAAAACAGCTCTCCCTAGAGGCTGTCTAATAAAAACTATTCTGCAACAACACACATTAACAGGACTAGTTGATTAATACAGCCTGTGCCTGCAATGCCCTTAAAAATATTTCGTGAAATAAAACAAAAATATGCACAATATATATTTTTAATATCATCTTTACATGATAAATGAATAAATAACGCAAAAAAATGTCAACAATAATTCTTATTTGCATTTTGGCATTACATGAAATTATTATTAGAAACCAAATTCACTGTATCATGCTACAACAGCTGTGCTTAGAATCTACAAGCGAACTAAACATTCGAATCAAGGAGAAAACTCAATCTCCATAAGCACGTGGGAATTGTGATTGTATTTAAGATCGAGCTCGACCTCCACTTCAACAGGGGCGAATCCGCTCTCTACAAGGAAGTCCGCGCCTCCGACACCAGCTCCTCGAGTACGTGGAATATAAGGGAAAATGAAAAGGCAAACGACAGTCTGACTACTAGTACCCACAGACGCAGAATATTAAGAATATGCTTTAAAACGACAGTGTTTTAATCCCTGTATGTTGATG